>JBAMHW010000005.1:10478885-10527399 GCA_037177495.1 Rhadinocentrus ornatus | reverse complement strand
TTTTTTTTTTTTTTTTTTTTACGTTTTTCTTCCTCCCTTTTTTTGTCTTTTTTTTTTTTTTTTTTTTTTTTTTCTCTGTTGGACTCGCGTTTCTAACGGAATTTATTGTGGCTCTTTTGGTGTCTTCTCTCTTACAGTTTAACAGCCTGTTTTTGGAATAAGAAAAGCATTGCTGTTTTCTGACTTTGGGAGAAGATAGAAGAGACTCCTCTGGAATTTCCTTAGGAATTTATCCGGACTGCTCCGGTAAGTGCAGATTTTTGCTACATATTCAAATAGTTTAGAATGCATGCGGCTGTTGCATTCTGACTTCATCTTCTATGAAAACATACCTCGCTGATTTGTGCATTCTTCTACTCTAATTACAGCCACCGGGGCTTTACATTCTACCGCGGGGTATATAGTAAGTGACACTTTTATTTCTTTTTTTGGTGGTGTTGTGTGGATTTTATGTCTGCTCCAAGTTGTGCGTCGTGCTGCGATGTGAGTAGGTGCCCAAGCTGCATATAGACCCATTACATTTCTTCTCAGGAGTTATAGATAAGCTAATGTAGGGCACGTTCTGGTGATCCTTGTTACGCGAGAGATGGTGGCTAAAGATTTGCTGAATTTTAATCGTCCCCACTCACTGTGCTCATAAAGCAGAGCCATCTTTGCTCCGGACGATAGTGTGCTTCTCTCTTAAATCCAAACAGGGTGCTCAAACATGCTCAGACTATCTGAAATTGTGGCATGGTGTGCTGCACGTAGCGGGGACGTGCTGGGAAAGTTTCGTTAAATGCACAGGGCTGTGGTAACTAATGGTCGTTTGAATGGTTTTGGCTTTCGATGGGTGTGCGCGTGAGCATGAGTGCGTGCGTGCGTGCCAAAGGGGTCCTGACTCAGGTGATGGAGACTGTGGGTGGGCTGTGACTCACTCAGTTTACCTATTTTACTGTTTTTCTCGGACGGGCTTTGATGCCAGAGTTGAGTGGTGATTGACAGCCAGATCATGCCAAGCAGGGTGTCAGCACATGCCAATGTTTTTCTCCCTCCATCACTGCCTGCTATATTTGGATGTTCTCTAATTTATACAACCCCTTCTCTATATTCAACAGTATTTGTCAGGCTTCCACTGACAAGTGATTCATATATAACCAATTACCCGTGATTTATACTTTTTGTTTTCAGGAGAGAAAAAAAAAGAGGAAAGCTACTAAAAGACAAGATAATGAACTAAAAAGTTTGTCTCTCAGTATTTTGTAGTGAGCCAAGCAGAGAAGCAATTGCAAATGAGGGCAAGGACAGCTCACACAGCTAGACAGATATGTCTTATCCCTGACCAGTGTAGAGTGACAGAGGGGTAAGTGAGCATGACCATTGGGGAGAGGTAATAGCATTACGGTCTGCCAGTCATGAGGCACACCAGAAATGGGCTTCTGTTGCATTTCAAAAGGAATTAAAAGGGGGAGCACAAAGTACAGGAAATTGTGACATGAGGGCATACATAGGTAGTTTTCATTTATGAAAACCACGCTTTCTTTTCTGTCATTAGCAATGCAGTCTCATTTTATGATATGACTTGCTTTAGCATTGCTTTTGTGATTTCACTGGGAAGGAGATATGCCGATGGTGACTTTATTCACTATCTATCTCGCTATCTATTTAGCAATATTTTAAAAGAACATTGTGATACTGCTGAATCCAGTAAAAGTATACAATCACAGCTTAAAAATATTTCACATTTGCCCAATAAATTGCACCCTGACATTTAAATTATGCTTCTTGTATCCTGTAAATCCCGTTGAATTGTGCTATTCAAATAAACTTGCCTCGCCTTGACATCATGTTTTAACACAGCATCGGTTCAGATTAGGCATACTGTGTGTTAAGACAGTTTTGATTACAAAAGTGGATTCGAATCATTTGCTGTCAAGCTGTGAATTGTCTGCAAAGCTTTCAAGGATTATTTCCAGGTAGGAATGTTTCTTGCCGTCATTTACCCAGCTTCACTGCCATTTTACAAACTAGCAAAATTCTGCAATTTACCTTTGTCTTCCCTTTTGAGTGTTACCCTGCGAGCCAATCCTGTATCAATCAGTGTTGGATGGGATTTGCTTTGAGCTAAGGCCAGGGATCGTAAGCAGGAGAGACAAGTCTCCTTGCTCATAGTTGCACAAGCTCCTCCACTGTGACCCCAAGAGTCAGCGTCAGCAGTGCCAGTGAGATACACGCAGTTCTGCAAATTACTTTCTCATTAATTATGCCTCAACATAGGTTGCTCTACTGTGACTGTGTTGACAGCACACCCACTTTTCTTCTGCCTGCACCTCCCTGGTGAGGATCAGTAGTAAGCTGTAATTATGGTTTATAAACTTCATCCAGGTGACATAATCAGGGCATGGCTGAGATGGCAAGGGGCTGATGGAACAGCTGCTAATAAATTTATACCATTTTTTTTCTTCTTTTCACATTGTACATTTCTTAGCCTGTGGTTCACTGTTGATTCATGTTTATCTGATGTTGCACAGCGTTGAATATAGTGGAAAAACAAAAATTTACTCACATAGGCTGTCCTTTGAAGAAAATAAGCAGTTTTAAGCTGGTGCAAACATTGCAAATTTCACAGCACAAAAGGTGGAGGTAGTACATCTATAGAAAAGTATTGGCTTCACTGTGTGTGTGTGTTTGTGCTCTGAGGAACACCTTGATTGTGGTCCAACATTCAGCAAACTGGGTACCTTGCTCCCAGGGGCCGTTTTATAATGAGGATACGCTGTCAGATAATTAGATACACCTGGCACAGGCGTTTTCAAATATTTTTTGATTCATCCTAAAATAAAATGCCCGCGCCTGCCAACATGAAAGCAGAAAAAAAAATAAATAAAAAAATCCCGCTGTCACATTGCCTTTTTTCACATGGAAGCAATGTTTTATTTATTTATCCACATCTTAATGCTCTTGGATCAGGCAGACTTCATTTTGTGCAAACTGACGCAGTCGCTGCCAAAGTTTCTCATCTCTTGCAGAGTGAGCTGCACACTCACAAGGGTGCCACTGTCCCTCTGTGGACACAGTCTCTGAAACTGGATGTTCCGATGCCGCTAAATATAATGACTCCCTTGGCTGCACGGCACAACATACATCTCACTCTGATACCAAGACAGTTGAACTAAAATAAATCTAAATAAATCTAGCTCAGAGCAGATGTGGGTAAATCAGCAGGTCACGTAGCCTTAAAGGTGGATGCTTAGATGTCTTTAAATAAGAGCAGATGTATAGTACGTCAGATGGAATATTCATTTTAGCATAATTTACTTTATTAGATATTTTAAAACAAACATGACATCTACATGATGTAGGTTTCGAATTTGATTGGGTCACGTGTAAGTATTCAGCCATTTTCTGCAAAGTATACACAAGAAGCTCTAAAGGATGAGTTGGATTCACTAAAGCAACACACACAATGACTTACTTATTAGCCTTGTGTGCAAAAGGACAATTTTGAAGCTGTTCTGTGGGATGAAACCCTCTCACCTGGACAGTATTTACCCAGCATATGGCTTGGGGCATATATATGACACTCATTGAGTTGTTAAACAACAACTTTTGCCTTCTGCAGGAGACATCAGTGCTATTAAGCCTGATGCATGTAGTGTAGTTGGAAGGTGAGCCATTACAGATGGCTCATGTTATCTAATTATGAGATGCTAATTCCTCTTTTTTTTCCTCTCTCTGGTCACGTTTTAATTAAAAAACCAAATGCTGATTCTGAATTTGATTTCAAGTAATCAGTTACAGCATACACATAATTTTGTGTCTCTTGCTAGAACTGAAAAAGTCAGCCTTGAAAAATGGAAGAAAGATTAGTTAAGCTCCATTAAAAATGCTTTGTTAGCCAGTTAAATCAGGTTGCAGAGTCTGGTAAGGATATTTTCTTTCCCTGTTATTTTTGAAAAAAATATTTGCTGATATTATTGAGAAACCACAGTTTTCAGAGGTCCTCCTTGAACTTTGTACACTTTTGCTGTACAGGTAGCAGCATTTTTATTCCTTATTTTTCTGTATAATTGAAGCCTGACTGTGTACAGTAATATTTCTGTGATATTCAGCCCATGGGAGTATCACAGAATGGGGAGAAAAAAAAATGATAGCACAGTAATCGGAAAGCACAGTCAATGAAATGGCTCAGTGCAAATTATGCACACAAAAACATCAGAGTGCACTAAGTTAAGAAGAGTGATACATTTTATTGGTATTGATGAAACTTTTGATATTCCGGTGATCAGATTTGGAAGTACAAATTTGCTTCTAAATCTCACAGGCTGCATTGTGCAAGATAAACATTGTCTGAAGATGCTTTTAAAGCCAATGTGGCATCTTAAAAACCTCAATGATTTAGTTTTTTCCTAACCATAACTGCATAGTGAACCAAAACACGTTGCAGATAACAAAGCACTTAAATAGCAGTTTCAAGCAGGATTTATAATAAAAGGTATATAAATATTGCAATTCTTATGGATATTGTAATTCTAGCAACTTAAATTGGGCTTTATTGCTCCTTGTTAAGTTAACATTTGCTTCTTATTAAGAAATACTGCTGCCTTGTGGAGCAGATGCTCAGAAACGCCACTAGCTTTGACCAAAAGGCAGAATTTAATGCTCTGGGAATGATAACAGGCTGCAGTCTTCCATTTTTCAGCTTGATTTACCATGACCACCAACTACTGTGTAACTGTCAGATATACCTGATTTTTTACTCGTAAAAATTTATACACATGAGCTGCAGATTTGTTTCTGTCAAGTGTGCATCTGTACCATCTCAGACACACATAAACACATATGGCAGTAAATAATTGCTGTGGAATTTGTTTAGTGTGAGAGCAGAAGAAAACAATAAATAAATTTGGAGCAGCAAATTTTGAAAACTTGTGAAGCAGCTATTTCCTAACACAGTGGATTGCCATATATGAAATGCTCTATATAAATTCATCTGCCTTGGCTAAAACAAATTTTTTTACAGACTTGAAGCTACTTGATTGTAAGCAAAATTTTAAAGATGAAAAAAGATAAGCTACAAGGTAAGTTTAGGTAACATGATATTTTTCACTTTATGTTTAAAATTGGCTCATGACTATGATAAACATTTGCTTCATTCAATCTACTTTTATATTTTCCGATGCTTTTTCCCCACACTATCTATGAAGAACTGGATAATTAACCACCCAGCAAGTAGGGTCATTAAAATATAATTTTTCTGAATGTGCCTATTTTGTAAAATCTACTAAAGACAAAAGCCACATTTACATGAGAGGTTTTATTCCCCTTTAATTTAAAATAAAAATTTAATTCTCTTTAGAGAGATTAAAAATGACCTTGTAAACATTTAATTCCAAATGAAAATGACCATTCCGAACTAAACTTAAATTTGAAGTAAGTGCCTGGATTATTCTGATTTTAAATCCAAATTGAATAATTCCTCGATCATCTATTATTTCAATCCACTTTAAATTAATTCTGGTTCTGTGCATGCTTGTTCCCATGTCCTATTGCAATGATGCACATATGCTACTCTATCTCCCTTCTCTTCCTCAGATGATGAAAGTAAAGTAGTATGCTAGTCTTCAGCTGCTGCTTCAAAACTATAATCAAAAGGAAAGCAAATATGGTTCTAATTATGTGGTCTTCCATGTTATAGCCAAATATAAAAGAAGCAGTAACTGGAGTTTGTTTACTTCTGGTAGATGTAAATAGGTCACATCCGCCCCCTGTCCGGAATTGAATAAAGGCGATTAAACGTGATTTCTATGTAAACCTCCATTCAGAAATACTATTTTCATGTAAGCGCGAAGGAGAATTTTTAAATTCAGAATTATTTAATTCGGAATTATTTGGAATTTAAAAACACCTTGTAACTGTGGCAAATGTTACTAAAACTATACCTAGAGCTCAAACCCAGACAGACGCCAGCAACCTCTGTCATCTATAATGTAGCACTTTTTGTTGCAATGACAATAAAGTTCTATTTTAAAAACAAGAGCAGTCTGAGACTGCATACTTCAGCCAAGAACAAGTAAAAGTTCCTGGATCCAGATACCGATAAACATCAAAAGTAGGGGTGGGACTTAAATGTGTTAATTGCGATTAATTAAAAACAAAAAAGTGTTAAAAAATGAACACATTTAATCGCAGTCTGCATTCCAAACAACGTGGAACGTTTGTCAGTGCATTATTTCTTTTACACCGATGTGCATGCCAGAGCTCGGAAAACAGTGCTGTACTATGGCGCTATATTTAGTGAGTTTTTAGACTCCTGTAACAACTATTTTTAAAAAAAGTGCCTAGCGACAAATCTTTCGACTTTTTCTGGTGTTATTGGAGACCTTCGGAGACTGACGTGGAAGCACGCATTGTTTACTCTTCTCATTGAGCAGTGAGTGGTGCCGCGGCCTCCTCCCCTGTCCAAGAGTGCTCACAGGAAGCTCAGTTCTCCTGCAGCAGCAGTCCCAGCTCCCAGCTGCAGGCAGAACAGGAGATTTTCACCTCTGCTCCATGACCAGACAGAAAATGAAGTTCAGAAAGTTGCCACTAGCTAATGCCACTCTGACTTACCGTCTGATATTAATGCCTATTAATAAATAGTTTAAAACTGTATAAATAGATCAAAACATTTTAAAAGTTAACAGTACTGTAACATGTTGTAGACTCTTAATTAGAGAAGAGCTGGAGCTGTTAGTAAAATACTTAAAATGACACTTTAACTTTAGGTCTGTTCAATTTAGTCCAGGGATATTTTATGTTTCTTCTTCTACAGTTTTGAATCGAAATCCATACATTACTAGAGCTTGAGTTTACAATATTAAGGTCTGTGTCTATTATTTGATTCAGTCTTCCACTACAATCCATTTAGTTAAAAAAATAAAAGTTGCTTTTTGTGGCAAATATTTAATGTAGTTAAAATGTGATTAATCAAGATTAATTAATATAAAGTCTCTAATTAATACTTTTTTTTTTTTCTATTGAGTCCCCCCGGTAATCAGAAGTTAATCACTTGGCCATGTTACGACTCTGGCAAAATGTTCATGCTAATAAAATAAATGCAATCAAAAATACCTTGTTTATCACCAAAGGAAAATTATAATTAAATGTTACAATTATACATCAAATAAACATACAGTACTTGTCAAAAGTTTGGACACGCTGTCCCATTCAAATTTAATGAGTAGGCGTGTCCAACTACTACTGTATTCAAATTTGTCTTTTAATCCTGCTAACAAAGAAACCAACCCTATTAACCATGCAACTCCTTAACACCATTAAAACAACCAAAACGTTAGCATTTAAATTCTATGTCTAGATAACTTTTACTAGAGCGAATTCAGACCATTATATGTATATGCACGCCATATATTGTATATTTAAACAACATAAGATAGGTGATAATTTTTTGGATCATAAGCTTTTCATACAAGGTACAGTTTGGCTTTTAGGTCTGGCAGTACCAATTGATCTGGAGCATTACGCCTTTGTGTAAAGCTAACTATTTACTGATTTATTGTAGCTGTGGTAAAGCAGTTAAATAAATTCAGCCATTTTCAGTGCCATGGTATATCATAACAAGGAGTTGTGTGTGGTTTAAACTGCTGTCAGTTTCCAACCAGATCTTAAGTAGGTCTGTTCTACCTTGACAAGTTTATTCCTGTGATAGTGAAATATTTACGCTTGAATGCTATTTAAGTTAAAATTTTGTCAGTTTATGTTTGTATTTAATTAATGCTTGGCTTTTATTTGTTGTTAACTTATCTTTGAAATGGTGTGAAAATCCTGCTACAATACTTCTAATTCTGGCTCGAAAATACACAATTTGAAATTCATCTTAGCTATACAAGCTGGGTTGGATGTTAACTTTGCCTGATAAACCTTTGGGGATATTTTCTTAAGAAAAGCTGCACTTTGTGCAATTGAAATTGAACTACTAATACTTTATTTTAGCACATCTCAAATGCTAAAATAGCGCGTGTTATATAGCATAATACATATCTGTCAATCCTTTATCAGTGATACTAGCTAATAACTTGTGGCATCAATAGGCCAAATGTCAGTGTCATCTTACAACTTGACCTTTCTGTAGCACCAAGGTTTGGTATTTTATATCTCCATCTATGCAAATGCAATAGCATTCCTTTGCTGTCTGGCACCTTGTTAGATTTCAGAGGGCACTGGTATGTTGTGCATTGACATTAGGGTCTATTGGGATATGGAGGCAAAGAAGAAAACAGAGAGAAATAATGCAGGCAAACTGGAGCCGGGGTACTCTGCACAGTTCGATGCTGCTGCCTCTAACCGACATGAACAAGAGAAATCAATTAGACCTACTCGGTTGCTATCCAAGGGACTTCCATGATTGGAAAGGGTAGAGGGAATCAAAGCATTGGGAAAAAAACAAAGTAACAGAGGAGCAACGTGAACTCAAGTGGCAGTTTGCTTTTTTCTTTGTCAGTTCAGTTGCCACTGACCTCAAGATAACTTTAATTTTCTTTGTGTTCATCACAGGTATGATTGTGAAATCTAGATTTTTGTTTTTAGCACTGAGCTGATACTAGGCATAAATAATAAAGAAAATGGAACAGAGACCAAATTTAAACTTTTATCTTTAACTGCAAACATAATCACATAGCAAGTATTCACAAATGTGGTAGTCACACAATTAGTCGAAGAGCACTTTAAATAAATGTTAATGTCCAAATCATAATGGGGGCAGCTTTAAAACTTGTACTCAAACTGGATTTCATTTTTATGACAGTCTTCATATTGTTTTACGGAACAATAACAAGCTTCCTTTAGACACAAAAGGGGAAAAATGTTTATATTGAATGGGAAGTTATCCAACCTTTGTGGTAGGATCAGGGAGGATTGTATCCACAGCATATTTATTAATGAAAGCTTACTGCAAGCAAACTTATTTTCTCAGTGTAATGATAAAGTGTGCCTTATCTAAGTAAATACAGACATCCTTCTAAATCCACTTACAAATATGGCTAATATCTAAATATGGAACTACAAGCTTATGGTGTAGTGGTAGAGGCAATTTAAAGAGATAAAGGCAACTGATGTGGTATGCATATTTTATTGAATGCATCCGAGCTCTGTACAGTAAATACGGCTGAGAGGCTGAGAGTGCACAGCATGAATTTCACAGGACCCTGAGGCCTCATTGTCTTTGATCAGACTGAAAGAGGACCGTTTTTGATCAAGCTCTACTTTTGACATTTAAATCAAATCCCTGATGGGTTCAGCAGCTGTAAGGCTACACAGAGAGTGAGAACATCCCCTGGAAGAATAGTAGAGTCTATCAAATTTTACATTCCAGTGTTTCTTTCACCACTTTCTCCTGATGGATATCTCACACTTTGTGAAAGGAAGTGGAAGTTTGATTTGACAAAGAAAATTGGTCTTATAGCGTCTTTAAATGATTATGATTGCCAAAAAAAAACCATCTGGAAGAATTACATAAACAAGAACTTTTTGTGTTTGTGTAACTGTTTATGAATGAGAACAGAACATGGTAGAATTTAAGGTTGAAAACAAAAAAATAGGATCAAGTCATTATAAAATGATGGACACAAAGCAAAAGCTTTGAGATTTGTCTTCTATCTATAATCCTGTGTGTACATATAGCTCAGTCCCCTAACAGAGCACACAAGTAAACATTGCACCCCCACCTCCCACTCAGTCCTGCTGTAGGTTTGGCTGTGGGTGCTCGGCAGATCCCTCGGCATCATGAGAGAATAACAATGAGGGTTTTGGGAGGGATCAGTTCCCCATAACAGAGCCATACTTGCTAGGGTTTATGTAAGACGCTGGCTTCCTGAGCTCTCTGCAAGTTTAAGATGACAAACAAATGGTACTGAAAAGTACGGACTTACTAGTGCAGTGGTTGGTGGGGGATTGCATCTCCTCATGCTACCCCCACTGCTTCATCCTCCCCTCACACACAAACAGCCTCCCTCTGTTCATACGCAAGCCTGGTGATATGTGGTGGCTTGTGATATCAAGTCTCATGCAAGTTGATGTGTATTTTCACACAATTTGTTGACTCCACACCAATGTGGCCCACTTTGAAGCCACCACCTCCCCTCATCCTCTTCTTCCTTCTTTTGTTTTCCTCCTCATATGTTCCAATGAAAGAAGACTGGGATCTGTCAGAATTCATCCTTTCTTCTGTCTGGCTTGTCAACTTTTTTTTATTTTTTTCCTAGGTGGTCTACTGTTGAGATTCACTCAGCCCTGACACCCCAGCAGTTCTTGAAATGTCAAAACAAGTGGAGGCTGAAGTGTTGTCTTTTCAGATGATAGAATTCACTCTTTGATCATTAGCTTGATGATGAGGATCATCTGATGATGTGATTCACATGACTTAGAGTTAGAATTTAGCTTTTTGAGGATACTCATTGTCATTTATTACTAAAGTTTTATAAGTAGACTAGATTAAATTTATAACGTTTTCATCATCTTATCAAAGCATATTTCTAATGATTTTCCAGAATCTGACTGCAAAAGAAGTACTATAGCTGTAATCATAAAAACTGAAAAGCTGAACAGTGATTACAAGTGGAAGATTTTCTTGCTTTTGGTGCACTACAGAACTTTTGGATATTTTCAGTGACGTGTCACTTATCGACAGCTAAAGATCCATTTATGCTCCCTTACTCACGTGAATAGGGACGTCCATTTCAAATGTTGAAATATGTTGCCGTACTCATACTTGCATGCAACTTTTGCGTTGCCTCGGTTGATGAGTCAGTTCTTCTGCTAGTGTGCAGGGCCAAGTTAAGAGTTCACTCCCCCGAGCTAGCGTCAGTTTCACACAATTTTGTGGCGGAAATACATCCCTTTAAAGTTATTTCCAATCGCCCAACACACACTAAACACTCACATACAGTCGTTATTCGAAAGCTCACGCAATTTCTACCATTGTTGTGCTCATCTTATTCTTCTTTTGCTTTGATATTCTGATTCTCTTCCTACTCTCTGGTTTGTTTCTTTCGCTGGTCGCTTATCAGATATTCTGCTCAGCAATGGCCCCGCGATTTCCGGTGATATTGCTCTGTCTTCTGCGTCATGCAACAGATAGCTAATCTCCCTAAGAAGGACCAAATTATGATGTAACTCATAAATGGGCCTTCATTCGGCATCCATCTTGCATCCTACCTGTACTGTGTTCTCTCCAGCTAGTAACAGTGTTTTCTTAACTTTTGTCTTATCTCTTAGGCTGCCTCTTTCTGTTTTTCTTTTCATATCTTTCTCCAATAATGTCTTCTTTTGTTTCTTTGCTAAATCAGTGACGGTACATGTTCAAAATGGCAGGTGTGTTTATATCCACTTGCAAGTGCAGAATATTCATAAAGCAAACCTCAATTGCAACACCACATTGGCATCCCTGAACAAAAAGTTGTGCAGTGCAGCTTCTCAGCCTTGGGACTTTGCTGGTCAGGGACAGCTCCAGAAATGTACATAATAAATGTCACTGTGCTATTAATCAGGTCAGGAACATTGCGTTTTGAGGTCAGAAATATAAGTAGTGTCTTTAACCTGGACCAACTCAACTGTAGACTTTTTACGACATAACTGCAAGAAGCAACTAACTAAACTCTTAGGGGCCAGAGTTGTTTCTTTTAGAGGAAGTGGTTGCTGTACTTCATTCATGCCATGTAACCCACAGCAGATTTCCACTTTTTTTTCTACTTCATCTGCTTCATCAGTAATGAAAAAAGAAAGTTTCTGCGAATAACTCTAAAGCAAAATTTGGGGATGAAGTCAAGTCAGTAAATGCTATTGAAAGTTGGTTTTGGAAAAGAGCAAAGACACAGACAGACACAAAAAGGGCAGCTCCTCAATCATTTCCATCCCAAGACAATACAAGAAGACATATTGCATGCAGCGCCTTCTGACATGTAGTAGTACGAGCACAGTCTCCTTTTTCATTCCTGCATAGCACAGAAATACACCACAGACAACATTAAGATCCACTGAGTAGGGAGTAGGAGGAAAATCGATGCAAGGTGAAAATTAAATTTGGGCCAAAGAGCCTTTAGGCAAAGTGCAATTTTAAAAGACATCTTTTTATGTTCCCTTGGGTGTCTGCTTGGGGCTGAGATGAGATGGGCAGTGAATTTAGCCATTACAAGAATAAAACAAAACATACAATCAAAAACTAGAGGTACAAAAGCAAAACACCCTCGTTTCACCCCTAATGTTCCTTCTCTTTGATTCTCTAATTTGGTTAGGGCCTAGTGTCCTTTATCGGATCATATCAAAGGTCAGAGACGTACTGTAGACAAATCAATCTGCCCGTCTGAAAAAGGTACATAGAAGGGATGGACTGACGGAGCTGATCCATCTAACTGGTCTTGAATGAGAGTGAGGAGAAATAGCTTGGGCAAGAAAAATGAAGATATCTGAGATTGACGTGTTGACTTAGGAAATGCAAAATGCTTAAAGAGGGGAAAAAAAAAAGTTTCCATTACTGTCAGGAAGATCAGTACATAAAATTTTATGATCGAACAGTGAAGCCATAGAAATTTTACAAAAAATGCTTCAGTGTTGGAGTCTCAGGGTTTCTTTTTGTTTATTTTTTTACTTTTTGACATAAAAAAGGCGCTGTCACCTTGTGATCGAATTGAAGAAAAATAATCCAGTAGCATTACTTTATGTTAGACCTGGCTTCCCTCATTTAATCACTTTTATTTATTTTATGAGAATAGATTTACAGTGGTCCAACTTTGTGCTTTGAGCAGTCTAACTATATCTCATGGAAAGTCCTCTAAAAGGTCACAACCAGAGCTAATATAATTATTTGATCAACTAAGTTTATAAACCATGGAACGATTTATCAAGTAGGACCACATGCTAAATCACTCATATCCATATTCATTCAGTTTTTTAAGTTTTCCATATAATTAATTCAAAAGAGATAGACTTTTATGGTTAGGAGAAATATGTGGACATTGGCATAGGAAATTTACCAAAATTATTAGAAAAATATTGGCATATTGGATGTTGATAAAAATATGTCATCTACACCAAGCATATGCCTGTGACATATGTAATGTCATAACACAGCACAAAAATGAAGTTATGATGTGTTTATAAATGAGCTGATTCAGGTTTTCAGGGTAAGTTGACTCCCAATCAGTGATATACCATCTTTTAGGAGGTCCATTAAGGATTGAAAATAGTGTGACCAGCATTTATTCTCATGACCTGGGGTAAAACTTAACTAATATTCCAGACCACTCAGAGTGCAGATTAACAACATTATAAATAAACAAGTGATACATTAACACACTAGTAGTGGGTAGCATTCATGAACAAAGTTTATATATGAGTATAAATCATTCACAGGTTAATGCCAACAAAATGCTCAATTTGGTCCTTTTGAATCTTTAATTAGTTCATTTGGCTCTAATTCTGCAAAAAAGAAGCAAATGCAGAATGACCCGCGTTGCCCTTTGCCTTCTCTAAATTAAACTGCAACAATAGATTTCCTTCTAAGAGATTAAAGTTCACTGTGTAATAACTCACCAATGCCTCTCCTTTAGACACTTTTGCAACGGTTCAGTGTGAGATAATGTTGGCTCAAGCAACTCTCCATGAGATTCAGTGCTCTGGTGATACCATTACTCTAAGCTCATCGCCTAGTCAGGTTGGGTGGGTCTACTCTGCTTCAGAAACTTGAAGCGCAAAGGCGCCAGAAGAGAGAGCACCTCTCGAGACAGATTACATGTCTGTAGACAACCGAATAGGCTTGCACTTCACCTCTGCCTCAGACAAGTGACTTATTATCTTCTTGTGTGTGTATTTTTTCTTTTTGTTCCACACTCTTGCCAGTCATGTAATGTATCCAGGACAGGGTGCTTTCCTGACAGACCGAGTAGGTGTACAACAAGGCAGCTTACACATTTTTGCTAATAGTAGTCAGCCAGTGAAACATATCTGAAATGAAGATGATGGTGCAAGCCTGCGGAGGAAGTCAAAGCAGCCTAGGTCTGAGCCAAAGTGTTTTAAATGGATTACACCAGTGTGTCATTGCGATTACACACTCCTTGCAGAGACCGCGACAAGATGAATTGCATTTTATGGCTTTACAGCTGATCTTTTTTTCCTCTCTCTCCTCCAAGTTAAATGCATTTTCCCCTTTTCTGCGTAACATGGTCTGAATGTGGAATTGTTTTTTTTGCCTTTGAACTACCTCACAAACATTTCATCTGCTACTTTGTTTTAAGGGGACGTTTTGTGCGGATCTTAGTGCTGTGTGGCTGACTGAGAAACCTATAAATAGAAACATGAATACATTTCCTGCTTTTTAAAAAAATTTCTTAGACTTAAAAACAATGCATGCTTTTGTCAGGTAGAAACACCAGGTAGAGCTCCCATTTTCCATTTAATTCAAAACATATTTGTAGCCTTTTCAAACCAAACTCTTGACAACAATCCTCAATGGTCCTCAGCAAACTATACCTATCGACAAAATTTGAGATTTCTTCCTCTGTTTCTCTACAGTAGGTCCAATTATTCACTACTTGTTTTCTAATAATACCTTCTTCTCCTGCCAGTAGCGAAAGCAAATTAAAGCAGTTATGTCATTTGAACGTCTAAGAATGTAAATTACAATAACAAATCACAGCTATGTTGTTGAATACGTGTTCTATCTGTTCACTACAAAAGTGATTTAATGACAGTGCTTCAGTACTGTCCTCCAATCCTAACTTCATTATTTGTCAAAATCAGCAGATACAGCAAAGTGAGTCTGAGCAAGTGGAGAAAGTTATTACACCTTTATAGTCAGAAAGAGTTTGTTTGTATTTGCAAGAGGCTACATAGCAAGGGAGTCCATTAAGAAGGAAAAGGGCAAGGAGTTAAAAACTACAGAGATCAAATATGAGCCAGAGGATCATATGTTTAAATGTTTAGTTATGGTCTCCCTTTGGTTTAAAGTACATGCCACTCATCAGCATTACAACAAAAGCTTCATATAACTTTACATAGAGTTTCACTGTACTTGTTCTACACTTTTAGCAAGACTTGTTAAACCTGAGCATTATGAGGGGGTTTATCACCACTGTTTGTTGGTGCATTTAAAGGCCAATTTTTATGCTAAAGATGGACACTGAGACTCCAGTGTCTCTACCTTTGCATGAATAATTGAGAATAAATTAGAGCTAGTTGATGTGTTCCCAAGCTCTGAGTAGTACCAGCGGAAAGCACAGGGGCAGTGTGGAACAGTATAGCCCATCATGCGACCGGCATGTTGGATAAAATGGTCTTTGGTGGATTAGATAGAAAACCACCGTTTACAGTAAACAGTTAGGGGGAACTTTAAAATAGGTTAATATTCTGTGAAACCACCTCATTTACATTATTGCCTAATCTATGTAAGAAGATTTTGGCAGGAAGCCAAAACGTCAGCAAGCTCCACTTAACTTGGAGACAAGAGGCAGTGTGTTGTAAAGCACTGTAATCAGTCCATGTCTGACATGATTATTTAATGTATATGTGTAAAAAAGCAAGTTCTCATAAGACGTTCTTAATGTGACTTGTTTGTTTCTCCCCCTTATCTGTCTACATTATCATATGACAGGTTTCTACCGCATGGCTTATTTTGCATGTCACAGACAAAAATCAAGCATATGCTTTCACTTGGACCAGTTGGTCAACCAGTAAAAAAAGAGAAAGGAGGTTTTAAAGAGACAAAAGTTAAAATGCTTCAGAGAAGTTACTAGAAATGTTATACAAATGCATACTATGGGATAAGTTCTGTGTTTTTGGAACATAAAAGGATGTAAATTTATCATATCATATAAACCTTGTAGACATGCCTAATAAAATTCTGAAGTTGTAAATGAGCACAGTTTGGGCTTTTTGATTCATAATGTTATGTAAGACTACTGAATTTTAAAAAGTAAACAGTGCCTTAATTTTATGCATGATGTTTTTATCAATGTTTACCCCTCCTCAACTCATTAAAACAAACTAAAGATTTAGTTTGTTTTTTATGAATTTTTTTTCTTGCGTTTTCCAACAGTGGTAGGCATATGACTTGTACATGTTCATGTCCATACACTTCAGCGCTATGTACAGATATGATTTAGCAATGAAACTACAATTTGCTAAAAATCTAGCAGACTTTTTTTAATTATCTGGTGACTTTTGCGCAGGCGTTGTTTACACTTTTTTTTTTACAGACATCTGACTACTACACGGAATCTACCCCTCACTCTTTCCACTCCAAGTGGTTACAGATCTTAGGGCTCTAAACTGTTGTTGTTGTTTTTTTTACCAGTAAATACATTTGCTTCTCTGGCTAATCATGGCAGTAAGGCCTGTGAAATTTGAGGAGTCTTGATAATGACCACTGTGTGTTAAGAAATGTACAAATTAGCCTCTGTGCTGGGGGCCACTGGGACAATGTATTCTGCTGGCTTTATCAGATCTTGTTCCAACCCACTATTAATCTCGTGGACTGTATGAGATGAATTAATGCACTAAGGAATTTGTAAGACTCAGGATATGAATTACATTGTCAAACAGTGTATTTGAATTGGTCTCTGCATGTAATTCCAGTGGACTAGGATAAAATTCAACTGATAAGAGGCTGCTCTAACTAACCACACTGTTATTACCCTTGTCTGTTGTGCATAAGAAATTAAAGTCATTTTCTCATGAACTGCTTATCTCCAAAAGGTCCATAACTTTAGTATGATGGAGATTGCATTGAAATATCCTCAGACTTCCTGTCTCTACCTAATAGTGCTTTTTCATAAATAGTTTCCATCCTCACTGCATCTTCCATTAGGTTTATCAACTCATTAATGTACTGAGAATAAATTCATCAACTATCTACTGTTCTTTAGCTATAGTGTCCACAAATATCATAATCTAAACCAGTGAATCCCAACCTATTTTCTTTGAGGACCCCTGTCATGCTAGTGCTAAAAAGCTATGGACCCCCTGCCCCATGCCATGTTGAAACCATGCTTGGTGTGAGGTTGTTACCATAAATACTTTTTTTCTGGCCAAGTCCTGTCCTTCGGTTAAGGCGAAGTTATAATAACAACATTTAGCCTGACTTTTTTTTTTCTTCTTAAAATAAGAAAAACGTGTGGACATTAATCACAATGGTTCTGAATGTCCATAGCCTCTGGGACCCCCTGTGCTCTTTGGAGGTTTACTTTTAAATGTACTTTTTTAAGAGACAGATTTTCTCCAGCAGACTGAAACATTTTCTACCTTCTTTGACAGAAGTTAACGTAACAGCTGATTTTCACGCAGAAGTAACAATGTTAACATGGTGACAGGCGGAACAATCTTGGTCTACTGTGCCCAGCAAACAATGTGTGCATCCCTGAAAATGTTTTTATTTATTTTATTTTTATTTATTTTTTTAGATTACGCCTGTTTATCTCTCCTTCATGCATTGTGGCAAAATGAGGAAAAGAGATCGCTTTATTATTTTTTTCTTCTTTTTTACAAGCAGCCCACTGTGAGCCACATTAGAATTAAGCTTTAAGCTATGCCACAGCCAAGGAGGATCCTTTCTATAAAGGAGTATTTGCATGAATTTCCAACAATGACTTCTCCCATTCATTGATGCTCTGCCTCGTTTCAGTCTGAATCAAGCCTCGGTGGAGGTTGGTGTCATAGAATAAGAAGAAAAACCTGATCCAATATCGAACATTTGCTTTTTTTTTGTTTTGTAGCCCATGGAGCCAGTACATGTTTTATAAACTATCCGAACAGGTTCATAAACATTAAGAGGGAGCATTCCATTATGGGGTCAGAAAGATGTTTTCTCACATTTACTATGTGCAGACACCTTCTGTTGCAGATCTTACAGTGAGGTGGCAGTGCTCGCAGCTGCCAACGAGACTGAATCATTCAGTGTTTTTCTGTGCTTAGAGCTGACCCTGTCATCCATTTAGCCCTGCTTTATGATTACCACAAATGCCTGGATTGCCTACATAAAACTGGAGTGGAGACGAGGGCCTCCGTTTCCATTAGTGGCCTCTTTTTACTGGAAGGGCCAAGTGTGTCCCCTGGGTAAGGCCAAAACTCTCACTGTCCTCTGCAGTCTGTCAAATAGACTCTGTAATGAAGAACTGAGCTAAGTGGATAGCTGCGCTAATGGAGATGTTCATAAAACGATTATTCATCAGGAATAGAGTGAGTGTGTGTGTGTGTGTTAGAGAGGCAATAAAGGGCAGGAGTGTTTTTGTACAACTAGATTATTTTAGAAAAATTAAAGCTCCATCAGTGAATATCATTTTTATTTTGTTAAGTTGTTGAATATGATCCAAACAATCATTATTTTGAATCATGGAGTACTGATTTTTATTTGTTTTGATGTACTGCCTACAACTAACATACAAAAAAATAAGAGAATTTAAGTGTTTTATAGATGGCTAAAGCCATCTTAATGAAGTACATCAATAATTTAAGACATACATCACATTAAAAATAAATACACATTAGCATTTAGGCTTTAAATAATGTTCTATGGGAAACAGTGAGGGTAATAATATCAGACCAAGTCTACAGGCACATGGTCTATTGTAATCCATGGCTCATATATCTTTCAGGTCATTTAATCATTTGGGAATAGAAAGTCCAACTCTATTTTAATATTAGCAATTTTGCGAAAAATGTTCAGGCGCTGGAGTCTGTTATAAGTTCTTGCTGAAACAATATATATAATAAAACTGCCTTGAGTTATTCATGGGAGTTTAAGTTTTATCCTGTCCCTGTTGAAAATTGGCAACCTTTCTGAGAACAATATAGTAATGCTAACAAAAATTCAAAGGTTTCACTGCATATAAATTTTCAGTAAAACTAAAAATGCATGCAAACAAGCAGCAAAACAATAGTTGTGAGCATCATTGACTGTACAAGTAAAGTGAATTTTCTTTTCTTGGATTCATTAGATTAAAATGTGAAACAACTCTTAGAATCTCAGTGGAAAGCAGCACAATAATAAGGTATATACAGAAAGGGAAAGAATAAATCTATAATAAGCAGGTTGACTGGAGATCAATGTTACCTTTTATTCCCAGTGACGGTCTGAAACTAATATACTCATTAGCAGCAATGCCACAGTGATACGAATCGACCAGGCTTTATTTTTAATTGTCCTGCTGCATTCAATGTTGAGTAAAGAGTGATATTGTTTGAGACAAATCTGCATGTTATGCATCAGTGTACAGAAGTAAGGTGAAATTTCTATAGAAAAAATAGTAGAGAGACTTAAAATGATCTTTGTGAATATGTGCACGTTGACTTACTGCAGCGAGACTGTAGGAAAAAAGTATTTAAACAAGCAAGAGTGCTGGTTTGGTGCACATTCACCATTTTAAGATGGCAAAACTGTACGCACTCTGCAGTTAGATTTCTGTTCAGTCATTTGTTCAAACACAATTAAAATTTCTTTTTTTTTTAAGTTCAGTAAGCAGCTTTTATAGGTCCCAATATAGTTGTGTTTTTGTGTGTGTTTGTGTGTGTGTCTGCGTGTGTGTGTGAGGAAATAAGACTCTTAAGCATTATGCAATATGTAAATGTGGGGTTTATTGCTGAATAAATGGGTCTGTCAGAAATTCCCACTTACTTTATCTACCCTAACCTAGCAATTATCATGCTTACAGAAACTTCAGTTATTAATTGTATATGTAACACTGACTTTGATTCAAAATCCTTGTACCTTAAAAATATAACTGGACTTTTGTTCAATAACATTTAACAGTCTACCTAGATGTTATAAATATTAATAATTATCAAAACACAGCTGGGGTGTTTTACTACCTCCAGAGAGCCATGATAAAGATTTTAAACTGCTCTAATAACAAATTCAGTTCATTGGTGAATTATCAATGATGTAAACTGAAGAGTAATTTAAAAAGGGGAAAAAAACAGCTGTTTAAAAAAAATAAATAATTGTGAACAGAATTTTACTCATTTTTAGGTTTACATCTTTATTTTCACTATAGTATCTTACAAAACCTCACACACAAACCTTATGATTCAAGAAATTGCGAAACAATTTTGAAAGTATAATAAAATTACTGGTAATTTCTATCTTTCCTCACCTTATCTTCATATTTTCTATAACCTCTCTTTATAAAATCAAACAAACAAGAAAACACCAACCAAGCAACAATGGCAGTAAGCATATGTAATGAGGCTATATTCCTCTCCAGATGGAGCTCCATATCCCGGCATGCATCACTGGATGATGTCTCTTCACATTCTCTATATAATGGTCAGTGTTTTGTATAACCAATCAGAAAAGCAGCCAGATCGTCACATTTATGATTGAATTTCTGATAATCCTATTCTTTTTTTATGTACACAGTTTAGTTTTTGGCTTTGTAAAAGACCATATATTTATCAGTTTCAATGTAATATTAATGCTTAATATTAAATAAGAGCTAAGCAGGCACACTTTTATGTAGTATAAATAATAAAATTGTCAGGATGAAAAAAGTTAATAAATTACAAACAAGGTTGAACAATATTTAATCACTAACTGTAATTTATGGAAGGTGGCATGGAGCCACCTTAACATCACATTTTATACATTGTCATTATCTGTACCGCTTATTCCATGACGGGTCGCGGGGTAAGCTGCAGCCCATCCCAGCATTGTATCAGGTGAGAGGCAGAGTACACCCTGGACCGGTCACCAGTCCATCGCAGGGCCAACATAGATACAGACAAACAACCATTCACGCACACACTCATTCCTAGGGAGAATTTGGAGTCATCAATTAGTCACCAATTAACCTAACATGCATGTCTTTGGACAGTGTGAGGAAGCTGGAGAACCCGGAGAGAACCCACGCATACACGAGGAGAACATGCAAATAACCAGCGACCTTGCTGTGAGGCTGCGGTGCTAACCACCACACCACTGTGCAGCCACATTTTATTCATTCCTACTCAAAACAGTTTGACCTTGTGTTCATTCAGCATGAGAGAATCATAGAAATCGAATCACATCCATCACCAAAAGCATGATAATTTTGTTTTTGGATGCAGCTTTGAGAAATTAAACTGCACATAACAAATGGAAATGAATGCTTAGATCTGAAACTGTGCAGCTGAGTGTTTTACCAGACTACCAGTGCACAGTCACACTTTCTAAGAGAGAAGAAGAATGTCACTAGATTTCACCGCCACTTCAATAACAGAGTAAGCTTACAGATCAGAGTTACCCTGCAAATGACAATCTCATCTCAGTGTTAATGTCTCAGACTGCTGCTGCAATTTCTTTTAAAAAACTATTGTGCTAATGTCTCTTCAATTACATTACTATTACATTGCCACAGCTGTAGAATTAAAATAACCTGCATAACTTAGACTTCTAAAGTAGCTTTGAATTGTTGGGGTTCAGGCTCAACAACTTCCTAAGAGGTCCTGTGGTATTGGACAACAAAACATAGTCCTATAAATTGCAGGGTCTGGCCTACCTAGATCATGGACTTACTTTTCTTGCACATCCTACACATACATAACAGAGAAATGATTCACTTTGTCAAGTGTTTTGCGAAAGTGCATGTCCTTTTCTACAGACAATTTCCCAGATGGTTTTGTGTACCAAACCATCTGGCTTATCAGGATAAGGGATTTAGTGGTAAAGTTTCCTCAAGCCATTTACTGTCATTATCCAGCTGAATATTGGATTTTTAACAGGGAATACGTTTGCCATTATGCAGCATGTTTAGGATGGTGGTGGATTTCAAAATGATCATTGTGTCCTTTTCTCCTTCTCCAATAATGTACCCTACAGCCATCCCTTCCATTGATAAATCCACATTCACTTAACCCTTCCTCAATAATCTAATTGTGACACGTGGGTGCTCAGTGTAGGTGCTTTTAGTGGTGGACATTGTGGGCACAAAACATACAGAAAAATACAGAAATCTGCAAACTACAATGTGTGCAGCAGCTTTTTTTTATTTTATTTTTTTAAATAATCGTCATTTTTTTCCCAGTTTTTTTAGCACTTAGCGCTATAATAGCTCCTGTGTTGAATCAGATCTACAGGCCCATCAATCCACATGCACATTTATGAACTGGGCAGACTCTGTCCACTTTCTTGCAACACTTTTAGATTAGTTTACCAAATATAATGTGTCAGAAGGCCACAAGACATCCGCTGAACATGACCTGAGCTAGTGGCTTAGCCAGTTTGATCTCTGTCAGTGTTGGTCAAATCTGCATGCCTCCATACTTTTTCAGCTTTTACAATGTTAACCTACAACAGCTGACTGTTCATTTATTGCAGAGTATTTCACACTTCTTGACAGGTGCCACTGTGGTGAGATAATCAGTGCTGTGCACTTCACTTGTCAGTGGCTTTGATGCTGTGGCTTAGCGTATGAATTCTTTATTTTTGTTCTGTTTATTGTCTGCAACCGACTCCTAATGAGGGCTAGAATGTTCTCATTTCCTGATTTCACTCATTACCAGTCAACTGATGACACATTCATGGCCTGTTTTTTTAAATATGTGTGCTCATACTTTAATGAGAGGTTGTGTTATTGTGTGCTTTTTTTGCTGCATCGCCAACATGTGCTTGTGTTTCACTAACAACAGCTGTGTCCATGCCAGTCACTGGCTGGGTTTGCACAGATAGATGAGAAGGGAGGGTTGGGGAGGTAGGCAAATTAGGAACAAAAGGAAGACGAAGATGCACAGCCAGTGAAGAACATAGAACAAAGAAGTAACAGCGAGAAAGAAGTGTATCTCTCTGGATATGAATAATTCAGGTGACTCCAAAAATGAGAATGCAACTGCATTGTTGGTGCTGTTGTGCTTTTGATTCCTCAATTTTGACATTTTTTTTTTTTTTTTTTACTGAAATATGCTTTAATCTCTTATGGATTTTTTTATGCTTTATTACTTTAAACAAACAAAAAATAAATAAAAAATAACAAAATATAAGGAAAAGTCTTGATAGAAAGTTTTCATTAATGTATTTTGGGTCAAAGCAAGTTGCCATGACTTCTAAGATATAAAATAAAAGAGGTCAAAGTACAAATCATCTTGTTATTTTTTATGTGCACTAATACTTAAAATGTACTTAGTCTGGTCCAGAGATTTTATCGGCAGCACATTGACAAGGTGCAATGCATCATTATATCTACTGTGTGACAAATAGGCAAGCATACACAAATCTTGATTTGCTTTCTTTTTTTTTTTCTATTTTTTTATTAACACCATGTCCATGGCCTGCAGTTCATACATTTTCTGAATATCAGAAACAGTAGGTAACACAGAAGAGAGAAATCACTGCCTCAAAGCTTTCAACTTTCTGCTGTTGCATCCAGCTGTTTTGTGTTTGTCATCTCAGCTACAAGCCTGTGTCTGCTTGCATGTGCTCATTGATTCAGATATGGACCTCGTAATGAATAGATCCCTGATTTTCCTTTTTCTTAAAAAAAAAAATGTTAACATAACAATAATGTATTGTACTTAGTTACACTGACATGCTCTAAAGGTTTTTCTCTCTTTTTTTTTTATTTGTTAATCTGTTGCACGAGCTAGTATGAACTTTCTTACTTAGATAAAACATATTTGGGCACATTGACTTTGTAAAATTAATCAAAAATTTAAACATGTCATATTTTGGGGGCGTTTCTGATGGAAATGGCTTTGCAAGTGCACTAGCTCTTGTGCCAGGTTTGCACCTGCACCACTCCTATTATGTATCGGTATACCCAACCTGAAAATTTGTGCTTGACTCCTGCTTGCTACATGAATAATTGCATTCAGGTGTTGGAAATTTAAATGCTGTCCGGACTTCATTAGTGATATTGTCCAAAGAGCATGTTTCTCTGAGGTTGAAACAACAGAGCCATTTTAGTGAAAATAGTGGCTTCCTTTTGGGTGGCAAAGAAACTGGCACAGGGGTTGTATGAAAATAAGTGGGGAGGAAAGTGATCATAGGATGGCACACATGCACACAAACACAGGAATATTGATCAGACATTACTTAATTTTAAGGTTGGGCTGCATGTTCCTGTACCTAAACATTTATGATGATGTCTAGAGAGAGTTTTAGAGACTTTGAATGATTAAAGACTCTCTTTGTAACTCTGCAGATTTTGTATACCACCTACTGGCAATCTCTCTGCATGTCCATTCTTTAGGAGTTTCTTAAACATTAGCCCATGCTTGAAGTAAGTCAGATTTTCTATTATCACTCTCTGTACATTTGTCCAAATGGGACAAAGTGATTTATTTCCCCCCTGACGTCATTTTGCTTTACTAGTCTTCACTTCTAAAAGAGTTTGCTGAAAAAGCACCACATGCATCTATCTTATCCATCTTTTCGGAATTCATATACACAGTGACTTGCTGTACAGAGCATTAGCTGAGAATAGAGGCATGGTTTTCACTCACGACTGAAGTCCTTCATTACTTTCCATCCTTATCCTGTCACAAATGAGTTAGAGAGGTATAAGTCAGAGGTCACAGGAGGTATTTAAAAGGTCAATGCCAGATCATTATCTATTATAAGTGTAGCAGGGGGTAATAAATAAAGAGCAAATAAATAAAACAGGCCCAGGAATTTAGCAGTGTAATGACAGCAACACCCATCATCAGTCGATGAGCTCCAGTGACAGTAATCACCACAGCTTCCTTAACAGTGCTTTAATTGGATGTCAGTCATTTACACGGCTGCTACAAAAATCTTTAAAGACTGCATGACACTACATGCTCATGGTTGCATAAGAAAGACAAAATGTGAATCTGTGCTTTTAGTTATTGAGTATGGGTATAATTACAAAATGTGTTTGCATTTGTATATACAAACACATGCACTCAACTTTGTATTGGTGTGTCTAGAGCATTCACCAATCATTAACATTGATTTTCCAGAAGGTGCCTCACTCCTTCATCTCCATCTCTCTCCACACACCTCCCCCCCCACCTCTTCCCATTATTCTCTTGGGTGCAAATGGCTATAATTTTGTTCTCACGGTCTTGGTCACTGTGGGCCCTGCCCACCTGCAGAGAAAAAGATGGCAGTCATCGACCGGGGCATCCCGATGCCTGTTCTGCACCCCCTCATTGAAGGATCCCTTTGTCGATAGGAATCTCAGGTAAGTTACGAGCAATCCTGTACGGATTCCAATTAGCAAACCCAGTGTCAGCTAACCTTTGCCTGTCCTCCTAACATATTCTTTTGCTGTTAGCATTGGACTGCACCACCACTCATCTTATACAATCCCTTAGGATACTACAGCTAGGCCCAGAAATATTTGGACAGTAACACAATGTTTAGGATTCGGGCTCTGCATGCCACCATACTGGGTTAAAAAGGAAACAACTGAGATGTAATGGAAGTGCAGAATTTTAGGTTTAATACGAAGCATTTAGAAATTGCAATCATTATTATGCAAAGTCTCCTCATTTTAGGGGCTCAAATGTAATTGGACAATCAACATTACTGTAAATAAAATGTTTATTTTTCTAATACTTTCTGGAGAATCCGTTGCAGGCAATGTTAGCCTGGAATCTGGAACCCATGAACATTACTTAACACTTGGTTTCCTCCGTTGTGATCATTTGCTTGAGCGATACTGCAGCTGTCTTCATTTTTGCTTGTTTTGCTTCCTTTTTCCCACCGCTTCTCTGAAATTCATGGTCAATCCGGTTGAGATCTGATGAGTGACTCAGCCATGGCAAAACATTCTACTTCTTTGCTTTAGAAACTCCTGGGTTGCTTTTCCAGTTTATTTTAAAAAAAAATATTGTTCTTCTGTACTGTGACATGACTTCTAATCAACTTTGCTGAATCTCAGCACAAAGTAAACCCCTATAACGTCAGATTTCATCTATTTCTGTCTGCTGTCACATCATCATAAACACCAGAAAGCCAGATTCGTTAGAAGCATGCCCGAGCCATCTAACTGCCTTCACCTTGTTGTTTACAGTAGATATAGTGTACTTTGGATCACAAGTTGTTCCAAACCTTCTCCTCTTCCCATCATTGTGGTTAAGGTTGGTTTTAGTTTAATCTGTCCAAAGAAGGCTGTTCCACAACTGAGCCTGCTACCTTTTGGTAAAATCTAATCTAGACTTTCTATTCTTGAGGCTATAGTGACGCTCTGTGTTTGCCCTCATTAAGTCTTCTCTTAATGGTTGATACTGATACACCTGCTTTCTGGAGTGTTCTTCACTAGAAAAGAGTTTTTAATCAGTATGTAAAGGATTCTGCAAACATCCACCTTTGTTCTCTTCCATGGACATCCAGATGTTCCAAAGCTTACCAGTGCACTCTTTCTTTCAGTATGTACCAAACTCTTAAATTTGTTACATTTCTTCTATCTCTCTGATTTATTTCTTCTCTTTTTCAGGCAAAGGATGATCTGTTTTAAATTCATTGAGAACTCGTTTGATTGCATGTTATTGGTTCACAACAACAGATTACAAATCCAAATCCACACCTGGAATCAACTCCAGAGGTTTTACCTGCTTAATTGATGATTAATGCATGAGGGAATAGCCTATGAAGCTCATGAAATAGCTTAAAAGCTAACTGTCCAATTACTTTTGCTCCCTTGAAACAAAGGCAGCTACATATCACAAAGTTGTATTTTTTAACTGTTTTTTCAATTTGGATGTGAAGACCCTCAAATTAAAGCTGACAGTCTGCACTTTAAGCACATATTGCTCAGATGACTGTAGCTTAAATATGTTTTGGTAAACAACTAAAATAACTAAACATGAGTCAGTGTCCAACTATATAGACCTAATTGTAAATGTGGCTCAATGACCAAAGCTTTAAGAAGAGACCAAAAGTGTTTTTGTTTTTTGCACACATGATTTTCTTCTCTTTTTCTTCAGTGGAGAAATGACAGTGCAGTGACAGGTCTTCACTCTCACCTTGAATGGCGATTATCATTCATAACTGCCATGACTGTATAATCATAAAGATATAATTGTCTGGCCTTTTTCTATTGAACAACCTAGCATAAATGCACAGGCTATTGCTTTAGACATGATTGCTCAGGAGTAATCTGACTCATAACCAGTCATACCCAGACAGGGTACCATTTCTTGCAAAGTCACTGGGTGAAAGGAATAATATTAAATGTGATTGTCTCAGCTGTGCACAGAGCCCAGTTGCAGTTATGTGCTACACGACAAGTTCATAACCCAAAGTTTGAGTTTATTAAATACTGAGAAACATGAGAAATGTATTGAATCAACTTTATTATGTAAGAACCCATCTATGAGTCAGTGGTCTTGGTTTCTTGTTTTGCAGTGGCATGCTCTAACAACTTTTACAATTGTTCACTTAAACATCTGTCCTGGCAAAGAGTTATTTCAACAGAACATTTTCCCTTGAGAATTTGGTATATGGGACTTTTACGGCTGCTAAAATAAAACTGCTTGTTTAGAACTAATACAGTAATAAGAACAGAATTAATCAGGCAAAGACAACACAGCAGAGCAAGCAAATGGACAAGGGAAATAATGAAAAGCTTCACAGCTGTATGCCCACAATACTTAAACTGTGTCTGCTCAAGCTGCAATTAATATTTCAAGGCCATGGCTGAACTGCCACAGATTATTTCAAGTGCCATTGTTTTTTTCCACTACTAAAGAGGCTTAATCATCTTAATCTTGTAGAGGAAGGCAGTAAGAAGCCTGTTTTTTTTTTGTTTTTTTCATTTTCCCTCAGTTCAATAGGGCCAAAAAAGGTTGCAAATCATAGTGCATATGACCTGATTTTTAAAATTTTTCTTGCAGTTCAGTATGCAATCCTGCTTTTCCCCCTCCCTAACTAAATAAGCTGGGTTTTTTTGGCAGGTTTGCCACCTTCTCTCCTTCTTTTTTTCTACACTTCTTCCCCACAGGCTCTAAGCCCGCTGGGCCCAGTAGGGAAGATCTAGCAATCCGCGTAATGTGAGCATAATAACGCCAAGAAAACATCTCATTCCACTTCTAATTCAGTGTAGCGGTTGGCCGGCATGTGTGGAATAGAAGACAATCCTCTCTGCCTTCCTTTACCACTACATCCTGTGGCTGGCTTTTCTTAATAGGTTTTCATGGCAGGGACATCAGATGGGTGCACTAAGCTATAACTTGGCATTCAAACAAGGCAAGCCCCACAGTGATCTTTTATTTTCAACCACCATCATAACAGTATATTTTCAGTTTCTATGACCTGTCTTTCAGAAACAATGCTGTGAATATGAAATCTATTCGATTTCAGTGGCATTTTAGGTTATTGCATTATGAGAAAAGCCCATGGCATTGTAATTGAAGGCTTTTATGCCTTCTCTTTTGGAATTCCCACCCATGGGGTCTGACTTTATCAGCTATATTACAGCCCTCATTACTTTTAGAAAAAAGAAAAAAAAAAGAAAAAACAAAACAAAACAGTGGCCCACATTTTAAATCATTGCTCTTTTAATGAGCTTCCTTTGCCCTGAGCATCAATATCATCAGATTTTTTTTTTATCTCTATTGTCCATTTCCCTTATAGTCAGG
This sequence comes from Rhadinocentrus ornatus, assembly GCA_037177495.1. NCBI lineage: Eukaryota > Metazoa > Chordata > Actinopteri > Atheriniformes > Melanotaeniidae > Rhadinocentrus > Rhadinocentrus ornatus. The sequence continues at coordinate 10,498,860 of JBAMHW010000005.1, read as the reverse complement.
ATATTTGTTTTAGAAATTTTGATTTGGCAGTTTTAGAGCCAGCATATTCAAATTGAATTAATATTTAGATAATTTGTGTACATGAATTAGTAATTTTGCTAATTACAATTTCACCCCGAGATCACTTAACTTGTTTCCACAGTATAACTGCTAATCCTTATAAAATAGAGAAAATATACATGGAAAATTTATTGGCAGAAACTTGGTTGCATTGCCAACTAAAGAATTCATAGTGTATCTATCAATTCACTCACTTTCTTACCCTTAGCCAAAGTCAGGAATAAATGAGTGTAAGTAATAGATAATGGCCTTTATTAATTAATTTCTCCTTGGTGATTATTGTTTCAGGCAGCTTATTGAGAAACACAAATTAACTTTTTTTTTCAGTACAAATGAAAAAAACTAATTTATAACGGTTGTTGTAACCTTTGGACAGAGCCCGCAAGTTGCAATCTCATTGTTATAATGGTATTATGACATTAACATTATTAGTCATGAAAACAAAAACACATTTTTGAAATTTAAATATAACATTAAAAGGAGAGAGAATTACCCTAAATTGAAAAACATCAGGTAACAGCCAGTGTAAACGTAACCTTGGGATACTAAAAGTTGAAGTAATTGATTTAATGCAAGTGTACTTAATCTGACCTTGGGCATTGGTTTTGACTATATTAAATATTAATACTTGTCAGCATTCCTGACTCACAATTTCAGTTGCAATTGAAGTCTCTACCCTACAGTAGCATGGGGCACCGAAAAGGAAATGAGTGCTCAAGAAAAGGCTTAAAGGGGTGTGCTCAGTTGCTGCGAACTAATTCACATTAATTTCTCTGCTCATTTTTTACCCTCTCAACATTCAGGGTGTATTATTCTCACTGTATCTCATTTTGTTTCCAGCCTCTTACTGTAATGGTACCTGCCCCAGTGCTCAGTTTCCTACAGTGTAATAGATGGTGGATGTCTCTTTTTAAATAGACTTTAAAGCAAGAATCATCCTTTAAAGTCTTTGAGTTGCTTTTGATCAAACCAATCATTTAAATAATCAAAGTCAAAGATGCCCCTCTGGCAGTAACCTACTTTAGGTGACCTATTTTATATTAATTGTTGATAAGTACGGATGATGCAGATACAAATAACGGTCTGTGTCTGTAAATGCACATGAAGCAACCAAAGCAATGTGTTGCTAGAGAGAACAGCAAAATGAGTCAGTATAATATCAATAATAATAATAATAATAATAATAATAATAATAATAATAATAATAATAAATAAATAAATAAAAATAAATAATAATAATAATAATAATAATAATAATAATAATAAAAAAAAAAAATAATAATAATAATAATAATAATAATAATAATAATAATAATAACCGGATATAGTCAAAATGGGTGATTATATTTTTTTCTTCTCAGGAAACTAAGCAACTCCTGGAAAACACTTTTTCAATTATATAACAGAAATTATTGAATAGCATAACTAACTATTTAATACACCAGGTGTTGTCAAAGGTCCTGAAGCTGCCCTCAATGAGCACCAGCACCCAGCTGGGACCATATTATTTCCTTTTGGGGTGAATATTATTTTTCACATTACATATGTCCTCCATCCTCACATGACCCAGCAATCGATCAAAGACCATCATCAAACATTTTAGTTCTCTAATGTGAGCCAAGGGGCAAAGGGGCTTCCTGTAGGAGGACTTGGTGAGGTTATACAGTGAGAGAGTGTCTGCTAACAGCTTTCATCTGACACATGCACCAGTTCAATTGGAATTTGTGAGCACAGTTGATCTAATGAGAACAATCTTGCTTTAAAACTGGCACCATAGCCCTACAAATGTATCTAGTGCCAGCTGTCACAACTAGAGTAATGATCAACACCACAAATGCATAGTACTCGTGTCCATTTTATTGAGTTATAAAAGAAAAATAGAAATAAAATAAACTGTTGTTGGATTTGTTTATGATACACTCTCCATTCCTGAGAAAATTTAGGTGAATAGAAGAGTTCCTTGGGGTTATTATCTTGACTTCTATAAAAACTCCCCCAATGTCAGATAAATATCTGCCTAAAGAAGGATATGGATTTTAAATTTTAGATTTCAATTACCACTACAAGCTGCTTTACTTCATAACCATCATTCCATAAACACTTATTTCATTCAGTTCACCCTTTGGAAATGGTTAACTTTTTTTTGTAATCTGTATGGGGGCTCCCTACACTGAAACTGCCTAAACAAATACATTATATGATCTGTGCAGTGATATGCAGTCATCATCATCAGCTGATGTTTCACTGCATTGTCTTCTCGTGTCTTCCATTTACTGTTGACACAAAGAATGAATGTGATTAAACTCGGAAATGTGTTAAAAGGCGGAACCCAGAATTTGCTGCTCAGTCGCTGTCCATGGTCCTGAACCTACTTTTTTGCGCACTTGTTTATTACATAGCTCACTTGTCTTGGGTCTTTATGAACACAGTTCTTCAATACAAATAATGTTTCTGAGACCAGTAATGGAAAAGTCATTAATACAAATGGAGACTAAAAGGGTTTTTAAAGCTCGGACAGTTTAATGCAGTAAATGACAAAAATGCAATGAGTTTTTGTATTTTTGCAAATTTTAAAGTAACAATTGAAACTATCCATGTGTGGAACAAACTGCTGGTAATATTCAGCATATGCTCATTAAGCCAGAGTAATGTGTGTATGCTGAGTGTCCTCCCACCAGATGTAGACTCATGCTCTTCAATCATGTCCTTAGTTTTTCCTGAGTCCTCTGTGCCAGTTAAGTTCAGCTCACTACTGCTGGTATAAAAAAACAAGTATGAGGCTTGTCACAACTGAGGTCATAGGTTGTCTCTCATTTTCTGTGCAGACTTTTTTTTTTGGTATTGCTCCTCCTGAGATTCTTTCTGCTCACTCTACCATGTGGAACCTTTCCCAGAGGAATCCATTCTCCACTATTTGACTTCCCTTTTATTATGCTCTGACTCTCAAATTTCTTTCTGTAAGGTGTACAGGCTCTGAGGCTGGAGATCTACACACCCAATACTTTTTTGCCCCTTTCACTCCAGGTTCTTAAGGGGTAAGAACAAAGACAAGATAGTGGAAACTATTTTGTACACATTCCATTGACTTGAATGGTTCCCATTGTTCAGAGACATCATCAATCGTACTTTGCTGTGCTCTGCAGTGCTCCAGAGTTTTAATTCGCTGCAATGTGCTGAATGGGCACCAAGCCTAACCCTATAATCCTCTCACACACCGCTTCCTACATTCCTCCATCCCTGCTCATGTTTAATATCAAACAACGACTTATTTGTGTTGCTGTGTAAGGTGCACTAACTGCAACACACTGCTACAATTCACATTACCTGGCCTACTTATGAGCAGAGAAATATCCACCTTCATTATGCATAGGGCTCTTGACAATCCCCTCCTAGGATTATGTACATGTGTGACAGGAAGCAGGCAGCCAGGGTTCAGCCGAAAATGGAGAAAGAATCAAAATATGCAAGGTAATATGTATTTTTCACCCCCTTCTGCTCCGTCTTCATGCTCTTGATTGTATGCTCTCCCATCTGGCCAACATAGCGTATTATATATTAAACTGTCTATAATAAGAAAGCTGAAGCATATTACACTTAGTGATAATAAGAAAGCCTTTTGGATTTACGAGGATCTGCATACACAGGCATATCAGAGTGTAACAATGCTGCAATGCATCTAGTCCTTTTCTGTCTTTTTAATCTTGATCACAGTTGAGGGGTCAGTAAGGTATAGTTGGGCAAACAAATGCAACTTGCTTGTTGCTACAGCTTTAGGACAAGACTATACATGACTGAGTGCTAGCATTTGAATTTGTTTTTAATTTGTTTTAATATAATAAAACATTCACAATTAGTTTTTACAAGGACATTTAAGGTACACAAAAAAAGAGAAATGTCCTTGTCCTTGAGTTTGGACAACTTACTTTATCTGGAAATTCATTTTAAAGATGAGCTGTATCAGCCAGGATGAGAGAAAATGCAGCAGTCTTCTGTGAAGCACAAAAACTGCAAGAACCTTTCATGGCACTCCTAAGTGAAAATGAAGATCTTGTATTTTAACACCTTAAGCTTTTGCCTATATATTAACATGTTCTCACTCATTATCACTACTAGATTCTGTCTCTCGTTTCTCCTCACAGCCTCCAGCTTGAGAGATTTCATTAAAGTAGCAGCTTAATTATGTAGGTGTTGAAATTTAATTAATGAAATAAGAGAGCAACTCCATTACCCTGACACATTTTTGACACCAGCTCAGACAAAGAACGAGATCTCGTTTTAGCAAAGCAATGTCCCTTGAACATATCTTTTTTCTCCTGCGTGTGTGTAGCCTACAGTACCCATTTTTATAGTTGCTAAGCTTACACCTTGCAATCGATCATCCCTTGCACTGTCAGATGACTTGACAGCAAGATTCTTCTATCTACAGGCCGCACAATCTCAGTCAAGAAAGGAAAAAAAAAAAAATAAGAAAAAGCTCTGTGACAGAGAAAAAAAGTCTTTCGTTTCTGCTGATCTACACTTCCATATCACATATCACATGCATTGAGAAGAAAATGCACACAGGTCTGCCAGCTTTTGTAATGCTCTCTGCAAACATGTGTATCTCATCACATGAGATAAACAGGTACGTACACAAGCAAGTCATACAAGAAGACACAATGCACAAGAACTTCTCAGCTTTAAGACAATGTAGTGAGGGATGGCTGTACCTATTTTTGACCCTGTATTCAGCAATTTCTTTGAGAGTAGGAAATCACATATCAGGTTTTTCGATTATAGGAAGTTACTCATATCAAATACAATATCTAGAGGTTCCCGTACCTGCTAGAATTCAGACCTCCCTTTCTTTATGCCCTGACTCTCAAATTTCTTTCTTTAAGGAGTGCAGGCTTTGAGGCTGGAGATCTAAACACCTCTGAAACAGGAACTCTTTGACCTTTCACTCCAGCTTCATAAAGATAACTTCCACAGACACTCAGTGGGAGGAGTGGATAAATTATTAGTCCTACTCCCTGACTTTGTTCAATTCAATTCAATTCAGCTAACAAGAAACAGTTAAAGGAGTCATCACCTGGAAGTAAGAAAGTCACTAAGCTGTTAATGTTTTGGAGTCGGACGCACTGTGCACGCACTGGGCCAGCCCCCCTTCCGACTCTGGCCTCCTTGCGGCCAATCAGCGCACACCTCATTAACATTAGTCAAAAGCTTGCATGAATGCTCACTAGACAAAGTTGTGGTATTAGCAAAGGGTCAGAATAAACTGAAGTTTTCACAAAAATATTTAAAGACACTTAGAGGACAGTGGATGCGTGAAAAGACCAGGTGATGACACCTTTAAACATTTATAATGAAAATACGCCATTGCAGAAACAAAAAGGACAGTCTGTCGTTTGGGAATGACAGTTGTGTTTTGCACATCGTTTGTGTTATGTTTTCTCTGTTGTATTTATAAAAAAATCTGCTAAAAAATGTTGAAGTTTGCATCATTTTCTCTAACTCAGGTGTGCATTTTGGTTCAAATTTGAGTTATGACACATTTGTGTGTTTTGTGTCAGATATATCCTGCACACCTCCAGAATTTCACAAAATATACAAGATGCCCCTTTATTCACCAACGTATCAGTAAACTAAGGGAGTCAAGCTATCTAAAATATTGAGCTGTGTCTAATTCAGTATAGTTGCCAGTGCTGGCTTACTACACTGATAAATATTAGTTATATACTATATAATATTAAATATGATATATATTTGTTTTTTTGGGCAGTTACCTGTACCTGTCTGTACATGGAGCCCAGTACTTAAATGACCCCATTTCCTAGTGTTAAACCGCAGTTTTAAAAAAAATATACTTCATCTAGTTGTATAACAGTTTTGTATTTTTTACAAACACAAATACACACACACCTCTGAATTCAACCCAGGTGCATTCTCATCATCCCAACAAGTGCCAGACTTTCTTACTGTCTTTGCGCCTCAACAAATCAGCTCAACTTCTTCAAAGTTGGTCTCCACAGAAATTTGCTGAGCTGCCATGGCAGACTTTACATTCAGGTTCCCACAGCTCTGTCCACTCTGACAGGTGTTGCATGGTGGACATGTTGAGGCAAAGAACCTTTCCTTCACAAGCCTTCTTTGATGGAGATTAAAGAAAAGTCTGGGAAAAACATTTGTCACAGCAGGTTTTTCCTGCCTCCATGTCTGTTTGACGGTGCAGACAGCAATGCCAGCAAAAGGCTATTACACAATCTGTGGGACCAGGGGCATGCTGGTGTGTGCCGAACAGACAGAGATCCGGACAGAGGATAATGAGACCAAAATAAGAACAGAGTTTGTGGCTTTTCAGTTTCACTACTGGATGTTCATATAATATAAGACCGTAGATGGCCTTAAGTGCAGCGAACACCAGCCAGCTCAGCTGAATCTGTGTCACAGACTCTCTTTGATGTCGGCTGGGAGTACAGAGGGAGGAGAAGACGAAGGGAGGAGGGATGAAGAGGGAGAGGATGGTGAGGGTGGATAGACTGCAGCTGTTTGGCCTCTTCATTGCCACAGCTGACATGGCAAGAGCTAACAATAATCCTTCTCTGTAGTTCTGTGCCACAACCCGAATGACCTCCACCGTTCTTAACCTCCCTTCCATCCTGCTGGAATTGCTGCTTGCCTACACCTTGTAAACTGAATGCAAAAACACTTATGCATACATACACAATCAAGGGATGTCCCCTTCTCAGGTCCAGCATAAGCATGAAGTTAGAAATACCCAAAATAAAGAACATTCTCGAGCATCCAGGGAAACCACAAAACGTCCCTTTAAATATATCCACTAAGTTCCCCTTAGCAAAGGAAATTGGTTTAGTAACATTTAGCAGCCGGACCATCATTTTGTTGGCTATGCTGCTGGACAGGTCAAGTTAAAGAAAAAGAAAAATACAAGCGATGCAAAAAAGACACAATGCAGCATAAAACAACTGATGGTCTGATTGTACTTATACCTTCAGTCAGTCTCACACAAGTGTCACACAAGCCCACACCCTATGTGCAAAAACAACAGCTTTAAAAAAAAATTGTGGAACTAAGGTTAGTTGTACTTTTACATTCAAGTCAGCATAAAGTATTGAACAATTTGTGAGAGCCTATCCCTGAAAAAGCACTTAAAAATTCAGCAACTGTACTGCTGTGTCCTTGTTAACTTCTTGTTGCATCACCTGTAGTGGACATGGCAATGAGCTTCACGAGTCAGAGCATGCTTCCAATCGTCTTCCTTACTCAGAAAACTTGCAGAGGGGATTCGTGGTGAACCATCTTATACTTGGGACTATGCTCTTTAGATACATGCAGATGAAGTCCAGTGACACAAAGAAACATCAATTGTCAACATATCCTGAGCATTATTGTAAGAGTTCTTAGTAAAGAAGATAATGCAAAACAAATTAACTGTTTGTTTGAACAGATGAATTATTACAGTGCATAGAGTGTGTATTTTGCTGCAATAACAGCAATATTTACAGTCAGGGCTCCAAACTGCGACCCAATGGTCGCATTTTGTGACTAAAATGTGCGAGTGAATTTTTTATCTACACACGCAATGGCGACCAAAACATATGGCGGTCTTGTTCATGTAGTAGTTGTAATTGAATTTATTCAGTTGCTAACAAACTTCTCCGCTCTTCAGCCCAGTAGTTCACAGTAATGCACAAATTAACTGCTGGTTTGCCGACTTAAACTAACTTCTATACGAGAAAAGGAGACGAACACCAAGAAGGTAGACGACAGCCAATGTGCGTGTGTGCGGGAATGAACCACCACTGTGACTGATTGGCTTATGTGTGAAAAGAGACGGGTCTTGGGGGAATTTATTCTTCTTCAGTGTTGCCAACTTAGCAACAAAGTCGCTATATTTAGCGAGTTTTCAGTTTTTTTTAAAGCGACTAGCAACAAATCTAACAACTTTTTCTGGTTTTATTTTATTTATTTTTCCTGTTCTAAACATTTTTAGGTTGTCTTATTATTTAACAACATTGCTTAAGATATCACTTACGACATTGTTAAGAAAAAATAAAAAGCAGTTGTAATATTTTTATTTGTTAATTACTGTAGGTCTCAGTTACCGCTTTGTGTAGGAGAAATTATGCTGTCCCACCCCTTCATTATTATTCTTGTGAAAACTGGGTCTCTGAATCAAAATGTTCTGTGGATTTTCTTTAAAAAATAAATCTAAAAAAATATAGACTAATTCATAAAACGATAAAATAAAGCCACTGTCTTTGAAGTTATTTTTTGTCACCCTGTGGATTATACTTTGTGCTCAGTGGAATAGGTTAAACATGTCCAGATATACTATGAAGAAGTAATGAAGTGGAGACAAATTTCATTGTGATCTACAGATAGTTTTCAACTTTTTAATGATGCCCCTTGGCTCCTGTGGAACATCACACACCTACAGGCATTAGTACCATTACAGCACAATGGGAAAAGCCATCTTTGTAATAGTGAGAGCTCATTTCCCATAATGCTCAACATTACCTTTACAAAAATAGCACAGCATATGGGAGTGTGCCATTGTAAATGCATGAACACTCACAGTAAATTTTAGAAAATATCCGACTTCTCCAGAGATGTGTAACTCTGATTGATATGCAGCAGTAATAGTATTGTTTTGATGTTGCATATATTTTCTCTATATTTCCACTTAAATATCAACTTTAAGATAAAGCCAATGTTCACTTTTGCTGTTTCATCCTGACTGTGTATCATATGTGCAAATTAAAATGTAGACACACTGAAGTAGTTTCCCTGGGTTACCATAATCACAACCATTAATGTCATAATATTTACATGCCTTTGTTGCAGCTATGAGCATCTGTCAGTAAGATACGATCTTCAGATTGATTTTGCTGTCATTTTAATATGAGGAGATTCTATTTGAATGGTTTTCTGTACAGTGGTTGAGATACTGCAATGCTGTTTTTGTATTCCAGCCAAGTTTTTTTCTTCACCATCCCAAGAGGAAGTTCATGCATAATGGATTAATTGTTGCTCACATCCACATGTAAAGGGCCCACAGGTTAGTATTCCCATAGTCTCCTGCTGCTCAATAGGTCAACAAAATGGCCATGCCCAGCAATATCACAGCAAATCTGTGGAAATAGTTCAATTAAGTCCACAAGTGCTCTCCATTCCCCTGTGAATGACTGCTTAAGAGCCATAATAGGTACCTTTTGAGTATTCCCTATCCCTGATATGGTCAAAATTGACACAATCATGCTGTGTCTTTCTCACACACACACACACGCAAACACACACTCCACATAAGGCCTCAGTCCCAGCGGAGAATGACTTTGTGAATGTCAATGCGATTCAGTGGTGACAGCAAGCCGTGTCAGCAGTGAAATGGGCCCTATGTTGAGCAGAATGCAATGACTCACAAGACAATTGAAGTCGAATATGGAATGCCCTCCACTTTGTTGCAACAGGCTGAAAAGGGTGACAGGCAGACTAGAAAGCGAGCAAGAGCCCTTGAATGGGGTTGTCCTCTCCTCCGTTGCTGAGTATGTTCCCTTTGAAATATATTTCTATTCCAGTATTTTTTTGTGCCAGCTCCCCTGTTTTAATGCTCAGAGATATTGGTCCTGTCCGAGCCTGAATTAAAGGTCCAACTTTTCTTCTTACACCTCCATTTTTTGCAGTTGATATCTATCTGCAGAAGACCCAAGTCCCAAGAAAAAGCAGTATGTCGCATCCTAAAAGGATGATAGCAGAGTAAAAACTGTTCAAACAATAGAGATCCTCTTATATTCAGACAGCCTTGAGGATTTGTTGGATTTTTTATACTCTCAAATGATATGAAACTTTTTATACAATCTCTTTCACCCTCCTCTGGCAGTATCATCCATCTTTAATGAATGAATGAGTTGTAGTCTGGTGTTGGAAAACAAAAGAATAAATAAAACATAACTTAAAAGCACCATGTCTTTTTTTTTTTCTTCTTTTTTTTTTTAATGCGCTGTAATACATAATTTATTTATTTTTTGACTGACAGGCTAATTTTCTGTCACATTACAATAGATATATGTTCACACAAAAGATAAAATATGTTTCCAACTTGGATGAAGAAAAGTTAAATTGAAAGGAAAACATAATCAAATCAGTTAGATACAGAGCATTATTGTAAGATGAATAAGGAAATCATTCAGTTTATATAAGCTCCTGTACAAATGATTTTGGTGTTACCTAGTGCAAAAATATATGTCAGAATACATCCAATTTGCTAATGCATAAGAACAAAACAGAATGAAACCACCAGTTTTTTCTCTAAATAGCACAATTAGAGGCTGGGAAATTTGAATACTGGATAGAAAGCATCTTCATTTCAAATGTCTCTTCGATCACTTGGCTGACGAGCCACAATTCAGTCTTAGCTTTCGAAGTAATAACCAAGATGGAGATTTCTTTTTTCTTTTTAACTTGAACACTTACTGGAAATACGTAAAACTGTGTCAGGACATGGCTATCAGGGGGTCATTGGCAGACATTTTGCCCCTTAATGAGCTAATGATAAATACCAGCGCAGGCAGGCGCGCAAGCTTTCTCTTAAGCCTGTTGGGAAATAAAGGACATAATATGAGAAAGGGAGTGTGGTGAGGTTTTTGTCAGAGATGAATCAAGACAGTTGAATGTTGAAAAAAAAAAAAAAAACAAGGCTGCAGAATTAACAAGCTACTTCCAGTTGTTCCACCAAGAGAGCAGTGCGCAGAGATCAAAGATGGTCATTGTAGCTGCCAAGGACATCTTATCAGAGCTATCTGTTTTTTGGATCTTTTAATTGCAGAAGTTTTCATGGGAGTGCTGAGACAACAAAAAGTTAACATGCACAATTAGGGAAAAATAGGGGCAGCATTAATTTGTAATTGCTAACTTTTAAGTTTTGCACAGTTCCTGACTTTTGCATTTGTTACACTTTCTTCTTTTATCTTATTTTTTCAGATCTACCATTTTAGCTCAGAACTGCAGTACTTTAAAAAACCCTGCAATAATCATGTTTTCTCTTTTTTTAATATTTTTTTTGCTGTTATCAACTTACTATTATTAATGTAATCCTAGATTTTCTGACAAAGTTTGAACATTTTTAAAGTTATTTCAAGTTATATAGACCTGAAACTTCATGACATGTTCTCACTAAATGGTTTTAGGAGAATGCTGAATGACTTGGAGGCCTTTCTTTGTAGATGTTTGATTGATATATGGAGGTTTTGCGATTATGATAATAGTCAGTTTTTATGCTTGTTTGTGGTCGATTTTTAAATTTCTAGCTGTGCGGCTGCTGTCTTTGTGGGTTCTCTCTTGGCTTTAAAAAATCTTTTCTATAAGAGTTTTCCTGGTTAAATAAAAATAAATAAAACAAATTTCCCATGTGAGAAATCTACGTATGTGTTAAATGGATTCAACCCATAATCTGTTTTACTTTAAGAATAAAACAAAATTATAATTAAAATATTCTCTGCTTGATCTTTTGTTTTGCCAATTTTAACTTTTATTTCATGTTAAAGAGAAAGTAGTTTTGATGAAACTTGTAAACATGTCAGATATTTTTTATTACTTTTGAGGTCATATTCATAGACTTCAAAGTAGATCTATTACTGAGGCCTGTTTTCAAAGTCTAAACTTCTGAAATTAAAGTTAATTTACTATACAAACACAAACCTGGAGTAAACTGGAGGATCGAAAACATCTACCACTAATACCATGTTTATCTTTAAGCTTATTCATTCAACACACTTACAAACACAAAACGGCCACCCACCGCTACTAATTCCCTTACCCCCCGTGAGCTCCGTGGATTGAGATGTCTTTTAAGTGCTCAACCACAGTCAATTATTGTTTACTTACAGTAAAAGGCAAATCAATTCCTTCTCTTTCGCTGTGTGTTGTTGCCTCTTGCTGAGACAACACAATGGCATGTTAAGAGGCACAACAGTTTAAGCACTCCACTTTTCTTATTTTCAGCAAGGACAATATGCAACGGCAAAACAGTCTCAGAATATCAACCATGTTGACCAAAACACCGACTGTATATGACATAAGTTTCAACCTCAGGAAGCAATCTATAGCTTTATGTACTTCCAATAATCTGCAGCCACGAAATGACAGCACCAATGACGTTTTCAGGCGTAAAAATGACATCCTTTTTGAAGAATTGAACAATACTGTATTTAGTTTTCAGTTAAAACAGAGAATTCGTGGGGTTGAATCGTTAGAGACAAGACATTGGTAAATTATACAAAGCTCCCTGCTGCTGAAGGATGGTGTAATGGCTTTTTATTTGACATTTCCATATTTAGAGATCTACATAACAATTTGTACTTTCATAGACACAATGTCTAGGTTTTGATCCAGTATGCACTACCTAACCAAACTAGAAAACCCGCCAAGAATTGTTGCTGAAAAAGTCTTCCATTTAAGAAGATTAATCATTTTTTCTCACAGTCATCATTTAACTAGTTCCAAGGTCATTGATAATTGTAGCACCAACATCTTATTAATTTTTAAAAGAGTAAATGATCAGTTACATGAAGTCTGCTAGAGGACTGATCTGTTTTAAAGAGGCAGTGAGGGTCAGCTAATACCTCAAAAGGTCTCTGGGTGTGGTCACACATCATGACTTTCTGAGAGAGCCACAGGGAGCAGCTTGTGTTGGTCGATGTCACAAGAGCACCCCTGTGGCTTCCAGTGAGCTGAATATTTCATAAGTTAAGGATAGAGAGGATGGTGCTGTACTCAGGGCAACTGACCTGTCACCTTTACGCTACCATATAAAACTCTTCCTTCTGGCCTTTTTTTTTTTTTTTCAGAAGCCAGTCTGAACTTAAAAACCTCCAGACACCATGCATTCATGTTTAAATTGATTTTATCTTTGTACATTTAGAGTCCATTGTAAATTGATTGTGTCAGGCTGTTTCTTCATAATACAAATATGATTAGTCTAATTTATTACTTTCTTTAGGACTTATTGCTGCTATCCCTTGATGTGGTCCAAATCTACATGTTAGATTTCTTTCTGAGATGCAAAAGGCACTGTTAGATTGGTCAAAAAGCTTGCAGAAACATATGCAGATTTATGTTTGTGCAAAACATATCTAAGATACAATAACCTGCTACTATATATATGTGGTGTTTTTCCAGAGTTGAACGAATAACCTGAATAAAAATATTTGAGCCCATTTAGACCTCAGGTTTCCTGAAAGAATTGTTCTACAACTTGAGCATTGTCAGAAAAAAAGTCTCCTATAACTTGTCTTTTTCATGGAGGTAAATGAAACACTGACAGAAAACACAGGCAACAAGAGGGTGAAGCATCCATCTATCATCAAAATTGTTTAATACTTTGGTTTCTGCCTTACAATTCACATTGGGCATATCTGGAGGCAATCAGTTCTGGAAAATTATAACAAGGCTGTAAAATAATTTTTTAGGGTGACAGAGTGATGTAAATATATAACAAGTATTTGCTCGGAATAGTGTTAATTTTATCAATCATTTTTAAGTTTAGTCCAGTTTCACTTGCGCTTGTTAGTTTTTATTTAGTCAAGTTTTAGTCGACTATAAGTCGAGCATTTTAGTCTTTATTTTAGTCCAAGAAAAATACATTTTATTTGTCTAGTTTTAGTCAACAAAAACTGTCAACATTTTAGTCTAGTTTTAGTCAGGACAATCATTTTACCTTTTTACTTTAATTGTCAGCAGATAATATTGAACATTGTTACTAGTATATTACATAGTAAGTAGTAAGTTAATAGTAGAACATTAAAATCCATTTAAAACTCATACCTAAAACATAACTATCCTATTTTATGCAGAAATAATTGCAGGGATTTTTATGTTTGCATGCATTTATTTATATTAATATTGATGTTGATGATTTTATTTTATTTTGTCTAGATGATTTGTTTTAGTTTTTAGTTTGCATCCATGCGTAGCTGCCCAGGTATAGTTCGCTTGCAGCTCCTAGATTAGCTCATACTTCTGTCTACTTTAAACTTGCAATCAAACTGAAAACATAGTTGCCCGACCAGTATAACATTTCTAAGTTAGCATAAATTTACCTTTACACACAATTAGGGTTGCCAACTTTCAGAAGTGAAAATAAGGGCTACCCACATTTCCTAAGGGGCCATGACCAACACAGCCCGACTCCCATGGGGTAGGGAACCCACAGCAGCAATTAGTTATACTTAACGCTTATAATTCTTATTAACCAATGAATACATTGATTATTGTGCAACATTATGGCATATAAAGTTCTGTTAATAAGGCTCCATAAATCTGTAATAACATGCATCCGTTTAGCATACAAAAGGAAAATATATAACAAAATTCCATATGTACACAACTTAGTTATTGCACAATCACATAACTTAGTTAAAGAGATACTGGATAATGTACCGCGTGGCAGTAGCACCTGTAACTAAAGCAGATCTGTTTGTGTGGAGCAACAATGAATTTTTAAAATATAAACTAAATACATTGAGAACGTAATGTAACTTTTAAGTAACGTTATATTTAAAAAATAAATGTTTTCTCTGAACAACATTTATTTATTAGCTGTTAATCCAGTAGTCTGACTTTTTCTTTAAATGGACATATATGATATTTATAATGGCTAATACTACTGTTTATTAAATAAATGATCATTCATTCGACTTTAAAAACTCATCATTTTAATTTCCGGACATGGATCAATTATGACATGATGGCCCACACCGGATCAGTCTCTGGAGATGATGGGGGATGAAGAACTGGGACACTGAGCTCTAATCTTCTGTGTTCTCCCTTTAGTGTTGCTTTCCTGATGCAATGTCTGATGTCAGACAGCCCACCCTGCACCACTAAAAACAGACGCCGACACATTTTATAGTGTGTCTTGTAAACATCTCCAATGCTGTCCAGCTAGGGATGGAAGCGTTTTCGCTTTTGAGGACGTGGTGGAGTTTCGGGTGCAGAGGACATTTTAAAAAGGCGCAAGTTTTGTGAGCAGGACCGGTATGTTGTGTCTGTCTCTACTGGACAGTTGGCAACCCTACACACAATTCTATCAACAGGCTACTATCGTTACATGCTACGAAGCTAGTAAGTTAGCCAGCATTAGTTTCCGTCCGATTTAAGGTTATTGTTAGAACATTACAGCTGTTGGTTTAATGTTATGTTATAAACAACAACCACCAAGCTTTTTGTTAACTTACCACAATTTCTTTGATGGGAACTGCGACGTGTCTCTTCAGGTTTGTTGTGTTTTTTCAAGCTATCTTGTGCCCACATTCCTTCACTTCGACTATTATCAAGCATAAGGTTTTTTTCTCCACGTCAATTTAGTGAAAATAGGTCCACATATTACGTCTTGTCTTTCTCCCGGGCCCCGTGTAAAGCATGGCCATTCATGTTTTACTTTTAACCTTTCGCCATGAATCCACCTCCTATCTGTCCCATGTTTGTGCACCTGCCGGCAAAGTTCATATGTGTCTCCTTTTCCTCCTATTTCCTCCGCCTGTTTACTCCTCCCTCAACCTCCGTGTGCATCTTCCGTTAGATCAGTGGTTCCCAAACTTTTTTGCAGGGCCCCCTTTTCATTGACAACAATAATGTCAAGCCCCCCTAATCCCAGTACCACATGCACCTCAATGCTTAAAGAGAAACGTACGAAGAAATGTGCTGCTGCTTAGTTAACTACAGTCAAAACCATGTCAGTGGCAGAAGAAATGATCAACTTATCTGCTGTAGTGTGAGATTTTTTTAAACCAGGAAACTTGCAAACTACTTCAGTTGAGTTTAGCTTTCAATAAGACAGATTCTGCTTTAGTAAGTAACAACTCTGCTATATATGATAGATGAGTAGTTTATTTCTAAAGTAATCAAGTCTTTTCTTTGTGTTCAGGATGACAAGTCCCCAAGTAGCATTATTACTTGTTTGGCTTCATACTGTCAGATGCTAACACACTGTGGTCTGTCTTCATTACCCACCATTGACTATTACCATTACTTGACCATTACCTGGTCATGCCTAGGGGTGCAATAAATGCCTCATCATATTTTCTTCTTTTTTTTTTTTTTGGGGTACTTGAAATCTGTGTTCTTGATTCATCATTGTTTGCCCATTGTTACTTTCACAAATGTGTCCATGTTTTGCTAGCAGTTGTCTGATCTCCAAGGTAAATAATACACTTTATAATAAAACCAGTTTAACATTCTCTCTTATTACTCTATGTTTTTATACAATATTTCATTTATAAATACAGGTACTGTACATTTTTCATATTCAGAGCACATAAAACAACTGGAATGGATTTTTGCGAGCTGGAACGGATTAATGGGATTTTAATTAATTTGGATGGGGAAAATTGCTTTGAGTTACAAACAAATTGAGCAAGGTCACGGAACGAATTAAACTCATATCTCGTGGTATTACTGTATGTGTTTTATGAATATTCACCCCAATGCAAGCATAGTTGAAGGTAAATTTACTTTAGGTGATGATACCTTCAACCGGATTTTTGTACAGGAACTTCTCACTTCTCTATTACAGTATAAAAAATTCTGGATAGCATCAGAGTAACGAACGGAGTTATGTAATTGCATGTTTCCCATCGCCTGGTAGAATTTCAGTTTTTAGCTAAATTATAATAATTAGTGCCATAAAGAATCTCATAACATAGGGCTTTGTTAATATTGTTTTGTCATCAGAGCAAATGCGCAATAATGAATATAATTAACAACAAAGTAGTTTCATCAAGCAAAGTGAGTCACAGAAAGCGTTATTGTTCAGAGGTTTGATCAGACAGATAAAAAAGTAAAACTCCTCTAACGTGTCAGGAGCTGTGAGGGGAAAAATCCCCCGTAAAAGTGACGACAGCCCTCATTTTCTTCTCGGTTATAGTAATTGGCAGTAGAATTCCTTTCTGACAAGCTTTTCACCCTCAGCACCTCCTGCATGCAAGTTCGGTGAACTGCCAACAGCGGAAATAATCCCAAGTATAGCTGGGAAGGATCATTAAAGCTTTTTAGAAAACTGCTGGGACCTGAAAGATTTTTTCCTGGCATCCTTAGATGTCTTATGAATGTTTACTTCATTTAAAATGAAAATTGGAGAAATTGAATTAAATTAAGTCAATTGAAAGAAAAAGAAAACATAAAAGACCCTAAAAAAAACTTCTTTTTTTATATATATATCTTACTTTTATATATTAAACTAGTTATTTTGTGGAGTTTCACACTATCCTAATAGTCCCAAATATCCAACCTTAATGTTGACAATAGTATTTTTTTCACACATCTTTAAAAAGAGGACAGTCATAAAGAAGAATTCATTTTCTTTCCAGGGATAGATTTTTTTTTCTCTCTGCTGGTGGGTAATTTGACTCTTGACAGAGTGTAGTGGGTTTCATGGATGAATAAGTGTATCTATGAGGTTTGCACCTGTTTCATTTAACCACACAGTCCAGCATGGTGTATTTCTCTCTCTACCATACCTTCAATAACTTCTACCACTGTAGCAACCTACCAAGTCAATATGATGTCTGAGATTTCTTGGTTAAAACCCCCACAGATCCTTTAGCTGTAAGAAGAAAAAAGAAAGGGCAGCGAGTAATTACTGTGCAAACGGAAAACGTGGAGATAAGACTCTATAGATCACGCTTAACTATAGATCACTGCAATATAAGAAGGCATGCTTTATTCTGTTTGTAAGGGAGGCATGCAGAGGAAAAACACATTTTTATGCCTTTGGATGCACTTTGGAAGGGTCATTAATCGAGGAAGCACTGTGGCTCTTTTTTTAGTCCCTACTCTTCGAGGACAGGGCAGAATAATGTGCAAATGATAAATTGAGTTTATGCTGAACTGCTAAATTCCATCTCTTGTGTTAAATCTTTCCCTCTTTCCTGCCAACTTCTCTCATCACAAAACGTTCGTCAGTGCATTTGAGTGGCCATGTTTATATTTGAAACAGATCAGCTTTGACAGGTCAGGATCCCTTTAGAATCGCGGCCCCTAAAAGAGGTCAGTCATGGGATGAATGATTTATTTATGGGGGATTTTTTTTCCACCTTTTAGCTGATACAAGATGTATGCTAAAATCATCACTTAGAAAAATCTTGATTCAGTGAAAATATGGCCTGCACAGCTTGACTTCTGCAGCAATGTTTTGAACATGTGCACAGTGTTCTTAATGTTTAAGATGATTGTTCTGTTGGAGTCTCTGAGCATGAAGGTCACCTTTCCATCCCACTTGACAAACTCTCAACATAAATCTCTACCAATAAGGGAGCAGGGGTCTATCTTAGCAATGGTTCACACCTATGTTTTCTGAGCATGTGGTTTTCCCAAAGGCTATACAGTGTACTGTGCTGCCAAACCCTTTTAAACAAGCCCAAATGCACTCTGACATGATGATCATCATGTCCAAAACCACAAAGCTTCATCCAGCTAATGATTCCAGTCTTCTTAAGACTCAATCTGACAACATCAACTGTATTTGTCCTGACCTGTTCCAATCTCATTAAAACAGACATGTTGATGAAATTATTAGTCATGGTGCATAGCCCTAATTAGCACCATGCAATGCTATGCATTTCAATTAAATTGTGTTTATAGTTTCATTGACTGTACCATCCTCTCCACTGCTAGATGGTTTATTTTTGCATTTAAAGAACCCTTTAGCTTTCAGCAATTATTGAGGTCACGTCCTATTACCATCTGTCTTTGGCTGCATTGGGAGTAATCTTCAAGTATGCTCCCTTAACCTTACTTAAGAGATGAAGGAGAGCAAGCAAACGCTGCAGTTTTAATTTGCCTGTTCCAACATCTAATTCCATCACATTCAATAGGGAAATAAATAGCAAATCTTGCTTTCTTCTGCATCTGCTGATACTTTTCCACCTGAGTTTAATGAGAAAAAGAAATGATACTCATACCACAGTTCAGTATATTTATGATCAAAATTAATATAAATAATTTAAAAGTTAATCTAAGGGTGATGATTGGAAAGTTCCTGAGAAGTTAACAGGCCTGGTTTGCTCATGACTTTTAACCTACGTTGCATCAATATGAAACCCCATGTCAATGTCTTCGAGCCACCTGTCTAGGAGCTCAATGATTCTTAACAGTGCATACCAGTGTGTGTTCAAGACTGATAAAGAAGCTACTACTTTTTCTATTCTTTTCAGCAGGTATCACGCACATTATTGAAACATGACAGAGGAGTCCAACAACTGCATGATCTTTAATTTTCCTCTGAGCAGAAACAAAAAGGGGTTGAGATTTGGGCTGGGTGTTACCATTGATGTCTCAATTTGATCCAGTCCTCTTCACAGGGTCTTAATTTGATTTAAGTTCTGAATTGACTCAACTTATTAAATTACTTTGGTTAGGAATTTTTCAATTTTCATACATATTTACTTGACACAGCCAAACGCTTACTCTGACAAACAATTGTTCAACCCCCTTTGCATCCAGTCTTAATAATTGTGCTATTAACAGCCACATTATTTTAACCAGTCAGAGTCCCTGTTCAGTAAGCGCAGTCAACTACCACATTAACAGTTCCACTAACTTTAACATAAAAGTAAAAATGAAACCACATCCAGTGAAATTCCTGGCCAACTTAAATCATCATCATCATCATATAGACTAATCTTTAATACCCAGAGTGCACACACACAATCCATAGACTCAGGATTACTTCAGAAATTCTTTTTTTTTTTTTTTCAGCAGAATATACCATTGCATCACTCAGATAAATATTAATTTACATAGAAAAGCTGCTTTTCTACACACCCATATCTTGGGTGACCTGTGTGGATGTACCTTGGATGTAGGTGTGTGTATGCGTGTGTAAATGTGTACATATATATATATATATATGTGTATA
>JBAMHW010000005.1:10452952-10478818 GCA_037177495.1 Rhadinocentrus ornatus | reverse complement strand
AGATAGATAGATAGATAGATAGATAGATAGATAGATAGATAGATAGATAGATAGATAGATAGATAGATAGATGCAAACATACTAGGGCTGTCAATGAATTGAAATTTTAAATTTGAATCTGATTAATCACAGCTTACAAATTAATTAATCGTGATTAGTTATATGCAAGACTATGCCATTCACAACACTATAAACTATTAAATTGAGACCTTAGAAAAATACATCTCATTTGTGTCCCCCTTTTCCTGGTCAGTGCCCCTACCTGTCCTCCCATCAAAAGTTTTCTACACCCATCCCCTACATATCTGAGGCATAAATCCTTTCTTTCACCTGTCAACTACTGAAAGAGGAAAGCTCCCCTGATTTGTATCTCAGACCTGTTCATAATTTCTCTCTCCACACTCATGGCCTCTAAATGATCATCCCTGTGTTTCCAACATCTGCACAGCACCAATAATTTAGAGAAGACATCTACGAACCGCTAGTTTTCTCCTTCTCAGCTGAACGATAAACAAACGCAACAGGAGAGACGGTACTAGTGACAGAAAAGACGGGCAGCTGATCACAGACAGCCGTCATGATTCACAGGAGAGGGAGGAGAGGAGACGACTGCCGTGGTGCGCTGCAGCAGACAAATACGACTGGAACTGTGACATTGGTGCAACACTACATGAAGTTTATTTTTAAGTTTGGGTGATGAACCTTCTCTGTTGAGCAGTTCAAATCTTGTATTAGGCGAAACTGACAGCCCAAGTTTCCATTTTTACGATTTATAAGAAGGCTGATGCCTTTCCAACCATATTTTCAGTGTGTTCTTTGCTTCAAATCAGTATTTATTTTTTTAACAATTGATAAATGGACTTAAATAGAAAGCACAACAAAAAAACAAAAACTAAAAATAGGATTAAAAATGTTTTTGTTTATTTTGTAAAAAAAAATAAAAAAAATTGCATCCTTTAAAAGTTGATTTGTCCAAAAACTCTTTAACTCAACATTTAGCACAGGGGCGTTGTGGCATTACAGGATTTAGCAACAGAATTACAAATCTACAGTTTCATAAGCAGATATGTAACCAGCAATATTTGAGATTTAATTAAAACCAAGGACCACAGGCTGACCCAAAGTAAAGGCATGTTTCCCTTGCTGGAGCTCTCTAGAATCTATATCAAGGATATTAATCTACCTGTCTGCAGTCTGATATCAAATGTGATGGATGACGGCCAGCCAATGCCAAAGTCAGCTATTTCTGAGGAGCTATCTGGTTCAGACTCAGTCAAGCACAAATCTGAATGTCACAGTCCTGCTCACATCAAAGGGCCCCTTTTGGATTCATTAATTCAGGGAGATGATCCTCCCTATCAATTACAGCCATGATTAAAATGTTTAAAGTGTTGCTCAGACTTAGATTTTTTACTTAAGGTATAAGTTCAAACGTATTGCCCCCTTTCTTAAAAATGCTAAAAATGTTCAGTTTTTTATTAAAACAGTTGTACTCTGATGGAACTAAGATGAAACTAAAGCAGAAACAACACAGCTTATTAGAGACAGTAGACACAAAAACACATGACACAGTGGATTCAGCTATTAAGAAACAGAAAGATGCTAAACTTAGATTTTATAATCAATATTTCATTGTTTGGCCAAAAATCTTATTAAAATACTTACAAAATATTTTTGCAAACTCTGGCTTAATATCTGTCCACTATAATGACCAATGTTTCTGCTTTACTCAGAAAATTAAGAGATGGAGAAGGTCAAGGTTTTTTTTTGGCTATTCTTTCCGAAATGAGTTAAAATATGGAAAATGACTTTTTTTACAATGGGAACAGCAACTGTTTACACAGAAGTGAAAAGTAGTAGTAGTAGTAACATTGGCCCACAAACTTTAATCATTATTAATGCTTTAGGCACCAGAGTTTTTATGTGAGAAGTTTATGATGGCAGTAAAATCACTCATCTATTTTGTATTGTAGAACCACAGGTTGGCAGCCATATTTTCATAACTTTCACCATATACTATGTATACTGTGTGTCTATGAGTAAGCCTTGACCACAACCTGAAAATCTTCTAAATATTTTGGAAATCTGCTTCCCAGACCTCAGTTAGGTAAACCCTTATAGTTATCCTTTCCCACATGTACCTATCTTTGTTCTTTGTTTTAAACAGAATTTTTTTTTTCGCTGTCGCTAGATGACAAATTCATCATTCTTGGAAGTGAACTTTTTCCCTCCAAAATCAGAAATGGCTGATTGCTAAGAAAGTACTTCATCAACAGTGAAAAAGCATTCCAATATACTGCACTACATCTCTGTAATCCATTCTGAATTACAGATTATGTGCGATTCCTCTGTATAATGTCTATTAAGTGTGATTTCCTCTCCTACCTACCAATTGTGTTACATTGAAGAATCACATGTCTGCCATCTCGCAGTGGGAAGTAAACACAACAGAGTGTGTGATTCATTTGCTCGACCCCAACATAGTGGTTATCATATTAATCTAGAAAAAGCTACACTTTCAGATGATAGCAAGCATTATTTAATCTGGGCTGACCTCCTCACATCAGTTTCAAAACAAATAAAAAGCCAACATTCACATTTTACAGCCAGCACATGAAATTGCTTGTTTTTCAAACAGTACTCTACATATACATATACATATACAGTATTCTCCAAATCTCGAAAATGTTCTTACCAAAAGCAATATAATTTCTTTCCTTACATTGTTGTGGTCATTTTCAGTCCATCCATACTATTCTTTGACCAAAATTCACAGTTTTCACTGAAGTAAAAAAAACCTATGTGGCACACTTTGGCACAGTTTGGGTATCCAACTGGCCAATTAGAGTCCGCCTGGTACTATCCACACTAAAACCTTCATAAGATCTATTAGCTTTGAGCTATTATCATGTGAGTTGGTGCAGTTGTAGTCTAGCCATTGCTGAATGCATGAAGTGGCATCTTTATGCATAGAATCATTACCCTATTGATGTTTAAAAAAACCAAAACAATTAGGAGAAGATAAAAATGTTTTTTTCTTTGGTTTATCAGAGTTTGCTCAGCCAATAAAGACTCACAATGTTTCACTGGAATTATATTCTGTGAGGTCTTAGCTATCCATTGAGACCAACATTATACAAATTGACCTAGTTATTGTTGCATTATTGTTGGTTTATTTTGGGTAGGTCTGTTTAAGTGAACCACACCTCCAAAAACCACAGGGTTTAACAGGTTGGTCTACTTTGGCTTTATAACATACTGTTTCTAATGTCATGAACAATAGTAATAAAAACCATAAAATGTTGAAGCTTGGATTGTGGATGCCATCCACAATCTCCAGCTGTAAAAGGGAACAAACACAAACAGCAGTAATTTCTTTCTCAACAGCAAGAGGATGTGAAAGATTGAAGGGTTTGCAGCCTGAACTACACACCAAACGAGAAAAAGTAAACACTTGCAAATGTAAATAGTGTTTTTAATACCACTTGTTTAGAAACACCCTCTCCCCAGACAAACACACACACTAGTCCTTCTGAGTCAGACTAATTTTCCCCATCCATCCATTTGGCTTGAAAAACCCTTTGAAGAATGTTTTTTTAGCTTGTTTGTGATGTTTATTTCTGTGGTGCATTGGCACTGCTGTACAGTTGTTCCTCTGGAAGTAAAAATAAAAAATTATTGATGACAACTTTGGTTTTAGTTTGATGAAGAAGTCATCAGTGGTGTTGGCTGGTAAGGATATATATATATATATATATATATATATATATATATATTTTTTTTTTTCTCTCTTAAAATCAGCATTATCATGTGATGTTTCCCTTAATGGCATTGGTCTGCATTCTCTTTCAGGTTTTAGCGTGTGCGCTTAGTGCTATTTTTTGTTTTGTTGAGCATTCCAACCAATTGCTGCTAAACTAATTAGCAAAACGGTGTGAAGAGCTTCAACAAACAGCAGTTTTTATTTTTACTAATGCCAATTTTCCTTAGAGTAAGTCAGGTGATGCTCAGTAAACTGCCTCACTACCAACAACATGCTAACGCTAATGAGCGCACTGGTGCCATGTTTGTTTGTTTGTTTTTCTCTATTGTTATTGCCAAGAAACTTCAAACACAAAATGTGTATCTGTAGGAATCAGTGATTTCAAAGATAACGTGGTTGTTAAGCCAAACATCACAGAACTGCTCAGAGTTTTCGTGGCTAGGTACCCATCCCTCAGACCGTGACACTTTGGACACACTGGGTCTGATTTAATCACAATACTTGGATTGCATGGTCAGACAAGACGTTTGTTCTTAAGTGCACAGCTTCATGTGCAGAGCCACTGTGAAGGAAAATAAGCATGGACAGTAAAGATGCTATCTTTTATTCTTAAAGACAGAGGAGGGTTTCCTTTTTTTGTTATTATTTCTTTGTATTCTGAGTACCACTCCGCACCCAAACTGTCAAGCTACACAGGTCAAAGCCTTTTGTTTGTAAAACACAAGACACCTCAAACCTCATCTTTTTCAGGGTGTCTTATGTTTATCTTTTGTAGAAGTGTGGCAGCTTTTCAGTGCTCGTCAGAAAATTGAATTGCTCTGTAAATACTACTATTTTGGGAACTATGACTAAAATCACTGGGACCTCATTGTATTTATTGTGGCATACATTATTACCTGTGTGTTTCTGGCAAATCTCACATTAAAAGCCCCAAACTTAACAACCGAAGACAAACCTTTTCCTCATTTGTCCTCACCTTCCTTTTTGTTCTTAACCCAGAAGTGTTCCTGAAGGCAAGCAATCAATACAGCTCTCATGCTGAAAGGCTGTAAACCTGAAATAGTACCCATGACAAGCCCTTGCAGGTAATAGGTCAGGTGCATTGATTGATCTGTTCATAAACACACATTTTAGGATGGCTCCCTGTAAAATGTTATGTCCTTGTACTGCCAATCAAATTTAAAGCCAGGAGGCTTGAAATTTACGGGATTTGCCTTTGTCTAGTTAAATATTTTAATGTCTCACTGTCACTTTTTTATTTTTTACAAGGAATTTAACCCAGAGAGGTAAGTTGGTGTAGATGGCATGCTACTGTAGATAAATCACTGGTAATATTTTCAAGTTTAAAAAATTATGAAGTACATTTTAAGTCACACTAATATATATATCCTAATTCATCAGTCACATAACATACACACACATTTTCTCACATCAGACTCACTTGTAAGCAGTTGTTTTCCAGCAATTACCATCATTAGAGTGGCATATAATTTTATTTAGTTTTGTGTCATCTGAGGACTTGAAAAATAAAATCTGTTTTGGTAAACTGCATTCAAACTTTTTTTTTTTGAAAAGGCATATAACTGCTTCCATATAATAAATACATTAATTTACTGAATAATCACGAATAATCATTATAGATGGAAAAAAATCAAACTGAATCTTATGTCTTATTTACATAAACATATTTACTTTGCAACCCACCTATCAGAAAAATGTTGTTTACAATCCATCAAAAAATTTGTTCCAAAGCAAAATTAATCTGCAATCTACAATACAAATGCAAACTATCAATTTGTATGCATAAGCTGCAGAGATCATGTACCTGTCTAAATTTGGTGGCATAAAGTTTTACACATGTCTAGGCTTAGCTAAAGATACATCTAGCCAAAAAGGACTAATAAAGTTATCTTATTCTTCCTCTTATTATTATTCATTGTCCAAGACATCTTGGTGTCAACACATGGCCTGTGTATCTTTATTTAAATTATTCATATGCCATGTTAAATGTGCTGAAATTACCACTCTGTGTTGACCACATTTCATCTACTCGGGAAGTACATTTTCAGCAACTGAAAACCTGGTTAAAAAACAAAACAAAAACTTTTATAAAATGTTTGTATTCAAATGCAGCGTTCATGATGCCAAGAGGCATTTTTTTGTCAGTACACAGCCTGTTTCATATTTGACACATCAAATGAGCTTTAAAAAAAAAGGGAAAAAAACCTTTCATTAATTGTCAACAAAATGTCAGTGCTGAAATTCTGTCTGATTCATTCTTTAACTTCATTATGACTTATAGACTTTAGTTGTTACATATAGTTACGGTGTGTGTTATATATAAACCTAGTAATATGACTTCACTGCTTGGACTTAAAGGGATCTAAGTTTAGTCAAAGACATTCACAAAAGAGAACGCTACCCAATGTTGAATTCATGTAAAGTATTCATTATATAAACAGCAGCTACTGTAATTACTTGTTTTTATTATGGTGAATGAATGCAGTCGTTCTAAATATCCACTAGGTGTATAATCCATGGCTCTCCCAAAAAATCATACCATGTTATTTTGTACTCTGGATGTAAATGTCACGAGCATCTGGTTGAACCAGTTGTCAGGAGAAACATGTCAATGTCTCACAAAAGCATATGTAGACTGTAGAAGTTTTAACTCACCCAGACATAATTTTCAGATGATCAGGTTCATATTCTTATTGGATCTTAGTTGAATCCCTACATGGGTGAAATAGTTACCCACTCCACCTCTTTTAGCTAGCTAATCTGGTAAGGTTGAAAAAAATGTACATCAAGGGCTATCCCTAACAAAATACAAATGACAATAACAACCACTTTACACATCAATAAAAGCAAAAATGTACAAGCTGTTTTAAAAAAATAGTCCTTTAAAAAAAAATAAAAGCTTGCTTTGTGTTTTATTATAAAGATGTAGGACCACTAAGTAAGGAGAAAAAAAGTGTTGACCATTTAAAGTCAAAGGTCATTTTCACTTTCCAGTTTCTTAAATTTACCCATGCTGACATCCTGATGAGACACTGTGTCCCTGAGCAGATTGAAACTTAGACAATGTGATCTACCTCCTATCCCCTTTTTATTTGTCTTTTTGTCTCCTCTCACTAACAAGCAATGCTCTTTTCTTCATGCATAAGGGAGGCATTTGCTTCCTTCCTTCAGTCAGACAGATAGCAGGGGAGATGAATGTGTCAGTCAGCCAGCACTGCCTCATCTCAGTCAGGTGCTCTGTGTAGCTTAGGTTATTTAGAGGTCTGCTGGTTGGTAAACTGCACACAGCTCATTTTCTAAAGTCTTAAATTTGTTTAGGGAAAACAAAACTGAGCTCAATTTGCTTAGACATTTTCCAGCTGTTCACAGGGCTATTTTTAGATCTTGGCCTGTGTGGCAATCGAAAAAAAAAAAAAACATTCAATAAATAAATAAGGAGGTAAAAGACACAGTGCCTTAAACATTTGGTTTCAAGGCTGTTCTTCAGGACCCGTTTACATTGCTAAAACAAGTCCTTCCATACAGAAACTGGAACATTCAGTTCAGTACATCCCTCCATCTGCCTCTCTGCAGCGTTATGTCAATGAATAACAAGCACCCAGCCACAATCTCCAATTATGCAAATCAATGGCAGGATCTAGATATAGGGTTGTTTGTGGCAGATCTAAATGCAGATCCACTGATGGTTTAAAGTTCTGTCATATTACAGGCATGAATAAAGGACCATTGTCTTTCACTCTTTGCTATGCCATGTCTGTAAAATAACAGCACACGTTGTACACTGGTGTGATGCTATTAAAGCTCAAATGTGTGGGAAACATAACATTTCCTTCTACAATCTGTTAATTTCTTACACATCACTCATAAGTTTTTTTTTCTATTATGAGAAGGGGATATAAAACATGCCACAAATTGATGAAAGGTGGCATGTTTTTGATTGGTCTTCTTGTACATAACAATTCATAATTAAGTGAAGCTCTTTTGGCAAGCCTGTCTAATCAGCTTTCTTTTGTTTTGAGTAGTCTCTTGTAGAGACTGTCCGCTAACGATCGCTAAGTGGTCATTTAAAAATCTGACTCATTTGTTCCCATAAAGAAAGCCAAAACCTCATTCTTAATACAGTATTGTTGCACAAATAACCTCGCAAAAGTAGTTTTTCCTGGATAAACTTATTTCAAATTCACCTTCCATGCATACAAACATTTTATTGAGCTACAGAAACATTTTCTTAAGGTTTTTGTTCTAATGATTTACTCTGATTCTAGACCAGAGGGTAAGATTTGATGACTGAGTGATGTTATTGAATGACATAAATTGTCCAGTTTTGCTTGCTTGTGTTGCATTTCCAAAGCTTAGAGAAAAACAACTGTTCAGCCTTATGTTTGCCCCCTTTACACATAAACTTAAGTTGCTTCCCTTACCTCACTTACTGCAGACTGTCATGTAAAAATCAACAGTGTTATTTAGGTGTTGTAAGGAGTTGGCATAAGCTTTACTACCTTTCTTTTCTGCTTCAAGTGACACAGGAATCTTATCATTTTTGATTGAAGTACTCTTTTATTTTTCCCCCTGCTGTAACCTCCCCTTTGCTGTGTTGATAAAATGTATTTTTTTACTGATTTTCACAGCATGTACAAAAATAACTATTACAAACTAATCATTGGGAAAACAAAACAAAGAAAAAATAAAATAAAAACACATGTAACAGAGACAAGCACCACTGCAATCATGGCCACAGTGATGAACCGATCCCAATTAATGCAGCTTTTCCTTGAGTGGATCTACAAAGGAGTCAGTAGTGAGAGAAATGCAGAAGATCATGTCTTTAAAACCACACTAATAAGAACCATAGCTAGTTATTTCAAATATGGGTCACAACCACAGGAGCTTTTTACCTCCTTTGCAGTCAGAGCGTTGCATCTTGATGTGGAATTGCACTTACTATTCACTCACGAGGTGCTGGCCTCTGTTACGATTAAAGCACCTGAAGGGTGGCATTTAATTGAAATATCACCATTTAAAGAAAAAAAGAAGAAAACATAGCCCCACAAAGTGGAAAAAAAAACAAAATACAAGAAAAAGGCTCCAAATGTTTTCTAATGAAGACATATTTCATCATCTCTCAATTTTTATTCTCTGGCCACTTTTTAAGAAAACGCTTTCATAGTCCTCCCTGCAGATGCATCTCATTTAAGAATGCAAACCGCTGGGAGGCCAGCCACAAAAGCCTAATTGAAATCCTTTTGAGTTTATGAATAAGAAAACACCCATGTGTCGTGGATGACAGAATGTCTTTAACGGCCTTGCATCATTGCAAATGCAGGGCATATCGAGCGGTCTTCTGACTGGCCTTTTACATAACCCGCCACTGCAGGTGCAACTCATACAAAGAGGATATGAATGGCAGGCGGCAGCTTTTAAGTGACCATCAGCTCTTGAGTCGGGGCAGGCATGACAAGTGATGAGAGTTGCACACCACTATGCATGCTAAAGCTAAAATTGGACATGATATTTAGCGTTGAACCCTTTCTAGTGAGTTAATATGACAGGATATGAGTGGAAAATATTTGAGGAGATCTTGAACAGCTTTAGTTTTACACTAAGAGTCTTAAAGGTGATGTCCATTATCATTCTTAAAAAGCAACACGATAAGAAGATAAGATGAGAGATTTGGAGGGTGATCACATAAGGACAGTTTCTGTTTCATCTATGAAAAATGCATTAGTGATGAAGCTAAGACAACACAGTTCTGTTAAAGTTAAAACTGTTAGCAAACACCATGAACAGATCTCTATTCAGTTGAATTAGACTTTGTAAAAGATGGATGTGATGAGGGAGTTAGCTGCTACACATCCTCAGAGTTGCTAGCAGCTGTTCAGGGTAGGGACTTGGCAGGTACAGATCGCGAGGGAGATCGCTACCAACTCTCTCCTCCCTTCCTCCTCCCTCAGCTAGCGATGGCCTCATTTATCTGTCACCACCCCTCCTACTTCCCAGCCCTCTTCCGCTCTAGACATCTTTGTCTAACGTGCCTTCACCATCGCCATTGAGCTGAAGCAACTAGCCCAGGACTTTTGGTTTTATTTGAACTTTTACTCCTGTCGAACGCTCTGATGTCCACTCTGAAAGCTGCATACTGCCCCAACAACTTCACATCTTAGTTGCTACCGGATTCTTGTCATTTAATGGACTCACAATAGGCTTGACGTGGAAACAATATTAGTCATTCATATCCCACGTGCCAATCCTTTCTCATGATTGAGGTTAAGGTTCTGAAATATATCTTCAATTAGAACATCATATCGCTGTAAACAAGTTATCTTTCACCATTTCTACTATAAATAAGAGTGAATTAGGCATCAGTTCTCAACATTACAGATGCCTCCCTTCGGAATCTTTCATTAGTGCATCTCTCTCTTCAATCACAGGAAACTTGTACCTCATGTATTAAGGTCAAAATAACTATTTTAAGGCAGTATTTATTTATGTTGTAACAGTGATGCAAAACAAAAGTAATTAACCTACTATAGAAAATGTACTTTTATTTATGCTAGTTCGTATTAATAGCACTTCCAAAAAAAATAACAATATTTTAGGTGTTTTCTTCTCTGTTCTGACCAACAAAAGCTTGAGCAGACCATGCAAAGTCTCTATCTACTTCTCAGACTGACATCAATTGCCTTTCTCCCCTGCTCTATAGCATGTGCTGATGAAAGCAGAGTGCTTCACCATTTGGACAGCCCACGCCGATAACAGAGCTTTCAGTCTAACAATCGGGCCAAGCAGGTGTTTGGCGTTGTGTTGAGGGAATAGAGCAACTCAACAGCACATTGGAGGATCAGAAGAGGCTTCTGATGCACCTGGTCATGTGCCAAGGCCTCCCTCCTCACACAATCTGGCCTGTTCTGTTCCTACTCAGTGGCAGACGCACCTCCGGTGGCAGCTATGATGGACGCTAAACTCTTCTGGTGACAAATGTAGAGATCATTCGCTCCTTCCCACACAAGTGTTTAAACATGATGCATTGCTAATGCTGCTCACACTCCAGATATTATATCAAGTGAAATCCTTTTACGCTTAGATTATAGGAAGGAAAAAGGGTTTGGATATATTAAAGTCAGTGGTAGTTCTTTCATTGTGGTTTTCAGAAATATTCCTACTTACAACCATACGGTCACATTTAAGGGAAAGACATTTTCTTGACATGTTTAAAATTCACTGCATGTGGTGAAACCACAACACATGTCTTCAACCACACATAAAAAAATAGGCATGAAAATCCCTGGTTAACATTTGAATTATTCTGTGTTGTGTATGCTCTGGCTGTTTCCATTAGATTTTCACCAAATAAATTAAGTGTTTATATGTTCAGACTATAAGAATTTGCAGTGTGGAAGGTTTATGCATAAAAATTAAGCTAAACTACTTATGTCAACATTAAATCCCATGTATTATCTGAGCTTCAAAGACATACATTATTATGTTGGCTCCTCCTTACATGCAGCTGGGTTTAAAAGCACATTCCTACCTTCACACTGTATGTGCAGACATAGTAATGATTTCCATAGTACAAATATATCTCACACCGGTGTGCTGAAAAAGTATCAACAATATCAAAGGCACTCTGAGCAATAGGAATGATCCAATCCCACAGGGTCTGTGAGTGGAAATAAGACAGATACAACTGAGTGAGCCTTGATGGAGGAAAAAAAAAGTCAAAAAGGATGTAGCTTTTTCAAGGCCTGACTTTGGTGAACATAGGTCCTAGTTCACCAAAGTGAAGCTTCTAAAAGGAACAATTTAGAGCAAGAGAATACTTTTTATGCAACTGGACATCAAAATACACTAAGCTGTTGAACTATTATGCATTGGTTATATTGTGCACAGAATGTCTTTACTAGAGTCGGAAAATGCTCAGGTTTGCCTGTAATATAAACCCCAATCCCTTACTGGCAGATAAAGACATTTGAACAAGGATTGTGGGAAGCAAACAAGCTAAGAAAATCTTCTAATATATTCTTTTGTCTAGAAGTTTTAAAGCAGATGGCAATGTTAGTTTTGTTTGGTAAATATAAGGCAAAGATGTTTTATGTAAAACTTTAGGTCTGGAAATACAGGCACTAAAACATTAGAAACCCTCTGCTGTCAAAGGGCTGCCACTAGATAAGTATTTCTATTGTTCCAATTTAAGTAGATGGTGGAGTCCATAGAAGAGCCACAACAACTACAGTTTAATGTTTTTCTTAAAGTTGGTTCTGTTTATGAAGTGTAGATTGAAGCTAAAAGATGTACTTTATCCACAACTTGCCTTTTCTGACAGTCTCTTTCATGTATTTGATTGGATGATGTCTTTTTCTTTTTTTTCCTCCCTTCTGAAATAACTAGTTTTGTTTTGGCTGTAGGTTACCATATCAAATCACACAAAAAACAAACTTAAACTAACTAAAACCCACAACCAAGTGGTATTTTCTATAGGATATCATCAAACGCATAAAAATAATTAATATAAAAGTACTGATTCAAGTTAATATATTCTGTAGTTGAAGATTGCGCTTGACGTTGCATTTTCAGGATGTTAATGCTCGACATTGTGGAAGCTATCTTTATTGCTATTGTTTTTATTATGATTATTATCCTTGGTGTGGACAGCCTTTTAGCCTTGAATGTCCTTTGCGAACACAAAACTGTCTCTAAATGTGGTAATAGATAATAAATATGCAGTATATCCATCCATTTGATATATCATGCAATGCTAGCGTAAACCTTCTTGCTGTGAGGTGTTGATGCTAACAACCACACCATCATGCAACCCTGTTGTTCACTTTTGTTTACTATATATTCTGTGAAAAGCCATATATTCTAAAACAGACAATGAATATACATAGTATAAAGCTTTCTGTCAAATAATTTCCAGAAAATATCATTTTATTCTTGCATATACATATACATTGCTTATATTTATTTTGGTTTGTTTAAATTCCTAACTATTATATTTTTCCAAGGATCAAACAAGACATAATGTATTTTTTCCTGGGCTATAAAGGTGGTGTTGTATTACCTCTTTTTCAATATTCCTCTTAAACAAACAGCATCGTGAGTTACATTTAGGAAGAGTCATAGAGAAATAAAACTTCTGTACAAAGCTAACTCCATATACAAGGTTGCAATTATATGCAATCATTCCCTCATTCCAAGTAAAACCACAGAGCCACTTTTTTATATTCTCAATGCAGCATTTTAACCCTAAAGCTTTTGATACAAACAATTTAAAAAAATTTGACCAATACCTTATAAATACTCACATCT
Organism: Rhadinocentrus ornatus; assembly: GCA_037177495.1. NCBI lineage: Eukaryota > Metazoa > Chordata > Actinopteri > Atheriniformes > Melanotaeniidae > Rhadinocentrus > Rhadinocentrus ornatus. The sequence goes on along the minus strand of JBAMHW010000005.1, from coordinate 10,465,728 downwards.
CACTGTAGACCTTTTTATGTTGTTACATAATAATACATACCAGTGAAAAATATGGTTATATTACAGGATTATTTCATAAATAACTCGGTGAATCACATAGTAATTCCCATTTGCAAGTCTAAAACTAAGCTGCAATTTTGTTTTTTAAAGGGAAACATTTATTTAAAGCAGCACTGTGTCATGTTTTGTCCTAAAACGTCATCCTCAATGTGCTCTTCACTGCCTTACATGATGTCTAACTAAGTCCTTGTTGAGCTGATAAAGCTGTGGGACATCAAGGACCATCAAGGTGATGCCCATAGTTATCAAGCTCCGGTGCGTTCTACAGAGTTCAAACCATTTCTTATAGAAAAATGAGAAAGCTTTAGTGACAGCAGAGAGTTGTTAGTATTTAGTGTTGGTGAAGAAAGTCAAAGCCAGAAAGGAATGTGCATTTTTAAAAGCTTAAGTGCATGTAAATGTGTTCTCAATATTTAGATTTTTTCGGTTGAGTTTTTAGTTACTGTTTAGTAGCTATTATCAATAGTTTCCGTCCAAGGTGTCCTGTACATACATGTACTATGGTATTGCTCTTCAACTTCAAAGTGGATGCAATTGCATGTGAACATTTTTGTGCAGCACCAATGTGTTCCAGCATTCAGATACTGGAAGTAGGCAGTGCATCCATAAGGTGTTGCACGACAATATGAAGCAGCCAGGCTGTTTCTCGCGTGAAGCCATGATTGCTCAGAGGTGTGAACAGTAGGAGTGTGATTTCTGTCTTCAGTTTACAAATGGTAATAACTGGTCTGAGATGGTTTTATCAGAAAATGATAAAACACAGAGCATTTGCATTTGCAAAGACATAATAAATCAACTACAAGACTCACAACTGTCAGTGGTGTAAAAGAACTATCACTGACTATTCTTCTCAATGCAGAAGCAATCATTCACTGCCAGTCAGTTGTTCTCAGAACTCGTAAACAGAAGTCTGCAGATTTCATTATCATTCTTGCAGTGATCTGAACTACAGGGCAATTAGTCGTCAAGAACTGTAATCACTCAGAGTCTAAGCATGCATTTAATTACAGGAGTATTAACAAAAAATAATCGCTCTTGAACACCAGTCACACAGAATGAGATTTGGCGAGGGGACTCAGAGATGATTACTGCCTGTAAATCTAGCCATAAAATTGGAGGCTATTATGTCTCCTGCTCAAATGGCTTGTTCAACAAAACTCTAATCACATGCACAATTTTCCATAGTTCATCACTGTAGTTCATTAAAATACCAGAGGTACTTTTGCATGAAGAAGCCTGTTTCTATATACGATTGTGTAGAATATTTACAGTATTCTGCTGGCTCTAAATTTTGAAACAATGTGAAAATGACATTCAGTTGCATTGCTAAATGATTTCTTGCATCAGTTAGCTTGTAAAATGCAGCCCATTGCCATATGATAGTGTTATTCTTAACACAACTTGTAAACATAAATTAAAATCATTAAATTATTTATGGAGCACAGTTACAACAGCTTTGTTACTGCTCTCATTTTTCTTTTTAGTCTCTCCGCACCTTCTCTTAGCTAGTATCTGGCAACACGTAGCACTCTGTGCTGCACAGCAGGTGGCTGCTGGGTTACATGCTGTCTCTCAAGTGACTGCCCCTTGGCAACCGCTAACCTTGTAACATGTGCGCAGATTCTTACACTCTAACTGCCTCGTGTGTCAGCCGTGGCCATTAAACAACCCAGGAAGTCTGTCCAACATACTGAGTTGACAGTAAGAGGAGCTCAAGCAGAGAGGACATCAGCCTCAGGGGTTTGCTTGTTATATATCAACTTCACTTAAGCAGGTAAATCCCAAATGTTTGAATAAAAACAGACTCATTAGCTTTTATTGTTTCCATATGCAGGAAACCAGTGAGTGAGATTGGTTTGTTAGGTGGAGAATTTATTTTAGCCAGCATAAGTAAAAATGGTGAGTTGGCATTGAGAACCATGATGTTGTACTTGCAGGCTACAAAACCAGCTCAAAACATTTGGTCATTAACCTTTCAATGGTATTCAGACATTTCACACCCACCTCCGCCAGCTTTTTTAAATTTTTTTTTTTTTATAAGCAACTAAAAAGAGTGCACAGACTATAAATAACAATCTCACAGAAAGAGAAAAAAAAACAAAACAATAAAGCTTCCACGAGCTTTACAAATCAACAAAGATAAGTCAACCAGCAGTCATTTGTCTTCTGTCGCAATTGGTGTTGAAGCCTCCTTTCCATTCTTATCACACTTGGCAGTTTGTGTTATGCTCATATGCAGTTATACAGTGAGTGCCCTTCTCCCTGACAGCTGGGCAGCAATGAAGGAGGAAACACATATTTCAGGAATGGGTGCCCTTCTGCAGGCTCAGAGGCTTAATGTCATGGGGATGCACATAAAGAAGTATTATTTCCATGGCGATTACTGTTGTTTTAATCAGTTGCAAATGTGCCTGCTGATTGACTGCAGGAATGAAAACAAACACAAAAGCAATCAACTGAGCTGCAGTAGGATTATTTTTTTTATGTTGATTTGTCTACACAAGAACACCTGTTTCAACACGTACATATACATCTACATGGTTCTAGCCAAGTGCAGCTGTGTAGACCGAGATGCTTATTTTTTAAGAATTTCTTTTTTGTTTCACCTTTTATAACAAAAAAGGCTGCTTTTATCTGGATGTGGCTGACCTGCTGACACAAGCTTTTCAATTTGATCAAAGGTCTCCAATTGTGTGGGCACTCAAATATGATATATGCGTTTGCAAAGAGAGGAAGTGACACAGTTCCCAAACATTTCACATGACAATGAAACTTTTAAATTAAACCTGGTTTATGATTCTGCTGCAATTTACGGGAAGTTTATAATTATCAAACAGTATTAATTCACAAACCATTGCTTATCCATCCATCCATGTCTCCCGCTTATTCGGAGTCGGGCAGCTGCCTAAGCAGGAAAACCCAGACTTCCATCTCCCCGGCCACATTCACCAGCTCATCTGAGGGTATCCCCAGGCGTTCCCAGGCCAGCCGAGAGAAGCAGTCTGTCCAGCGTGTCCTGGGTCTTCCCCGGGGCCTCTTTCTGGTGGGACGTGGCCAGAACACCTCATCAGGGAGGCATCCAGGAGGCATCCTGACCAGATGCGTCACCTCATCTGGCTCCTCTCGATGAAGAGGAGCAGCGACTCTACTCTGAGCCCCTCCCGGATCACTGAGCTTCTCACCCTATTCATCTTAGCCCCTTCACACTCTGCTGGGTGTAGAGCTTGTCCACTCTGCCACGACCGGGACGAAAACCAAACGGCTCCTCCTCAATAAGAGGTTCGACTATCGGACCCTCCTCTCCAGCACCCCTGAATAGACCTTACCAGGGAGGCTGAGGAGTGTGATCCCCCTGTAGTTGGAGCACACCCTCTGGTCTCCCTTTATAAAGATGGGGACCACCACCCCAGTCTGCAAGTCCAGGGGAACTGTCCCCGATGTCCACTCGATGCTGCATAGCTGTGTCAGCCAAGACAGCCCTACAGCATCCAGAGCCTTAAGGAAATCTGGGCGGACCTCATCATACCCTGGGGCCCTGCCACCGAGGAGCTTTTTAACCACCTCAGCGACCTCCGCCCCAGAGATGTGAGAGCCAACACCAGGGTCCCCAGGCTCCGCTTCCTCATCGGAATGTTGTTGGGATTGAGAAGGTCTTCGAAGTATTCCCTCCACCGCCCACAACGTCGAAATCAGCAGCCCCCCATCCCCACTGTACACAAATGTTGATGAAGCACTGCTGCTGAGCTGCCTGATGTTGGACCAGAATCTCCTCAAAGCCATCCGGAAGTCATTTTCCTTGGCCTCTTCAAACTCCTCCCATGCCCTAGTTTTTGCCTCAGTGAACGCCGAAGCTGCGTTCTGCTTAGCCCGCCGATCATTGAAGCTCTGCCTGAGATGGGAGTTGAAACTCTTTCTGACAGGGGACTCCACCAGACGTTCCCAGCAGACCCACAACACGCTTGGGCCTGCCAGGCCCGACCGGCATCCTCCCCCACCATCTGAGCCATCTCACCATCAGGTGGTGATCCGCCCCTCTCTACATCCGAGTGTCCAAGACATGCGGCCGAAAGTCTGACAATATGATTACAAAGTCGATCATCGAACTTCGGCCTAGACTGTCCTGGTGCCAAGTGCACACGTGGACACTCTTATGCCTGAACAAGGTGTTCGTTATGGACAATCCATGACGAGCACAGAAGTCCAACAACAAAACACCTCTCGGTGATTTAGATTTAGATTGTGGGGGCCATTCCTCACAATCACGCCCCTTTAGAGCTTGCTGTAATTGCCCACATGGACATTGAAGTCCCCCAGCAGAGAAAGGGAGTCCATGGAAGGAGTGCTCGCCAACACCCCCTCCAAGGACTCCAAAAAGGGTGGGTACTCTGAACTGCCGTTTGGTGCATAAGCACAGACAACAGTCAGGACCTGTCCCCCCAGCTGAAGGCGGAGGGAGGCTACTCTTTTGTTCCCCTGGGGTAAACCCAAAAGTATAGGCACCAAGTCGGGGGGTAATGAGCATGCCCACACCAGCTCGGCGTCTCTCACCGGGAGCAACTCCAGAATGGAAGAGGGTCCAGCCCCTCTCAAGGACAGTGGTTCCAGGGCTCAAGCCGTGCGTTGAGGTGAGTCCAACTATATCTAGCCGGCTCCTCCCCCGCCAGAGAGGTGACATTCCACATCCCTAGAGCTAGCTTCTGCAGCCGAGGATGAGACCACAGGGGTCCTCGCCTCTGGCAGCCGCCCAGCTCACACTGCACTCGACCCATATGGCCCCTCCTGCAGGCAGTGAGTCCACGGAAAGGGGTGCCCATGTCACCATTTCAGGCTGAGCCCAACCGAGCCCTTTTGGCAAAGGCCCAGCCACCAAGCGCTTGCCTCCGTTCCCCACCTCCAGGCCTGGCTCCAGATGGGGGGCCCCGGTGACCCAAGTCAGGGCAAGGGAAACCTGGGTCCATGGTTTGTCGTCATCATAGGGGTGTTTTATGCCGCGCTTTGTCTGGCCCTTTGCCTAGACCCCTGTTTGCCATGGGTGACCCTACCAGGGGCAAAAAACTCCCGATAACATAGCCACTAAGATCGTCGGGACGTGCAAACTCCTCCACCACGGTAAGGTGGCGGCTCAGGGAGGAGACATTTGCTTATAAAACTTGAAATTATGCCACAATCAAAATGCTAATTTTCCCCACCAGCTAGATTCACTGAATCACTACAGTTATCAAGCTTTCAAGTGACATATAGTCTACAGCTTCAATAAGCATACATGCAGCAAAAAAAAAAAAAAAAAAAAAAGTTTTTTGAATGTTAAAAAATTATGCAATGCAGTAGTGTAAGAGTCAGACAAAAATGTTTTTTTTTTTACACTCTGGAACGGCATTAATAGTCACTATATAGCTATACAGCATTTGCTTAGTGTGATGATTGTAGGGATAAAAGCACAATTTATTCATCCTGGTCTTAAAACGTATTTGCTGAAACCTGCTGCACTGAAACAGAGTTCAGACACAGTAGGCAGCAGATTGCAGTGTAACCTCTCTCCCTGAGTCTGTTCAATAACAGGTTAAATCAATACTTTCTCATCTTTTCTTTGTGGATATCAGCTCTATGAAAGCAGTGCTTAATCTACAAACAACATGCAAAAATTAAGTTAAAAAAACTAGGTAGAGAGGCATGCTACAGGATCCTACACTCACAGTTACATTATACTTAAGAAATGGGCCCTTTTTTAAAATGAGGATAAAATACAAGTGTACAGTGCTTTCATTTCCACAGGTCAAAGGCAGGGTCAACCTTTATCTAAAGTTATGGCTAAAATCACAGTGTCTGGCCAAAGCTGGTGTACTTTCATGACTCACCTATTAAGTTTTGTCTCACATACACTTGGACAGGACATGGCAACAACAGGCTGTAATTCATAGATAAACGGCAAAAACATACTAAGAGGAACAATTAAATTTTATTTAATAGGTAAGATTTCCTTTTTTTTTTAAAGGATGCATGAACAGGCACAGCTGTAATAATAATGGATATAACTGGTCAGAACAAGGGTGATCATAATTATTTTGGCCAGATTTATGCATTTTTTTAATCATTCTACTTTGATTTAGAGGATTTAAATAAAACATTTACACACTTCCACATGTGTCTTTCTCCATTCTTTCAATAAGTTGCCAATCTGTGAATACAGAGAGCCAGTAATCAACACTGAAGTATGCTTTTAGGTACTTGCATTTGTATTCATCCAACTTTAGCTTCGGTGCTATTAAACGTTACATTCTGCTCCTATGAAGAGAAACATAAACATAATGAGGCATAATTAACTTGTTTCCCTAGACAACTTAGGCCCTGAAGCATTGAATGTTGCTCTTATAGACAAGACTAGCTACTAAATAATAAATCACAATCCCGCACTCAAAGCGTAAAATATTATGAGGTGCAGCCATAACTGCAATTAAAAAAAAAAATTATATTGAGAAATAGACTGTGAAATGATAATTAGGGCTGCAGGCATCTTCTATTAGATTTCAATTGGACTTAAATGTGTTGTGATTCTTCAAATAAATAAATGAATAAATAACAGATGTGAAATGTTATGAAAATCCACTAAATTTTAACATGTCAAATTTAGTGTCATGTAATCCATCGTCATTATAGCAGTCAACTTTTTATAAACCCACCAATGTTATATTAGTACCACATGCAGAGATGGGATAAAGTGGGCGAGAGGGATGATAATACCCGAGGTGTGATCATATGATGTTCATGCCAAGTAAAACTGACAAGAGGAGACAGTAATCCCTGCTCATCCTGCTGCAAATTGTGACTGTAATCGCAGATTAATGTCCAGGAAATGTCCTTAAAATGTGATTGCGCACAAGGACAAATGTTACAACATCTCAAGCCGTACGTTGCTTTGCGCTGGAGATTGTAGATACATGAATGAATGCTCATGTTCTTGGGTCTATCTGAATCTGGTAACCTAAGGGAACAGTGCTAGAAAGCTGCCTTGTCAAAGACAGAAAGCTTTGTCTTTTTTCATGAGTGCTTTTTTCTCTCTTTTCTATTTCCTCAAAGATTGCTGCAAAGAAGAAAACACAGGGTCTGTGTGGTTTCAATGATTTGAAGTTTCACTACACATGAAACTATTCGCCAGCTTAAGAGGCAGAAATATGGAGAATTTTTATTTTTTTACCCATTTCTTTCATGTTTTTTTTTTTTTTTTTAAAGAAAACTAGTATTTAGAAATAAACATGGACTTCTGGGTTTTTATTAATCAGAATTTATGAATGCTTTCTTGTTTTGTTTTATTGGCTTTTGCCATGCTTATTTTTTATTTGTATCTATTTCATGATTGAATTTGTTGACTCATTTTGGGCCATTATCACAGCAAATTCAAATTATTATTTTTTGCAAAAGTTTAATAAGTTTCCTGAAAGGAAAGGGTTTATTTCTTTAATCATTATTATATACCATTATCACAAACAATTAGGAGCTAGTTGGAGCTGCACGTGTGTGTCCTTTTCTTAGACTGAGCAAGTAGAGAAATGGTTAAACATATACAGCTGTAATGGACAGTAGCAAAGCCTTGAACAGTGACTTAATGCACTACACTGAGGCTGCTTCACATCCCCTCTAATGGATCATTTTTCACCTGGCACCTTAGTTCTCTTAAGATCAACTGAAAGGGATCAGCTTTATTGACCCCTCTCCTCTACACAGATTCAGATCAATAAGAATCCCTGCATTATAAAACCACTGGGATCATTTCCAGTGTTGTTGCTTCTCATCATTATCCGGTCTTGTCAATTGAAATCACATAATGAATTATGCTGATACAAGTCATTAGCTGAAGAATAGCGGTGTGCTCATAGAGGGCAGCTGTGCAATGTGTTTTAAGCAAAGCCACACCTCGCATCATCTTCTAATTAAAAGTGATTGATTATAAAAGCTTCATGATGTCCATCTTTAGCCTCGGCTGTAGCACTTAAAATGACAATTGCTCTAGCGAGTTGTCTTCATCAATGCCCAGCTCTATTCCCAGGGTGTACATTCTGGAAGATGATTTACTGACATGTTGAAATAGCAGTTGGAAGTCTGCTGGATTGTTAAAACCTGCAGGGGGGGGAATGCATGCGCTCTATCAGTATGCAATACATCAAAGATGCTGAGATGCCTCAATGATGTGCTCGCTGGCATGATCAAAACAGTACGCTAAAAATGCAAAATCTTACCCTGCAATAACTCAGATGCAAAAGCAGCACTAATACAAACAATAATCTGGAGAAAACAAAGGAAGAAACTTAACACACGATTCTGAAGAGCCTTCAAAGAAAGTTGCACTTGCATTGAACCTTCATCCATCCACTGACAGGGAAGAAAAAGATGACCAGATATCAGAAATTAAGATGAAAAAGGACGCATTTTTTATACATTTTTTTACACTAGCATCAGACACTTGGGGGAGATCTCAATTGTTTTTTTGTTGTTGTTTTGTTTTTTGTTGTTTGTTTTTTTTTGGGGGGGGGATACATTCTTACTTTTACCCGCGGCATTTCCAGTCTTTATTATGGGAAGCTGCATTGGGTTAACAGCACAGGGATGCTGCTACACCTGTGAGGATTATTGGCAATACGCTCCCACAAAACAGCTGCAGACGGCAAATAATTGTCTTAAGGTGAATAATACTATGTTATCCTGGCCAGTGGGGGTGGGGTGGGAAGGTTATTACAAACCAAATAGAGTTTATTCTCCAACTAATGTTTAATTTATGAGATGCCTATATGAGGCCTGTAACTCTTGGTTTATATTCATAGTTTACACACAAAAATGCAAGGAAGGAAAAGGATTTTGCACAAGGAAGTGCTTGCAGGGCAATGCCAATACGCTTATAACACGGTGGTACAAGCACTCTCCCCAGAATGAGTTTGGATTTTGTGAATGAACCCCTCCTTATCTGCACTGCTTGGACTGCCGATCAGTAAATGCTGCCTGAGGCTTAGTCCTCTCTGCGGCAGGCAAAGATTCAAACACATTTGCAAATTAGCCTGTTTCTCCAATATAAATAAGCTAAGATGTGGAGAGCCAAAGGTAAAACATATTAGAATGGCCTGGCTCAGCCATTACTGGGTGGAAGCATGCAGTATTGCCTCAGGTTAGTTACTGAGCAAGGCTGCAGTGACACTGAGAGAATGAGCTTGTATTTCTGACCACAGCAGGTCATGCTGGACTTGGTTGTGACTCATGTTAGGTTAAACAGATGCCGTGTAGCAAGGAAAATGAAGTATTTGGCTAATCCACTGTCAGTAGGAGACTAAATCTTTGCAAGCTCTAACAATATACCGAGGTGGCTGTGCTTGATTAATATTTGACCTTTAAAATCTCTCTCATAAAAATAAAATATAAAAAATCATTGACTACTTCTAAAGATGATTGTAGCTTCATTAGTTTTACGCTTTATTGATTTAAGTTACGTTTGGACTGTATTGGTTAAGCACAAAACATTTTATTATTTTAATGATTAATTAGTTTTTATGTCTGGAGAAATACAAGAAACATTGGATGGGAGTTTAAAGTTTAATGTAACTACCTATTTAACACCATGTTTTATCTGTATACTTTGTTTTCTTTTGGTCTCAATGGGCACTTTACCTCAGCACATTTTTAAGTTTCAGCATTTTCAACTTAATCCCCCTTATCAGCTACGCTCCAGCATCCTTGTTCTATAATTAGTGCCTGATGGAGATGATATGATTAATAATTGCACAAATTAGTGGTGCCCTGAATCTTGGATCATTATTTAAAGACGATAGGGTTAATCAGGAAATTTTACTCCGATTTGCTGCGCTACAAACATGGATTTGCAAGGAGTAAAATGAAAAGTTCATCTGTGTGTCACACTGTACGCCGTATATTCATAGCATTAACTACATGTCTTTAGGGCAGATAATAATAAAGGTTTCACATATATATATGAGATATAGATGATATATTTGAGAAGCCTTTTATAACCGTACAGCTTCTAAATTTGTCTTAATTTAGGAAATTAGGATTTAGTTATAAAACTCAATCTTAATCAGGATATAACATCTGACAATGCTGTCAATGTGTAACTTTTGTGTGTGTGTGTGCATGTGTGGACAGTTAAGTTAAATTATAATCACCTACTTTTATGCTTTATTCCTATATATTTATAGTTATACACACATATATATTTATACTATATGCAATTGCATGCATAAAATAATGCCTTCATATTATCAGTCTTGCTAATATTCATGTGTGCTGTTGTTATTTACTACTATCAATCTTTATTTTAAGGCAAATGCTTGGGAAGAGAGAGGTTAGGTGAAATCAACTGGGTTACGCCACCCCCTTCAAGAGGCTTAAAATTAATGGTTATTGTAATGTCTCTCTGTTGTACTTTGACAAAAGCATGTCACAGACATTCAGTCAATGAAAACCATTTTAAATGATTAGTCAGTGATTTTGGTAAAATGCAGAGTTGAGTTGATCTGTGGTTAGCATTTGACCTGGCCATTTAATTGCATCATCTTCCATGGCTCAATACACAAGTAAATAAGACTAATGGGATTATTCACAAGGCAGAGAACATATTTGCTTTTTTAATTACATGTATGTGTGTTTATCATAGTTGTCTCACATGTTTTGCATCGTTTGTGCTTGTCCTCAGAAATTAATGCTATGCATTTGCAAAATGTAATATGTAAGCAATGGAAGGAATTAATTTAATGGCTGTAAGGTCAAAGACTCCACTGTGGCAATAATGGCAAAGTTGTGAAGACTAACCTCTTCTATTATCACTTTGTTTAAAATTTTGTTAACACCCTCCACACCAATGGCTGCATTATCCAGTTTGAGTTCTCTAATGTGCACCCTAGTGAAATCCTCCGGTACCAAGTGTAGTACACACGAGTATGTGAACAATAAGCTGAATATCTATGTGAAGGCAAGGATAAAAGCTTGTATTCTCAGCCTAAGTTTGCCTGATGCTGCAATGCTGTGGACTGTGTGAAAGAACACTCAGGATATTCTGTTTCTTCAAACTTTGTCTGTTGAAGTTCATCAAACAAGTAAGAAAAGCCAATGGTGGTTTTGTCAAATGATGCTGTGGTTATAAAAGAAGGATTTCCTTAGAAAAGTTTAAAAGTCTGGATATGCTTTAAACAATTGGGAGTTTTGGGCTGTGTTAAAATGCATGTACCATTTGCTGATTAAACAAAAAAGATGAAAACTTTGGACCCATCTGTGTCATGTATAGTGTAGATGTACTAGATTTTATTTATTTATTTATTTTTACTCATAGCCCATTATCTGTGTCTCTTACCCCAGCTTGAGAGCTCTGATGTTTTACAATTTTAGCCAGACTATGTTTCATTTAATTTTTAAGTCCGGTTTTGAACAAATAACAGTGATTTTTTTTTTTTTTTTCTAGTGACATATAAATGTTCTTCCTGTGGATGTAGCATTTGTAGTGGTATGGTTAACAGTGGTATTATTAGAATAAATAATCACCCAATAAAGTAAAACAAAAAGAATGTGTCAAATGCCATTTGTGAGTGCTCAGCTGGTGCATCACTGCTGAACCCTGTTGTTGCACTGAAAACCCCTGACAGCACTGACATTATTACCTGGTTTCTGCCTTAAGCCATATGATGCAGTTTTTACACCCTTGTCTCAGAGTTTCCCCTCAGTGCAAGCCAAAAAAGGGTCAATTGAAGAAAACGAAGAAAATTGCAATTTAAATATTCATAAGGCTCTTTGGCTTTTCCCTCCCATTGGTGATACAAAGACATTGTGCTATTCCGCTGTGGATTTTGGCAATTACCTCTCTCTGTAACCTCGGTGTGTCCAAAGTCACCTCTGTGCTCTTGAGAGGCATGGGCAACCTTAACATAATTGTGAGGTTAGAAGAGGATGCCAATAGATTGGATACTCCTCAAGCTGACATCATTTTATGTTAGTTGAATAGAGGCTCATAGCTGCAATGTCTACAGAGAATTAGTCCTAATACCATGGCTGTGCAGTCAGAAAAAGATTACATTGTGTAATTGCATGTCTAGCGCTGGCATAACGAGCTATTGTGAAAGCCAAGCGGATGGTCTTGATATCAGGTAAAAATCATTTTGTTTTCTTTTTACTCAAACCAGTTTTCTCCTGATTTAATTTTTTGGAAAGATATATGCCTTACTTAAAAAAATAAATAAATAAAAATGTGCCCTAGTCCTCCAGAAATGGCTGCTCTTGGTCAATTTAATCTTTTAAAAGTATGATGTACCTAACTATGTGTTGTGACAGCAGTGCCATTAGGGGCTGCATAGGATCTTGGCAAAAAAGCTTCAGCTAAAGGCCAACTCACTGCCAGCTCTGTCACACAATCATTCCACCGTGGACCGTAGGGAGTCCACTCCCTAGTGTCTCTGTTCAGAGTGCCAATTATACCATCCAACTGAATTATGCCCTTGAGTGGTATTATTGGCCATTGTTGAGGGATCCAAACATTTGTATTCATTAAGGCTTGTTCACAGGACTGATTGAATGATCAGCCAGTCTAATTACCATTTGAATGACAACAATGCATAAGAAGTCTGAATGTTAATTTTCACTATACTTTGCAAAGAATGGAGCAGGGGGGGAGGGGGGGGGGGGGGGGGGGGGGGGGGGGGGGGGGGGGGGGGGGGGGGGGGGGGGGGGGGGGG
>JBAMHW010000005.1:10428996-10451852 GCA_037177495.1 Rhadinocentrus ornatus | reverse complement strand
ATATAGGCCTTAATCCTAATTGGCAGTGGATCATAGTAATTAGCAGTTTAATAAGTTCTAAAAATTAAAATTGGTGACATTCCCATCAGAAACACTTAGACACCTTCGTTTTCACAATTGAGTTGTATTTGATAAATATAGTGTGCATTATCCTCTTCTGTCCTTCACCGTGTCTCCCCGTCATACATACACTCGCACACAGACTCCTCTCATCTCACCAGGGAAAATGTCCACTGTCAGAGCAAAAGATGGAGTGGAACAGATGGCATCAGAATGATTGAAACCACCTACAATAGTTCCCACAACTTCTCTGTCTTTCTCTCCCTCATTTGCCGAATATGTCTCTCCCTTCACCTCCCTGTTCCTGCCCATCTATAACCATCTTGTGGATGCATCATCCCAGCCTTTTCAATGCCATCCAGTCTCACAGTTCTTGCCAAAGAGGCTCAGGCTCCCTGGAAGCCCCACGGTGCAACACAAAGTCAGCCAAGAGGAGAAAGAGAGGAGGGAGGGCAGTGAGAGGAAGAGCTGCTCTAGTGTTTTCTTTCTCTCCCTACCTACTTGAAGGCTCATTCTCATTTTATCTGTTATTTTTGGTCTGCCAACCATATTTTCTGAATAAATATCATGCCAAGTATTTTGGATGATGATGTACATGATAATTTGCTACTTGATCAGCCATTTTCTTCTTTCTGTACAAGCTTTCTTCTACTTCTACTTTACCTCTCACTCCAGTTCGTCCCTTCCTTCTCATCCCCACCTTACCTCATCACACCACCTCAACACCAGGCCGGTTTGCTGAGTGCCAGTCATGTAAATGAGATCACAAGCCATGGAGAGGAATTTTTTAACAGCAGAAGAGGTGTTGATTAGTGTCAGAGAAGGAGAGGCAAGGCAAAGTGCAGACAGCCTCTTTCACACCCCAATGCTTTGAGGCATATATTCAAGTGCACATTTTGACATGTGTGTGTATCTATGTTTTGATGCGAGAAACGCACAAAGCAAGGACATGTATGTCTATGTGTGCCTAATTCTGCATGCATTTACAGCTTACAAACAGACATTCTTAAATGGTGGTGCGCACACACACACACGTGTGTGTGTGTGTGTGTACATGCCTTGGCATCAAAGTGTGTGTGCCTTTCCTCCAGGAGACAATTGTTAATGCATAATACATAGCTCCATATTTCTGACTATAACAGCAATAATGTTGGCACGCTGAGTTTATGAAGAGGAGATCAGGTGTAGGAGAAAATGATTACAAGGCATAAACACTGCAAGTGATATTGCCATATTGTGAGCAGTAACTGGCAGGAAGATGGCAGTAGCCAAAGATCGTCAAGAAGTGTGTCAGCAACAATGCTAATCAAGTGCCTGACTGGAATGACTGTCGGTAGTTACCCAGGAGTCGTGTGGAGATTTCATAATTACGTAAATAAAAACTGAAATCAAGCTAAGTGTTGGACACAGTGGCGTTATTGTCCCAAATATGCATCAAATCAATAATGATGATTTAGTATGTTTCACAAATGGAGTTAAATATATTTGTTATTAAAATCTGACAATACTTTGATGATACAGTATATGGAGTCCATTTTACTGAAATGTGTAGTATTTTTGAATTATGTCTCTTAAGAATTGCTTATATGTTTATCTTATTTCTTTTTAATCAGCGTCAAAGTTACGTAACACTTGCCATTTGCCTTGGAAATTTGAACCACTGCCAAATGTGATCCCTGCCAGCAGTCTTCATCTCTAAATCTAAATTTGAATCCAACCTTTATTTTAGGTCTAGGAATAAAAAATAGCAGTTCAAAGCTGGCATATCAGTGGCTCTTCATTCTGTGTCTAGGGGCTTGCCCGCACGCTTTGCCCGTGTCAGAAATTTCATCTTTCCGAGCTCCCCAGCTGCCTCCATCGCCGCTTCCTCTCTGTCTCTCACTCGCACAGATGGCAGAAGGGTCGAAGCACTTTATTGAATTTTCAAAGGAGCTGCATTGGCAATATTAAAAGAAGCTGCCAAACTTAAACATGTATGACACTAGAGTCACATGCATGCGCATGATAAGACAGGGACGCACATATAAAAGGTCCAGACATGCCGCCTAGCCAAGTTGCATGAGCAGACTCATATTCCATGTCATGCAGAATTAAGGGGCAGACATATTAATATTACTCTCCTCACAAACCAATAACTTCTACAAACAAAGGGAGAAAATGCCACTTCCTATATACTGGGCACTCTTAATTAACTCCATTAGAATGAGGGGCACCCGCTGGTGGGTCACAGGTCAGTTTTAATGATGAGCTTACATATGGCAGCCACCGTGTTGCCTTGCAAGTGAAACGAGCAGCACTTCTGCTGATCCATCTGTCCTGTGGTAATGACTGCACCTGGCCTCACATGGTCCAACGCACACAGGTATCCGAGCTCTGAAAACAAGCTTAATGCACAGACAGAAGCAGAACTGATCATATGTCGTAGCCATATTGTTTACTCAAATCTGTCTATATGTGTTTTAGTGTGTGAGATTTAAAGAGCTCCTTTCTACAAGCTGTTTTAGAGGGTTTAACATGGAATGTTAAAGCATGCAGTTAGGCCCTAAATGACTGTGATCTTAGACCTGATGAATTTCAGCGCAGTCAATTGTCAGGCACGTCCTTATGACCTATGTGTTAAGGGTTTTCCTCTAAGAGTCATGTGTTTAGGAGCCTGATTTGTGAATCGAGAGTGTCAAACAGCATTAAATCTCTCTATTTTTGCTTCTTTAACTCGCATCAGTTCCAGAGTCTGGGCCTTTTTAGCTGGCCTTGATTGCACTAGTCACCTTACAACTGCCTGTCGTCACTAGAGGCTAACATGAAGGGCCAAGCCGGTGCTGTGCTTCAGGAAGCATCAAGGCTACATTGCCTCTCAGTCTTTTTTACTTTTTCCTCTCTGTGCTGTCCTTCCCTCCACTGTCCCCTGGCAACCGAGTCTTTATCCCACCTGTACATAGCTGAACTCACGGTCAGAACTCAACACAGAGCCCACGGGTCTCTAATCTCCAAACTTTTGATCAGTCATCAAGGTCTGCCAGATTGGATTAAAAAAAAAAAAAAGTCTATTGAATTCACCTGTTTTTACATTTTGACACAAAATTGTTTTTAGCACTTGGCAATAGTGCGTTTTCCCTCTTATTTTCAAGATCCATTTCTCCTGTTATTAATGTTGAAGACTGCGAATTGTTTGGGAGAAAACTACAAACCCATTTATTTGATAATTACCAGCTATTGTCTAATCTCACTGTGACCTGGAAAGGGGGACATAAAACATAGCATTTAAGATTGTGGAATTGAGATATACAGTTTGCGTCACAGCGCTCCTGCCTTCACAGAGGAGACAGCTGCAGCATACACAGAACATCTGCTGCATAACGTCCCCTTACTGTCATGCCTGAGCAGCCTTTAAACCGGACAGCCCTTAGTCTGACAACTGCCTGATGAAGTTTGGAGTTTCTCTAACTGAGCTCATCAAATTGCCACTCACAAAGTACTTTGTAACACCTCAGCTTGGAGAGAGAGTAAAACAACTGAGCAATTTATGTATGTATTTATTTTATATTTTTCTCTTGCTATAAGAACAGCCGGCAGTTTGATACTTTGTCAGTCTTGTGAATGCCCAGGCCATCTGTAGCCTCTGTTAGGACTTCTATGAATCTTTGTTGAAAGTTTATTTCAGCTCAGATGGAAGGGTGCAAGATCTCTCAGTATCAATGATGGCAGGGCAGCAGGGCTCTAGTTTTTGCAATGTCTGTTTCACACATTCTCCCTTGCCTCTCTGCATCAGGGCCATTTTACAGCAAGCTGGAGCTTGGCCAGCCAGAGCCATTCTTTCCCATTATGTGGCACTGTAAAAAAACAGCTGCTCCCATTTCACTCTGGTGAATAGGTTAAATGGTAAAACAAGGAACAGGGCCTTTTTTTGTCATGGTCTAAATTGAGCGACAACGAGTGCTTAAAGTTCCACAGTTCCTTCGCAGCTGCCTCGAAGCTCCATTGGTTTTGATTTCCAATTAGTGGCCACTCAGTCCCGCAGCCCTTTTGGACAGTGAAGCCTGTCTACTGCTTTTCCTTTCTCATCCTATGGGTATGTGTGTGTGTGTGTACATATGTACATGTTATTTGTGCCACTGAAGGAAGAGCTTGCACTGTCAAAAGTCTGCTACACTGATTAATAGAAATTAGTCTTTTAAGAAGTACAGTACAGCCTAAGGAGAAGAAAAAAGACTGCAATGGCCAAGTTTTCTCTAGTTTTTTTTTTTTTTTTTACTCTAACAATTTGCACTTTTTGAATCAAGCAAAAGGGTATTTGTAAACAAGTAGAGATGGAAATATATGCATAACAATACAGATTCCCTGTCACAGTGCATGGAGGATGAGGACTCAAATGCAGGGGGGGAAGGCAGGAAGCAGATAAATGTTGGAAATAAAAGTTTTAATAAAAATAACTGAATGTGCTGCACAGGCAGGATAACTAAATATAACGGTTGAAAAACCAAAACTAAGACGCAGATTCATGCAAACAGAAAGATAACACTGGAGAAACAACAGCATTCTGACAGTGACTAAATTAAACCAAGGGGTATTTACACTGAGGTTAACTAATAAGGAGCAGGCGAAGCAAATTAGGAAATGGAACCAGGTGTGATGATGAATAGGAAGTGAACGGAACAGAAAACAGAAGGGGATGACCCTACAAAATAAAACAGGAAACTAGACAGGACTGAGACAATGAAAACCAAAAAGACATTAGAACAGGAAGAACTAAAGCAAAACCCAAATGTAGCTGCCGCTTGGATTAATCACACCGTGAAAACTACAAAAACAGAAAAATACAAATGACATAGTGCCATATTTCTTACAAACAGTACACATGAATCATGTTTACACTTTTAACTTAAAACAAATAATTTACCTGAACTTAAATAATGAAAATGTTAAATACAATTAAAGTTTTAAACAACTATGAATTGTTGCACCTATTAAATCAAAGTAATCATTTTACTCTATTTAAAATAATAATAAAAAAAAAAATCTTTTACAATTGATACAATGCAAACTAACATGTAATTTTCATACCTCCTTCTGCTTCCAAGGGCGCTAAGTTTGAGCCTTACACGTTAGGGTTCTGTTTTCCACACATAAATCTCTCAGTAGCAGTCCTTACATGTGACATACGAATGATACAAACCCAGAAACGAACCACAATTAAGTAACTTATCACAAGCTTTAAACACAGAATACAACAAATAAGTAGTTGGTTTGTATATTTACCGATTCTGGAATGAGAACTGTTGTTTTAGTAAGAAACAAACATTTTGCGTTAGCGGAAGACCGGAAGTGAATAAGATAACAGGAAGTAACAGAAGAAGAACTATAATCTTCAAATAAAAGCATAAAATAGATGCAAGGTATCAGAACAACCTTATTTGCCATAAACAAATTTAGTTAGCATTTACACCAAATATCATATTACATTATACAAGTGAATTTGTTTCTAAGAAACTAATTTAAAATATTTGATTTATAATTGCTGAAAACAAAATCTGTAAATTATAAGCACAGTATAGTTGCCAACATTAAGCATTGGCTGCATCATTTTACTACTAGCTTAGAATCAACTGCTCTGCGTTTGATGAAATTACTATTAGATATTAGAATCATGGTTAGAAAAGCGATAGTTGTGGTTGGTCAGTGACCAAAAGAGGTATTGTAGATTCCCTTAATTTTTTTCCCTGTTGTTGCCACAGTGTTATGTGATGAATGAGGAGAGTCAAAACATTTCTGTCTAAATAAATAAATAAAACTTCTCCCTTTAGGAAACTGATGTC
This sequence comes from Rhadinocentrus ornatus, assembly GCA_037177495.1. NCBI lineage: Eukaryota > Metazoa > Chordata > Actinopteri > Atheriniformes > Melanotaeniidae > Rhadinocentrus > Rhadinocentrus ornatus. Next base: position 10,445,979 of record JBAMHW010000005.1, on the reverse strand, counting down.
CTTGAGATGCAAAGTCTCAAAGGACATAGTAGAGCACCACATGTCCTAGCAAGGGTCAAAGTCAGTGTCTCTTAAATTTAATCCAAAATCCTTTCTGTCTTCTTGTCTAACATCAACAACTTGATGTTAAAAAAGCACTTTGCACAGATTTTAAACTCTTTGAAGTCTCTGACAGTGACAATTTAAATGCTGACTACCCTTTTCTAACCAATCAGCTAAAGATGCTGTAAGGTTATACACTAAAACCATCTAATGTGGACAAACTGTACTGACTGACAACGGCAAACTGGCCACCCAAAGTATCCTGAGTAGAATTCACAGCAATAATTATGTCCCTGGGGAGCAATTGTTGGCTGAATACAAAAACATTCACAGCCAATATTGTAATGAGACAGACACAAGCACACAGCTGGAGTGCAGTACAACTTTATTTCACACATACTGCTATGAATATGCAATTAAATAGAAGGATATGACACAAATTCATAGTATTGTAAAGAAAAAGGGGCTAAACATTGGGTGCTGATCACCTTCTAACAATATGAAAACTTGCACATTCAGAGTATAAGTAAAATAAAGAGGAAAACAACTTGTGTTATATAAAAAAAGAAAAAAGAAAATAAAACTTTTGAATTTATTTTTAAAAAGATTTGACCATTGAAGACATCCATGAGGGCATGTATTTGCATGTGACAGCATCTGCCGAAATCTTTTTGAGTTGTTTGTATTTTTCATAAATATGTATGTTTAAATTCATACCTCCCCTTCCTTTTGGTAGTCTGAAATATAAAATGTATGGGGATGTGATATTAAACACACACACACACACACACACACACACACAAAAAAAAAATAAATCAGAGCATGCTCACTACCTCCTTTTTTTAATAATATTTCCAGCCTTGATGAACTCAAACACTCATGCAAATCCCTTAGTTATTAGGTCTTATGGTGCAAAAGATTACTGGGCCTTTCATTCATGTCACCACAGTTGAAAGATCCTGACAATCACATATATTTGTCAGCTGGACATTTGGGCCAAATAGTCACCTGTTCAGTGTGACTATCTGGCTAATGATCTAGTGTACTGTTGTGTTGTTCACATATTTTAAAGCTAAAAAGAATAGCAATGTGTATGGATACAGATAAAGTTGGAAAATATAATAAATACAGAATGTCTTAGGAACAACAGAAACATCTAACTGCACTACTTTGTCAGTCTTTTTGGCATAAATTGATATCATGGTGAGCTGTGGCAACATCATGAGAAAACTGCTTAGTTTAACTGATACTAGCAGCATGCAAAAATAAACCTCTTCAGGGTTCCAGAGTAACACTGTACACTAGTAAAACATTTTTGAACACTACTTAAATTCACATTTAATGCAACATTTAGATATTTTTTTCTTTTCTTTTCTTCTGCGTGTAAACTGGACAAATCAATTAGTGATGAATGGATTATTTATAGAAATATGAAACTTTGGGTATAGAAATATGAAACTATGAAAATGTTATGTAAAACAGTAGGTCTGGGATTTGGTGCGTTTCCATTACCCCCTGTGCAAATTGTGCAAAACCTAAATATCGCAATAAAAACATTTTGAAAAACCTCTCAAATATTGCTAAAAATTTTTTACGCTTTAACGAGGTGGTTTTTTCAGACGTGCCGATATAGGAGTTTATCGCAAATGTGTAATGGAAACACTTTTTTTCGCATTTACATGTCCCCAAACATGACGTAAGGCGTCATTTGACCGGTAAAGATGACACGGTATGAGTAGCCGCAAGAGGAGACAGAAATCTTTTTACAAACAAATAATGAAACTATAAAACTGCCATCCTTGATAGCAAACAGCGAAATGCAAGAGCTTTTATAAAGAATTAGAAATCTCCCTCCTCAAAGTTGTCTTGCGAGACGAGATTTTACGAGAGTAACGGCTAATGCGCTAAACACCATTCAATGCAAACGCCTGCAAATCGCAATTGCACTTTTGTAGAAATTTTAGAAATATAGCTTTTATCTTGCAAAATACTGTAATGGAAATGTAGCTACTGTCAAATCAACATTGAGTACTTGTACTACTGCATGTACATGGCCTGCTGAAAACAACAGTTTTGTCCTTACCATTCTATGTTTATGTGTAAACCTTAAAAAAAGTTGACCAATAATCATTTTACAGTCGCTACTGTGATCCATCAAAGAGGGAAAATACTAGAGGAGTCGACTGTACAAGATCCAAAGTCAGGTTTCATACAAACTGGCAGAGGTTTTAAAATTAGACTGATTTCAGGCAGATTGCAGGTTAGTGTGTTACCACTGTAAGCAAACCTAATGCAACTGCCACCTGTTGTCACTTACATGTGTGCCACAGAGTGTTGTGTTTGAGCTAATCAGGATTTTTAATACCATACCAAATGAATGAGTCACAGTTGTTACGGTATGCAGTGCTGCTATGTCTGGTTGTATTTTTTGGGAAAAGCTGCTCTACAGGCTCTGCACCATTATGGCATTGATGCATAAATTAGAGTTTTTGATGATGAGAGCACCTCTTGCTGAAAAGTCATTGTGATGTATCCAGAAATGGTTACAACATATACAAATTATATCTGGAGACCTGCGCTTGAATCTGAAAGAAAAGTTAAAATGTTTCACGGCTAGACTTCCAATTGCTTTTTGTTGCAAAGTCATTTAAATCTTTCTGCAGTGTCTGATTAAGGCAAGACTTGACAAAGATGAGCCCAGGCCTAAACTAAAACCCATGTCTAGGCAGTGCCATGCCCGCTATGTCACATTACACAGACTTTTTGTAATTCCCCAATAGCAATGACCACTCCAAACATCCCCAAATCCCCCTTGTCAACAGAGAAAAGACAACACATGGAACAGACATCAGCTTCCTTCTTTTTTTTGACTTGTCAAAAGTTTCCATATTGTGTTATAGGTTCTTCACAGCATAACTAAAACCATGGAAGAAGCTTATCTGCTTAAAACAGGAGGGTGAGAAAGGATGAAAAAACTGTCTCTGTCTTCCATCTATTTCCTGGTTCACATAGAGGGCTTATCGAAGCCACCGGTGCCTTCCTCTAGATTCTCTCTCTACCATTCAGTAGTCTAATCCACTTAGGCCCCCACTTCCTCAATTGGTTTTGATCAGCCAGACATCCAAATTTCCTCTGCAGGAAATCAGAAAAATCAATAATCCTCACTGCAGTGCAACAATCCCTCTATTAAAGCTAAATGTGATTATATGAAGAAAAATATGAAATGGTTAGGGCATAGAATTTCAGGTTATTCTTTTTTTTTTTTTTTTGGCATGAGTGATTCACACTGTCCTTTTGTACTTGTTTTAGCTGCTCAAATTCTACACACACCAGGATTCTCCACTTTTTGCAAATCATTTGTGCATTGAATTCACAATTTCGCAACATACCGCTGGCATCCTTTTTTTTTAATTTAGTGGCATCCATTGAAGCATCTTGAACACTAACAGTTTGTCTACCAAACAACACCAATGCTAATGTCATTGAAACCCCAGGTGCTTCTAGTGGCTCTTGAAGTCTAACATCAGTCCTTGGTACCCCCTCCCGAGGGTCCAATTTTCCCTGCATGAAGCTTCAAGGTCCTCAGCTGAGCTCTCTGTTTAACAACAACAGTAGCACAGAGTGTGGAAATGTGTCAGACAGAATGGTAATGAGTGTCCCATAGACTGGACCCCATTCTGTCTATTTTTGTCTCACAGATTTGTTCTCATGCAAAAGACATTGTAAACATTTTCTCATTTTTGATCCACCTGGGGTTTCGTTGCATGCACATAAAAATGTAAATGAATGCAGCGGAATAGACATCATCGTGATAAATCATATTACTTACAAATTCTGCTTAGCAACAAAACCAGACTGCACTGTAAGCAAGGGGAACTTTACCATCAGCCCTGAGTCAACCATTTCCCTTACACAACACCCAGTTGTTGTTAGTTTGCCCTATTTCTTTGTTTTATTGCACATTTACAAGCAAGCAAAACCATACTTTAGAAGGACACATTCACAGAGGGACCACTTTTGGTTTAAAAAAAGGGAAGTAATGGAAATATTATATATATTTTCTCGGTACCAGAGATGTGGTACAGGAAAGAGGAAAAGGGGGCACCAAGTCATAATATCCCTGTGCATAAATCTCCAATGGTATAAATGTAGGTAGCAGAGAGTCAATGAGGATGCTACTAAAAGTTACTTTTCCTGGCCTAAAGGTTTATTGCTCTTGAGGGGGAGGAGAGAGCGGCTATTTTATAATGCTTTTGGTACAGAACATGGGAAGCACACAATTTAACAAGCTTGGTGAAATATTGTAAAGTTACAAAAACACAGTTTGAAATAATTTCTCTCAGAAACTTATGGAAGAGGGAACACCTTAGTGTACATTTGAGCACATTGTTTTCTCTATATGGTTATGTAACACTGATGCAAAAAAAAAAAAACAACATAAAATGCCAATGCATCACTAAACTTGCCCGTAATGAATTACATCTCTGCTTACACTCTTTTTGCCTCCACATTAAAAATCTTGAAACACTGACAAATATTAATGCAAGTTGTACAAACGTGGGATCCTCAGGGGAGACCATCTTGCGCATTTCGTGCCCCAGCTTAAGAAACGATCTCCCACTCTTGACAGGGATTATTCTTAACCCCAAGTCTGCACAATGCTGGGAGAACGTCATTATTCAACGGAGCCGGTGACAACTTCAGCCTGCATTGAAGTTTAGCTTGCTGTACATTGTAATTTGCTGACATTTCTTTTTCTCTCCCTCTCTCTCTCCCTCTTGTCCCCCTTTTCTTTTCTTTTCCCATATGGTCTGCTTACAGATGTGATCAACTTTTTCACACTAGGTAAGAGTCATTTCATTTTTCACAGCACAACCCTCAGTGAGAGTCATGTTTGAGTTGTCTTTTCTTTGGGAGTGATGTGAATGCATAAATATAGCAGATAGTTCCATAGGGAGAGAAGCTGAAGAGACCAAAAAGCTGCTGTATGCCCACTAAGGTATGCATCGTTCTGCAAACCTAACTCATTCTATTGGTAGCTTTTTCTGGCATTGTGTGCTCTGTGCTTTCAATTTGAAGTTTATTCAAATTAGAATCAAATGGCCCAGATTGTTCAAACAATATGCCTGCAATGCTGACTTAAACAGGCAAGAATAGGCGGTGTTTGTTTCCATACTATGATGAGTGTGTGGAAATACCTGACTCAATCCATGTGCCAACTAGAAACCACAGCTACTGTGGACAGTGCCAACTTATCTGCTCTGGTTCTAAAATGATACAATTAAACTGGTACTTAAGTGTTAAGTCCAGTAGAAGTGCACTTTATACTTTATGATTCTGCTTGCACATGTGAATCTTAGCAAAGTTCATGTTGTTCATCATTTGTGTTAAATTGCACTCATAACTTTACTTCTATGTTGTAAGCATCTGCAGTGTGTTGTAGCATTAAACATGCAAAGCACACAAAGTGCGCAAGTTTGGCAGTAGATAACCAGGTTTAAAGGGAGGCTGTGAAAACATTTTAGCCATCGAATGCCAAGACAAGTCTAGCATTCACTGTTTTGTTAGACTGTTTTTGGAGATACTCAGCAGGCTGCAGGAGTGTGATAGAGGTCAACTGCATGACTGACTCTACCATAGTAGGCGTCAGACCAGCACAGCAAGACCTTTCAGCAGTACCCATGGCTCTGAGCATCTGCTCGTAAGGGTAAAATCAATCACCTCATTTCCAAGGTGGAGCAGGTGTACTGGACATTAGAAAAATAAATAAATAACAGCATAAGCTGAGGTTACTCCTGCTTGACTGGTTTAATGTGTGTCATGCTTGGTTTTTCTAAGTGGACTTGATTTTTCATACTCGGACAACAGCATTGGGAGCCACCTTACTTGAAAATTGAAAACTCAGTGCCATGTCACTACAGTAGCATGGGTTGGCTACTCATCAGAGCATCTGCAAGCAGTTCTGGTCCGGCTCTCAACTCTTTGAGGCAGGCGTTGGCTGACTGCTCGGAAACAGAAAACCCCTGGCTGGCTGAGAATAATAAGTACCCATGGGAAGCTGCCAGATGGACATTTACTGTGAGCCTAGCTGGAGAGGGAGAAATCTGTCAAACATCACACTAGGCATCTGTAGGGGAACAGTGCAGGTTCACGTCCACTACAGTGTGTCGGATAAAAGGAGTGCTCTTTGTCGAGACTAAAAGTCGTTAGATTTTTGAAATATCACATCCAGTTGATGCATTTACCTTCTTTCAGGGTCAGCAATCCACATTACATTAAAGCTCAATGTGAGAGTAAAAGCTTTAAATAATGTCTTTCTAATGGAGGCTTTAAAGATCATCTTTCTCATTTCACCTAAATGTTAATCCTATGTCCAATCATTCAGTAGCTATTATGCAACATTTAGCTCAATTTACAGGCAGATTTGGCTGTGCAGTTAATGTGAGAAAGTTGATGACGATCACAATTTCTCTTTACTCTTAAATTTTGGTTAAGGTTATTTGTTTCTGAACCAAAACTTTTGGCTTCTATAGGAAACGTCAATATCCAGTGATTTGCATACCATGTGAGAGTTTAGACACATTCCCATTAAATCTAATGGTGTCCAAACCATTGACTTGTACTAGCTCTAGAGTTTTAGAGCTGCCAAAGAAAGGAGGAAATGAGAGATAAAGAGTTCATTCTGGTATCGTCAGCAGTGAAATAGGAGCTTGGTTTTCTTATGCAAGCTGTGCACCCGTTATGATTGCATTATGTCTGGCAGCCCTTCTTTCAGACAGGAACTGAGCCACACTTGATCAGTGATATGACACTGGCAGAGAAGAATGATTGCTAGCTTCTTAGTTAAGCAAATACCACAATGCTGGGGAAGTCTAAAAGTAGATCTGTGCTTGGTCAAAAAATAAAAAAATAAACACACAAAAAAAAGGATAGCCTAGCCTGCACAATATCCAAAGCACTGGTAGCTTTGTAATACTCCATAGTGGATTCTTCTGGAGTGGTTTTAGTTTTTTCATGTCTTAGATGATAAGAACGATGCTATTTCTGGATGATAGAGCACTTTCAAATCTCCATCTGGGCTTTTTCATTCCCTGGAAAAATGTGTTACTACACTAAAAATGTGAAGAATAAGTAGGAATATCATATTGTTTTTATAATACTGCATTCCCAACAGTTGTAGTTTAAATATGCATGTACTGTTCTCTTTATTTTATTTTTTAAAACAATGACACATAATTTAATGGCATGCAAGACTATATGTTTTTGCAATGATTATGTCTTGACAATACTTACAGGAATTCTGGCATAGAGAGCACAAATGCTGTCATAACCTCAGATCATTAGAGGTCAGGCACATAGATTTGTGTGCTCAGTTTTAAAGACTTCCCCCAACCGCAGGTGGGTGAGTCGTTCATACGAAATGTGACTGAAAGCTTGTTAGTGTGGCTCTGCATACATTGTGCAGTAATTTGACTTGACTGACAGATTCACCAAGTGTTCACCTTTACAGTTGCTGTGTAGAAACCTGCTTACGTTGCGTTATGTTAGCAGAGCGCATCTTTCTTTACCTGTAAAGTTTGATGGGTAGTCTTCAGTATTTTCATAATGATCACTCATCGTGACAGATGACAGCACATGTGATTTTCTCTGTGAAGCACATACAGGAGCTTTAATAACATCGCGCAACAGCAGTTTAGGCAGACAGATTTGTTTTGAGTTGGATGGCCCCATTGAAGTGAAGCAGGTCCGCTTTAAGGAACAGATGGCTTATCTTTAACTTTATCAACAGCAGCAGTGTCAGTCGCAAATCCAATAAGTTTCTCCTGAGCTGGGGAGAGCTGCATCCATCAGTAGCTAACAGCATATGGCGAAGGCACATTAAGGTGTCATCTCTTTTTTTCTGCTTTCCTGTTCTATCAGTGTTGCTGAAGCCAAAAATTAGATGCTCACTTCATAGGATAAAGGTTTTTTGTTTTCTTTTCTTTTTTTATGTGTTGGGTGTATTGGGCACCCAGTTTCAGATCATTTGCTTTTGTTTGATGTGTTTTCTCAAAGCCTTGCAGTCATTTTCTTCTTTTTTTACTTATTTATTAATTATGATTCTATAATGATAAATTAGGTTTAACCCTAACCCCCACCACCTGGGTATCAGCTTTTCTTTCTTATTTAACATCCCTCCATTTTTGTTTCTGATTTAAAGTTTGGGGAGTTAGATATCAGTGTTGTCAATCTTAGTATTTTATTTTATTTTATTTTGTCTTTTTTTATCTTTAAAGAAATGATAAGGCTGTATCAGCAACCATGTTTGTATCAAGAGGGTGTTGTTTATACCATTTCACTAACTAAAAGCAACCTCCACTGCATCCCTGTTAGAGTCCCTGTTGCAGTATTGGAAGGAGAGCTTGTTTACAAGATTCACCATGTGTTACATTAATCAGAATGTCAATCAAAGTCTTGATTGCTTGGGTAACTGGCTTCAGACCATCAGACAGAATAGTTTTTGAGCAAATTAGATGCTCTGTGAATATCAGTATCTGATGTAGATGTAAAAAATACTTTCTTGTGCTGCTTTTAATTACAACATCTCTATTGAAGCATGTAAAAATGCATATAAAAACATCAGTGTTCCTGTGTGTCCAAGACCCCTTTGTGACATAAATTTTCTAATTCTAGCCATCTGGACTGTATACTAACTTGTATTTATATTAGAATATTTGTTTTTTAGGAGGGGGATTAAAACTGTCATAATTACCTCCAGTATTCACTAAATGGAACAATTTTTTTCCTTGCTCTCAGTTTTGACACCTCTATTATGAAGTCTCAACTCATGTATAAAACAGCATGCATTCCACACAAAACCCTTTAGCCTCCTCTCTCTTTTTTTTATTATATTTTTTTCCTTTTAAATAAATAGCACTAATTGGCCTGCTCATGAAATTGAAAATTTCCATTGTGTCTGCAGGGTTTGGTCATCGACCGACACAAAAAGATTCAACTGATTAAGTGTGCAACCACAACAAAACCTCATAAGTGAAAAAAAACAAACAAACAAAAAAACAATCCTACTTAATTATATATCACCTTGTTTTTGTTGTGTTGACCAGATGATTTGTGCACAGAATAGTATATGTACAGATGAGTTATGTAGCTTCATTAATATTATTTTTTCTGTTGCTTACATACTTCAGCTGGTTGCTGCACATGCAAAGATATCAGGTTAAATTTTTGCCTCAGTCTCTACATACACATTTCTCAGGTTTTTAAAGCATGAAAACATTTTGCAGTGTCCTTTTGCGATACCAGCTGATATTACGTGGTCTCCTTTAGGACAGCATCTGGTCCAAGTTGGCTCAAGAATATTGTGTCCATTTTGGCAGAACATTTGAGCGCGATGAAGACTACTGGATGAAATCCATGGCCTCACTTCTCTGAAGGTTGAATGTCAGAGGTCATTAGATGGACAACCCATCTGCCAGTCTGGCATTGCCGCAAACACTACAGACTGGATGTTTGTAATTGAGAGGCATGTTTCGTGGGAGTTTAAGCAGAGACAGACTGTGGTCATAGTTTGCTCAGATGAACTCTCTCCATATATATTACAGAATAGCATGCCACCAGATTACATCCCTTTCAGTGATTTTATTAACAAATCGGTAATTAAATCAGATTGTAAGCCAAAATTTATTTCAATCAAATATCAAAGGTTGTAACAGTGTTTAACATATGCTTCAAGTATTGTTTGCCTCTTTTTATTGTTGGTAGAAGCTGTGGAGTCCCACTGTATGAAATTTCTTTACACCAACCTTAACCATAGGGTCATGATCATGACAGGATTAACCTACGAGGGATGCCAGCATCACAAACTGGATGTAGAGCCAATATGAACCCCACTGCACATGTATCAAGTCTCTGTGGAAATAATACGACCCTATTGGTTTCATTCAAGTTTTCATCAGGTACAGTGCACACAGTTGGTAGCACTCGATTGTTTCACAACAATACATTGATAGCATAGATGTAGCATTAAAAAATACTCGTTTATAGATCTAAGTTACGTTTAAAAAAGTATAAATAGTTCAATTAACATTCCTGAATGTTTCATGAATATTACAAAGCAACAAAGTTGTTACAAAGCAACAGTTTTGACAGAGTTCCTGGAAGTCTTGATTATCGTGCTGCCTGAGGTTTGTAGAGTGAAATAACAGGTTGGGGATTTATCGTGTGATCTGACATTGAAGTGAACTTGCTGCCACATCCATTCCTGGAGTGTTTGGCTAATTCTTTAGCATGTTTTCTACTTGTTATCCAAATTGTTGAAAGACAATTGCTTCTCTAAAGTCATTGCCAATGTTTTTCCCCCTTGGCATTATGATGAGACACACATAAATGCCCCAGATCAGCAAACTCCCGAAACCTCTGCTTTCAGATGCTCACACTTGCTGATGATCAGTTAATCAAGTGAACTAGATTAGGATTAGAAAGTTGATTAGAGGCACATGCCAGCTGCTTTTCATCTTAATTCCAGCAGAATCAGTCAGGGTTTAATTTGTTTTTTTTTTCTAAACCACTTATTCATTCTGGCTTAGTTTTGTTAAGTATATAATAACAAGGCACGATATTGAGTGAGTGTCTTGCTAGTTTTGTGTTTTTTTTCTCTTTCAGCCCATTTGGCTAAGGAATTTAAGCTAAATACTATATATATTTTATGCATGGTGGTTTTATATAATTTTTGGGATACTGGGCCATGCTTTGCACAACCACATGTCCCTACAGCTTCCTGTTAACATTACAATTTACATTTCTTTTTCACTGCAAAATTGTGTACCTGTCAGAATAAAATATCCTCTTACATATCCAAATGAGCTCCAAAAAAACACAGTCAGGAATAATTTATCTGCCTTCCAAATGCAAAGTGTAGGCTTTATTAATAGAGTAGGCCTGCCATAAACAGTTGCATTCACCTGAGGTTGAAAGGAAGCTATTCAGTAGTCAGAGTGCTTTAAAAACAACAAAAAGGTGTTTAAAAAAGTATTGATAAAGGGCATGACTGACAAGACTCTGTAGACAGATTCAAATACGGTAATAGTCATGACTATTACTGCCACTACTACTACTACTACTACTTCGCAGCCACCTCATCATTCAAATGTCAAAATACCAACAACAAAAAAAAGAGAAGTGTAGCCTTGGAGCCTCACAGTATCCTGAGGCATTTTTTTTTTCTCTTCTTTTAATTACCTTTAACTTTGCACTGAATGTCACTGTGTCATGGTCAATGCAAGCAAAGCTCGGATCTGCAGAGGATTCACTATGCTTACCCTGCAGAGCTCTATGTACACAGAAAGCTGCTCCACTGTGTCCCAGTGCATTACCACCATTACTTGACCGACCCAAAAGTAGAAGCTTGTGTTAATTAGTCCATTGAGGCCTGCCATAAAGAGAACCCAAGTTGGTAAATACAGGAGTGGTTGTGTCCTCAAATATCCCTCGTTGCAGATTAAGGCCTGAGGCCAGATGGGAAATGTCAGCTAGACTGTTTCGCTCTCTTATTTTTTTTATCCTGTAGTATGACATGTGACTGACATTCCTGCAGGTCAAAAAGGGAATGACTGTAGGGTTTTTATTAACTCAGTGTCTTTAGCAACCACAGGACTGGCTAAAGGTTTACCTTTGGGGTAATAACAGAGTAATGATAGGATAGGTTGAGAAGGTAAGTGTACCACAATCTTTACATTAGTTTATTCATTGCTTCTTCATGACTTACTATGTTTTAGAATTTATTTGTATTTTATTAGTATGAACAAAATTATTTCACACACATGCTGCACACACATCAAGGCAGCATCTTTTCCGGGGGGGGGGTCTGATTTACAACGGGATGGTTTCATCGGCATATTGTGAATACTTCACTCACCTGTTTATAGCTCAGATCTGTGTCCTGTTGAAAATGTATGTTGCAATATGAATCAGACTGTTCATCAGACACTGATGTCCACATATTGTTGAGCAACAAAAATCTTGTATTCAGCATAGACACAGATATATCATACAAAGATCCAAACATATAGTATAAGTATATCTTTAGTTTCAAAATGATTAAAAAGTGGAACTAAACAAGGGTGATTTGATACAGTAGTGAACATACATTTCCTCTAACATTTTGAGTGTGTGCTGGATTCTTGCATTTTCTAAATGCAATGAGGACACTTACACTAATTCATTTTGCACCCATGTTTGTTAAACGAAGATTCTAACAAATTGATAGGAAATTTTTTTTTCTAGAAATTATAGATTTAGAGTTCAGAAAAAAAAAAATCCTGGAACTTTCCCGAAAAATTTTATTCTTATAGCCAATTGAACCATACATGCCATCGATCATACATCAAACATGTATGATTCATATTTCTCCATCATTATTCAGCACCACTCCTATTTGTTATGACGCACCAAATTTTAAAGACCAGCCCACATTCTTCTTTTCTTAACCTTACCCTCTTTTATTTTTTCATGAATTTTTGTCTTAATAGCATTATGATTAGGAATCCTCTTAATTCCTAATCATAGCATAACTTAATTATATAATGTTGCGCTTTTCTGCTAACGACACTAAAAGCACTTACATTGAATCCATTATTGAATCCATTATCCATTCACTCCTCATTCATACTTGGTGGAGGTAAGCTACGTGTGTAGCTACAGCTGCCCCACGGCAGACTGACAGAAACATGGCAATCAATGTGGGCCCACCACAGAACATTCCCATACATTCATATACCAGCAATGCCAATCACAAGGAAGCTGAAGTGTCTTTCCCTAGGACACACCATGAAGCAGAAGTAAAGCTACTGACCTTTCAGTTAATGGACAGCCTACTCTACCACCAGAACCACTGCCACGCCTAATCTGTCTGATATCAGATTAAATCTTTAAGTCTGACATCCTTTCCGCTCACACAAATTCCTTGTAGAAAGTAACCAAAATTATCACTAGGAACCAAAAATACCAGTTTGTTGAACAGATTCCTCCCTTCACCAGCTACACATTGGGTGTGACCATTTAAAATATACCTTTCCCAGCACAGTGCAATAGCATTATTGTTTCAACTGACAACGCCAGACAATCAGTTAACTTTAATTATTTTGTTCAGAGCATCCTCTTTAAGTACCTAAATCTAACATTGTTGTGTTGTTCAGTCTTTTCCAAGTAGTTTGGATGCATGAACTTAATCAAATAGTAAACATAACAAAGGGTAAAAATTAAACCTAAAACAAGGAAGGTAGAAGCGCAACTGCCCCCATCAGTTATCATGATTCTGCATCTTTTTGCCAAACTTCTCCACCCTTCTTATGATAGGGGATGATTATTCATTTATTTCTTTTCTTTTTTATTTCCATTTTACCAATATGGCTTCAGAATCTTTAAGGTAAATGTAATTTCACAGTCTAGTCAAGACTGACAAAGGACAACTTGTGACTGTCTTAAAGATGCTCAAGGATTTAACAAAATTACTTACTTTTGGATAAGAATGGATTAATCTTTACTTTACTATGAGAGTGTTTCTTTATTTGACCTAATAAGCCGTAACGAGCAACACTGAAATGACATGCAGATCAAACATAAATAAAACATAATCCTAATAAAATTACGGAACTGGTTCTGCAGGAATAATTTAATGTACCACGAGGTTGGGGTTAATTTGGTGTTCTTTGAGATGCAGCGAGGCAGTTACATATGTCAAAGCAACATTACATCCATCATTAATTTGCCATCTTGTTACCGTACAACCACCTTTTGCTTCTTTCATTCCTTTCCTCTCAAACACACCTCTTTGGCTTGATAATCACCTCAATTGAAAGATGGCTGGCAAAGAAAACAAATCAACATTCTGTATGCAAGAATAACAAGCTGACACTGCACTGTCATTGACAGTGAATAATCTCTCACACATTTTATTCCTCCCCACAGAGTTCCACCACAAACACAGTATGTTTTCTATTTTTATCATTTCTTTTTCTACTGTCCATCAACACAACTTATTTCCTTTGGAATTTTATTCCTTCATATTTACCGCTGGATTCAAATGTGAGCCCTACTTATACACAGTGTATAATCTTTTATATTCATAACAGACAGGAGCAGTCTTTTGCAGAGATGAAAGCTCCACTGTACCCATTTAACCATCTTTATAGGGACTTGCATGACTGTACAGTGCCTTGTAAGAGAAACTACATTTTATCTTACATCCTAAATTAAATTATTGTATTAATACAGTTAAACATAGTAAAATGCTATGAATGTGCCAAGGACAGCTATATCAGTGAATCATTGTAAAATTGGGTCATCTCTACCTGAATCCACATTAGTCATAGGTCTTGAACAAGTAATTCATATGTGAGCATTCAATGAGGCTAAGTTGAGATGGGTGCATTATGATTATGTTAATATAATCCAGTCATGTTAAATTGGATCAGCAACATTATTAAAGCAGGCATAGCTTTCATTCAGTGTCACTAATTCCTCTCACTCCTGGTCTTAATGAGAAATAAGGAAGCACTTACAAGCAAGTGCGCAGACCGAACGGCAGGTAGAGATTGTCTGCTTCACTCAGCTTCACTCACACACTCTGTGCCTGAGTCATGCACAATTACAAAAAAGCCTACCCCACACAGAGTAACAAAGAAAACCATACACACTCAGGAATAGGACAGTTTCTCTTGCAAGCTTACTCTATTTCCACCAATCTCAAATTAATAGACATTTGCAAGGAAGCCAGAATAATTTTCAAACACATTATTATAAGTCTCTTAGGAAAAAGTGAAGAATAGAAAGAAGTGATAGTGTATGATTTGTTACAAAATGTGAGCTTGGAAAAATATGAAATATACTGCTGTTGATGGCTGTGGAAAGTCTGAAATAAATTGTAGTGTGCCACGGAAATGATAGAGCAGAGATAGCAAATCTCCAAAATAAGGATTTGCATTTACCGACGAACGTAAAATATTGGCTGAATTGGACATTAAAACTAGTATGACACCTCATTGTTAACAGTTTTTCATGATACAATTACAGCCATGAATGCATTCAAGTAGCCAAGCCATATATTAAAATTACAATATATGTTCACTTATTGTTTTATTTGTCTGTCATAATGTCAATATTTTTTCTAAACTCATTTTATTTGCACAGACGTCTGACAATTAGCAGCCCTGGTTGGAGAGAGGAACTTAAACCTGCTGTGGCGTGTGTGAACAAGCAAACATGTAGAATCACAGAGAGCAGCTCAAGCGGAACCATTCACTGTCTTATCAAGCTCTCTGACAACACACAATGCTAATTCAGGTGTGAACAGTAAACTCATTTCCATTTTGTAATCTGCCATGCATTAAAAAAAAATATTGAGTCTGCTCATTTTGCTGTTTCCCTTTGGACTCACTAACAAAAACTAAATATCAAAAATAAATTGAGAGTGAAATGAATAAAAAGGATTATTCATAATGCACACACATAATATGACAGTCAATACCCTATTGATCACTGTGGAATTTTAATTTACCCATAATGACACAACATTAAGTGAACCTGATTGAAATCTTTTACACATGGGAGGACACAATTATGCTCCTCATAAGCGCACGCTAAGCACACACTCAGAATCCCATGCACATAACTCGCAGCAAATTCACACACTCCCATTCCACAGTGTTATTATCTCATTCTCCATGGTCTCATTTTTCACCAAGCCCCAGGGTGTGTGAGGGACAGTCAGGGTTGAGCTCACACAAACCCCAGCTGCACAGCCGACTGCCAGTGAAGGTCTGTGTTAGCACCAAGCGCAACATTGCCAGAAGAAACAGAACGAGGTAAATTGAGAGAAACCAGCTGATCGTGCACAACAATGTGGTACAGGACCAAGCCACACCGCCAGCAGAAGCAACTGCTGGACTTTATTATTACAGTTTATTTGTGGAATTAGAGGCTAATTATTGAAGACATGTTTTTAAATGAGAAAATGTGTAGACTAAGGGTTTTATATCCACATAATAGAAAGTGACTACAATATAATTTACCATGGGTTGCTACTAAAGCCATTTTTCATTAATGCTCTTTCCTTGTCCTATGCTATCATTCTGCTAAAAGTGAACTTTTTCACCCACTTCTTTTTTCTCCAAATTCTGCATTTTCAGCATCAGTATTCAAGAGAAAAATGCAGATTTACTGCAGCTGAAATTCCCTACCATGCTCATTTGTTTATCACAACAACATGGCTTTTCTGTCAATGCATTGCAGTTCAGAATGGAAGAGTTAAGGTGGATGTGTGTATCTCCCTGAGATTTAAAGAGACAATGACTGGTTATCAAACTCAAGAAGGTCCAATCAATACTTGTCTTGGTGAAGAAATTCTTCAGAAGTTGTCATGGAGAGAGTGTTTTCTTCTCATCAAAACGTTCCTCCCTGCTGTGTGAATGAACTGGGGGATTCATTTCACAGTGAAGACAGAACTTTCCACTTTAAACATGCTCTGTGTTTTAGACTGCAGCACTGCTTGGACATGGATTTTAAGGAATCATTGGACTTTCTTGTTCATGTTATTAGGAAAGTCACCATCTGATTCATGCGCAGTCAGTCAACTTCCTTAAAAAAATGGCTTGTTTGGTTCATGTTCATATTGTTAGTTTTGATGGAAAAGAAAGGTTTGTCTTGATTTATAAGAAATTATGTTTAGACTTATCTGTATCATCTTTAAAACATTTAAATTAAAAACTAAAGCACATTAAGGCAGTTTAATAAAGCCGCTATATCACTGTAACATGATAGATGATCAATTCCATTAAAATCAATTTAAATATTAGTTTTTGGTGCTTTAGAAATTATGCTTTGCCATTTATATTCTCTCTCTCTCTCTCTTTCTCTCTCTCTCTCTCTCTCTCTCTCTCTCTCTCT
>JBAMHW010000005.1:10393106-10427003 GCA_037177495.1 Rhadinocentrus ornatus | reverse complement strand
CCGGCATCCTCCCCCACCATCTGAGCCAACTCACCACCAGGTGGTGATCAGTTGACCGCTCCGCCCCTCTCTTCACCCGAGTGTCCAGGACATGCGGCCACAAGTCCGACGATACGACTACAAAGTTGATCATCGAACTGCTGCCTAGAGTGTCCTGGTGCCAGGTGCACATTATGACGCTCTTATGCCTGGAAAAGGTGTTCGTTATGGACAATTCATGACAAGCACAGAGGTCCAGCAACAAAACACCCGGTCAGGGGGGCCATTCCTCCCAAACACGCCCCTATAGGTCTCGCTGTCATTGCCCACGTGAGCATTGAAGTCTCCCAGCAGAACAAGCGAGTCCCCGGAAGGAGTGCCCTCCAACACCTCCTCCAAAAAGGTGAGTACTCTAAACTGCTGCTTGGTGCATAAGCACAAACAACAGTCAGGACCTGTCCCCCCACCTGAAGGCGGAGGGAGGCTACCCTTTCGTCCACCGGGGGGACGAAAGGGTAGCCTCTCCAGAATGGAAGAGGGTCTAGCCCCTCTCAAGGAAAGTGGTTCCAGAGCCCAAGCCATGCCTCGAGGTGAGTCCAACTATAACTAGCCGGAACCGCTCAACCTCTCACATCAGCTCAGGCTCCTTTCCCACCAGAGAGGTGACATTCCACATCCCTAGAAATAGCTTTTGCAGCCGAGGATCAGACCACCAGGGTCCCCACCTCAGGCAGCCGCCCAGCTCACACTGCACCCGACCTCTATGGCCCCTCCTGCAGGTGGTGAGCCCACGGGTGGGGAGGCCCATGTCATCCTTTCGGGCTGAGCCCGATTGGGCCCCATGGGGAGAGGCCCGGCCACCAAGTGCTCGCCTACGTGCCCTACCTCCAGAGTGGGGCCCCGGTGACCCACGGGCAAGGGAAACTCTGGTCCTTGCTTTTTTATCATCATAGGGGTGATTTTGAGCCGCACTTCGTCTGGTCCCTCCCCTAGATACCTGTTTGCCATGGGTGACCCTACCAGGGGCATGAAGCCCCCGACAACATAGCCACTAGGATCGTCAGGACGCACAAACTCCTCCACCACGGTAATGTGGCGGCTCAGGGAGGAGATTTCTTCATTCTCCACTGAACTACTTTTTAGTTTAGAAACATTAGATTATTCTCTTTTCTATCTACCCTCAAAGTCTAGTTAAAATGTACTTCTATATGTTGTTCAAAACAATCTCTACCATGTTCTAGATCATAATTCAGAATTCATATTTCATCATCTTACCAACCGTCTCCTTGGCGATCATTTCATTTCATTGTTATAAAACCAGCAGATGTGACGACCGAAGTTAAACAGCCAACATTGATGAAGAAACTGATAAAACTGATGATCAGGATAAAAACATGTTTTTCCTTTTATCATTGAAGTGTGAATGTTTGTGCAGCAGTGATAAACGTCCTACAGCAGCATCACCCAAAGTAAACACCTGTTAATGAAATAGATCATTGGTTGTTTGTTTTACAAGTTTTTCTTCACACTTTTACATTAAATGATCACTTTAGCTGTAATAATTAGTTATAAAATCTAGACCAAAAAAAGATCTCATTTGTGCCACCATTTTTTCTGGTCAGTGCTCCTGCCTGGCCCCCATTAGAACTTTTCTACATACGCCCCTGCATAGCTGAAGCATAAACCCTGCCTACCACCAGCCAACTACTGTCTTGCCAAAAACAATACTTTGGGGTAAATAGGTGACGATGTGAACCATGAACCACTAGTTTCCTCCTTTTCAGCTGAACCATAAACAAACGCTACAAGAGAAAAAAGCTGATCAGCTGATCACCGACAGCCGTCATGATTTACAGAACACAAGAGGAGACGGAAGAGCGGCTGCATTTCAGAAACAGATGACCTGAGATCCACTAGAGCAGACACGTTGGTGCAAAACGCAGGATACGTTTTAAAAAAATAATAAAAAAATATGGGAAAAAATGTGGGTGTGGAACCCACTCACAAGGAAAATAGTAGTATTAAAAAACGTCATTCTCCACAAGAGAGATGTCCATTGGTTGCTCAATTAATGTTTACTTTATTCTCAAATTCACGGTTAGAGCCAGCCGTCTCGTATTTTCCATAACTCTCCATTTCCCTACGTCATAATGGGGAAATGACGGATGTATAGGGCTTTTCAAGCCGTGCATGCGTTAATTGCATTAAAAATATTAAATCAATTAATTAAATAAATTAGTTAAGGCTTTTAACATGTTAATTTTGACAGCCCTAATATATCTCAGAGACAATCTTACAACTCTTGCCCTCAACCACCAGCTTACAAATCTACTCAAAAATTGGTGAAGAATCTCAGAGGTGTATTATTCATAAAGTAATGGAGCGCTCTCCCGGCTATGAAGTATAACTTGTGCTCACCTGTTCTTTCTGCTTACCCCCATTTTCCTTCTCCTACTCTCTTTTAATGTGTCTTACAAGTTTTTTTCCACTCTTCGTCTCTTTCATTCACTCCATTCTCTACTTCTTTGAACAGTGATTCTCGGGCTTCAAGCTTCTCCATAATTCCTCTATAATAACGTCCAATTGCATCATTTTTATTCCTTGATTAAATTCCTTGTTAAAAAAATTGCTTAAGTCACTCAAGCTCTATTAAGAAGATTGAGTACCCATGTTTAGTACAATCTAATAGATGTGTGAAATATGCCTCAGCTATTAATGTTTAATGTATAATTGAATGTTCTACATGGCCAGGCCTGTTTACTGGAATAATTGATGTTTCTGATTTCCCATTTGCCTTCTATGCAAGAGAGCAGAGTTTTGGAGGAAGAGACAGACCCTGCTGGCTAGCCCAAATCTTACAAGCCGTTAACATGCCATGTGGACTCTGAAAATCTGCAACAACAAAACCTTATCTTAAATTTCCTAGTTCCTAGAGTGTCCAACTCAACTCTCTCTCTTCACGTAGGCTTTACACACTCTAAAATGTGTTAGTTTTAGCTTTCTGTTTGAGTGTGTGTTTTGGTTCATCTGTTGGCCTCAGGTTGTCTGTTTACCTGTGAAGAATTGAGCGGTGTGACTGAGGTGGAGAGTTCAGTCTCACGGTCCACTGCACATAAAACATTGTGTAGCACAGGGACTTCATGATTTCAGTCCATCTCTTATTCTTTTCTCATGTCAGCACAGAATGATTGAATCTTATTTTAATCATTCTGACAAGAATTTTACATGATTTAATTGTAATTATTTACAGTTTATTTAACCTCAAACTGTACATATAATTTAAATAATATGAAACACATTATGACTTTGTACAGTTTCATAAGTAGAATGACTGCAATAGGGATTATGTAAGTCATTAAACCCCAGAGTCATTGGTTAGTCCATACTGGATTTATAAGCTCTTCAGTGGTAAGTTTAACCATCTCACTGAATAGCTTGGTGAATTTGATGGCAATTCGGCCTATAACTAAAGATATGTTTAATGTTCTGGCACTTGACATTTTAAGATTGTATGCCTACTAATTTTATTTAAAATCAATCTTTAACCTTTGGCTTATGCCAGCCCATGTGCTTTCACACTGTTTCGCTAAGTCTCGTGATTTTTCCTCTCATCCCTTGTCTGTTTCCTCCCTCGGTCTACTCATCATTCTAAGCAATCAATAATCAATGCACGTTGCTTGCCAAAGACAAGCCACCTGTAATACCGTTTACAGTGACTGGACAGTAGCCAAGCCTTGATCAGCACACAGAAGCACTCAGAGATGCTCCTTCTCACCTGCTGGCTTTGCACAGCTTCACATCCGGGGGATCCTTTTTTTCTGCTGTACTTCTTTCCCAATCCTTCCAAACAGCCTCTTTAACTGTGCTGCCTTAGAGCATTTTAGATTTCTCCCAGGTGTTTCAAATTTAGTTTGAACTTACAGGCATGTTTAAGCTAAATAATAGCTTTTATTGAACATGAATAAATTTAAGGATTGAGATTAGTCAGCTTCTTCTCTCTGATGATGTGAGTTTGCCAGGGGATGTGCTCAGCATTGAAAACAGCACTGAAGGAAACAAAAATGTGCACACCTTCCACTGAAAGAAGAGTGCCTGCTCTGTGTGTGCTGCCAGCTGAAGATCATGAAGGCTACACCTGCGACATGATGCATGGTGCAAACTTAATATCCTGAGATGACTAATGTGCCTGGAAAAATTAGGGTGATGCCTTCTTGCACAGTTACGAAATATTATCTTTAAATTGGCTGCCTGTCTTAGCTCTTCTCTATCCCCTTAATCTGTTAATCTACTCTGCCATTGTTCATAATCAATTCTTAATAGTTAGCCCCTTCAGAATTAAAATTGCTGACAACAGAACTTCCTCAACATGACTAATATTACTGCCACTGACCTTCCCATCCTTCAAGCAGCCACTGGTGTGTGCACTGATCGATCCTATTGATGGCCTTGGTGCTAATCTTTCAAGGGACCTACTTGAGGTGACGGTATTTCACTGTTCAATCCGATGCAGTTACCCTCACATTTTGGATAGCAGATGACCTTCCAATGAAAGCAGGCAGGTGGGTGGAATGATTGTGTACTTGTAAATCTCTGTGAGAGGGGTCTCATCAATCAATCTGGATCATAATCAAAACATTTTACAAGCAAAATATCAGAGATACAAGATAGTGTGTCATGTCTGTTGACAAAGTTATTTCCCTGTAAGACCTTTAATATACCGGAAGGTTCAATACCTGCCACTATATCGCTGTTATTTCTTAATAAATTTTGACCTCTTACTCAAATCAAGACTTACTGTTCATTATAAAAGAAGATTAAGCATCTTGAAACAAATAGACCCTATGGAAAAGATTATTACTGCAATTTAAGTAATGTGATGAATCACGTTCTAAATTGAATTAAAAACTCTGCTGTAATCTTTTGGGATTCATACAGCAATAAATAGAGCAGATATGATTCTTTATCTGCATATCAACATCGACCTAGGCCGTGTCGTTGCCATAAGGCAAAGCACAGTGGCCTGTAAATACTATGTCTTTGAAGACTAAATCAGTCAAGCATGGCCAGACATGAGCATTGCTTCCCTTTTAAGTTTTCCACAAGAGAAGTTTTACAGACATCCCTCTGAGCGAATTTCTTATACACATCACTAAAAACAACAGCACAAGAAACACCAGAGAGAAAAATCGATCATCAACAGCGAGGGTGTAGAGATGGATGTTAGTGTGAACAGAAGTTCCTGAAGGCCAAAAAGAGCAGTGGTGTCTTCATGTTTAAAGTATTTAAGGGGTAGAAAAAAAGTTGGTATTTTATCCCAATCAATTTGGGAAAATCATTTTAAATAGATCAACTGCTTAGCCCCGTTTGGTAAGCTTCTTAGCAAGCACAATAGATTATTTTTCCCTGAATAAGCATTATTAATTGTAATTACTGAAATAACATTAATGTGAAAGAGGCCCCGGGGAAAACCCAGGACATGCTGGACGGACTACATCTCTCGGCTGGCCTGGGAACGCCTCGGGATCCCTCCGGATGAGCTGGTGAACGTGGCCAGGTAGAGGGAAGTCTGGGTTTCCCTGCTTAGGCAGCTGCCCCCGCGACCCTACTGGCTGGATGGATCGATGAATAAAATTTATAGTGTTCGTTTAAAATAATTTAAGGCCATTATTTGGAGGATTTTGCAAACTTCAACTTTATTGCCTTATTATATAAGTATATTGCACAGGGAAACTTCAGTAGGGCAGAGGATTTTGCGACATATGGACTCAAAGCCAGCAATTGAGATTGATGGACATTTTCTCTAATCGCTATTCCACACTGTCAGTTTCATGAGATAACATTTCTAGCATGTGACAGTTGAAGAAGATTTTAGTTGCAAACTATACACCTGCTTTCATCAACTTTCCTCTCCAACCCATTCCACATTGAACCCCTTAGACATCTTATTGTGGTGAGATGGACATATGCTTGTCCTGATGCTCTATAGCGGCCTGCTCTTGGTAAGCTAAAGGGACAGCGACAAGCACTTAGCTACTCCCTCAGCAGCCAGTCCCATTTCCTCCCTCTTATCTAAAGTGACAAGTGGAGTTTTCCAGCCCTCCTATGCTTGAGGCTCATCTTGCATTATCTGCAGCACTACTATCTCTTGTGCCTCTGACTCTCCATCTAAAAATATGCTAAAAAGGATGAAGGAATTGCTAGAAATTCAGGAGTGCCAACAAGCTGTGCTGCTCAGATGTTTTTCTAACTGCTGATCATATCACAGGATGATGGACTCAGACCAGGAATGTGGAGAGTATGTGGAGTTCAGTGGAGGCCCATTTTTCTGTATCTTGTGCCATGTACTGTGCTGCCCTTCCCCGACAAATGACTGCAGTTAGCACTCAGATAAAGAGCAGGCAAAGAACACTGGCAGAACACGAACCAAAGCAGACACTTTTTTTCTGTCTGATACTGTCCAAGTCCACTGTAAACAATAGGTCATCTGTTCAAGTACAGCTTGTACTTTACAGTTTAGATACATATAATTTTCAAAGTAAGTTGCACATAAATTGATAGATAAAGCAATGCTTACAGATGAGTTATTAAACTTTATTAAATTTTACTTTTCTTTTTTTTTTTTTTTTTTTAATCTCACTGCAATAAGTAGAACCAAAACAACTTAAAACTTGAACATTTAATATTTCTAAGCAGTGTCATTCTGAATGACTCCACCATACAGGCCTACACAACCAAATTTGATGCACAGCTCAAACAGTCCACACAAACGAATTAGTTTTAGCTGTTCTGACATTTTCTTGTGTTCTGACAGACTCAAAGTCTACAGTACAAGAAAAGAAAAGTCAAGGAACAAGTAATTTAAAAAAGCACCACAGTTACGTCTTTGCCTCCATCTTAGTTTTTTATTTATTTATTTTTTTACAGCTTATTATCTAATGGTCCGTTTTTTCTGTGTTCAGTTAAAAAGGGAATTAATTGTGAAAGAGCTCCAGGGACTATAGTCATTCGCACATGATTCATTAGCCATAGCTTATTCCTTATAGCCAGTAAATGCATAACAGCAAAAGATTGAAACAAATTTTTGTTCTAAACAACAAAGCAATGCTCACCCTGAGCTCCCTGTTGTTTGTGCATTGGCCTCACTGCCTAAAGTAAAGGCTGAAAGCTCTCATATAATGATCCAAGGAAGCTGCTCTTCGTTCAGAATCAATAGTGACGAGCTGCTTTAAAACTCTCAACTTTGAGCCTTTGATGCCTGAGAATACATTACCGCCGTTAACTAGGGCTCCCATCCAGGCAATAAGCATGCAGCTCACTCTGCAGGCTCCATTTGCTGCCATCCCCACACACACTGCTGCTATTACAATAACAGTACACATCAGAGCTGTAGACCAGAAGTTGCTTTATTTATCACCCTGATCGTTCCCACTCAGCAAATTTATCAAATGTTACATTTTTATTAAGGGTCATCGATAAATCTGTGGACTGGGCATGACAGTAGCTAAAGCTCTGTGCACTCTGAACACTCTATCACTGTACAACCCGGTCCATCCTGCAATACCCCGGCTTAAACCTGACCATGAAATACACAGTCTTTAGAAAGACTTCAGTTTCAATCTGAGGCAGTTTTATGCAGCTAAACAAATGCAGCAGCTGCAGCAAAGAGAAATAAATCGTGCAGGGAAAAGGTTTGCTAATGGTTTTTTTTCCCTAATGTATAAGAAAGCAACTGTTATGCATCTGAAGACTTTTAGTTGTCTGAACTCCACACAAGGATCAAAGCAGACTTGTCTTTAAAATACACCCTACTTTTGCCTGCATTGTGGCTCTGTGCCCATATTCACAGTCGTACTGTACTACTTTGACTATCAAGTGCAGGTGTATTAAACATTTGCTTCCAAGCATGGCACAGGCCATTCAAAACAATCCCCATTGCTGTCATGTGCTTGGCTGTATTAATATGTGAGCAGGGTTTTTTTTTTAGTACTTTCTCACTTTCTTAACAGCTTTGAATTGCAAATGTGTGAAATTAAATTGGAAGCAAAAAGGTTGGATTGTCACAGCATGGTGTACCATTAACTAATTGGCAGCACAGTTAAAACAGAAGAGAGGAGAAAATAAAAAAAAAGAGAGAGTTAACCAAACTAAAGCAATGTTATGAAAAAAGGATGGTTAATTTAGCAACAAAAGGATGGGAACATTAAAAACTTGCATTTAGATTTATGAATATGTTTACTTATCTGTGTGTGTTGTAGATCACCTATTCTTTTAACATACTCACCTGTATCCATCCAGACATAAACTGAAAGCACACACGTGTAGGTGGCAAAGCTTTATATATGTAAATTGATGCATGTAGTTCATGGCCTAATGACTGTAAAAAAGAAGCACTTTTTACCAAGCAATGATATGTGTGAGATTATTTCTGTGCTGCAGAGCCTTTAAGAGTAAGAGTATTATGTGTGCTGAATCTCCTGCGGGAGAATGCAGGGGCTGAAAGCTATTTATACAGATTATAGCTATGAATGTGTGTAGAAGGGAATGAACTGTGTGTAGGACTGAGTGATGCTATTGTAAAGAAAAAAAAATACAGTTGTAATTTAGATAATTCTTTTATAAGTCATCAAGTCAAATAAATAAATATATCTAGCTGAAGTATGAATATTTACTTTTTTTTATTTTTATTTTTTTTACTATTATAGCTGTCTAAGCTAACTTATACTTCCAGGGTGTACAATAACCATTTTGTCATTTGCTAGATCAAAAAATTAAAATAATGTCATAAGTAAGGGAATTGGAAGGAATTTATTACCTTTATATCTTGCAGCTTAGCGAGAAATGTATGCATCAGTGGGGAATGTACTGCAATTGAATGACCTCATATTAGATAAATGTCACCCAGCAACGATTTAGAGCATCTGCTAAGGTTAATAACACCGATCAACGATCAACTACCATGTGCAACAACTGCAAACGCATGTTGTGAGCTAATAGCCTCCTTTGGCAAAACTCTGTGTAAGATAAATGGTGCAATGATGACAAACAGGAAAGAACTTTGAGGGAGCTACAAAACAGCTGGTCAGCTTTGAAAATCTTTTTATTTTATTTTTTTTTTTTTTATATTCACTGATGTTTGGTAATCATTTCCATATCTGCCATTGTTTTGGAATCTTTGGAGTGGTGTGGGTGATTGTCATGCAATATCCCCATTTTCATGGTGCAAACTTAGATTTAATTTGAAATGAGTCACTTGAATGACCTGTAAAATTGATTTAGTTAGCTTCATGTAAATGTTTGCTATTGACAAAGACAATGAATTTTTGTCCTTATCTATTTTAAACCACTAAAAATGTATCTGATAATCTTGTAAAATTAAATGTTATATGCTTTTAATCATAAAAAAATAAGCAGCTTCTGTGTTTATGCATTACAGTTACTACCTTATTTCTAAGATACCACCATACAGACTGAATTATTTAAGAATATAACACAATTAAATATTATTAATAGATGACTGTGAAACAAGGCAACAATGAATTTGTGGTTCTGATGATAATCGCCAGAGAATTGAACCAAACCACAGTCTTTTATGCATGATTGGAAAAAATAGGCCTGTCCTCAAATTTTGCTCCAATTCTGTCATGGTGTCAGAGTTGTTTTTTAAGGACAACTGTTATTTTGGTCAGAGATGGTGACACTGCAAACCAGCTATTAAAAAACATAGACCAAAGCAGAAACTATGTTTGTCACAGGCTTTTAAAATGCATATGGCATGACAAAAGAGACATTAGTGACATATGACATTAGTTTTAACATTTTAAAATCAATTTAAACTGTAAGTTTGTAATGTACAGAGCTTAGAAAGTATTTACTCTCTACTGTTTTGTACTAGAGAAGAATAACTAAACAGACATTTTGTGTATACATTAGAAGGAAGGACCTGTTTTTGGTTTACTGCATTTAAGTTTACATTGTTGCTTATATTATAAAGTAATAAATAAGATTTATAAGATTTCACAACCTGGAGCCAGTTGTCCAAAGCACCTTAAGGTGGAATATTACTTATATTCTTAGTTAAGAGCTTAAATAAATACAACTGAACCTAATGTCATTCCATATGTTGCAGGTGTTTCTGAGAAACAACACCCTCAGACAGAAGCTAGTTCGCTCAAAGGACATAACACCCAAACACAAGCTGAACAGTGTAGTGCAGTGTAGTGCAGTGCAGTTAGGAGTGCTCAGAACTCTATAAAGGAGAGACAAAACTACCCTTCATAAACACATGGCACAGCCTAGAAAGGCGAGCTCTACAGGTCAAAATGTGGCAGTCCATCTACATCTAAAGCATGACAACAAGGAAATAGAATATCTCCATGGAAAGTGTGAAATTGTAGGACCTCAAAACTCTTTAAAATGCAGTAAATGCTTTAAGAATTTTCCTCAACAAAGGACACTGTTTAAGAGCTTTTGTGCAATATTCTTAAGTAAATTCCTCAGATAAGAAAAGATTTAGCCTTAAATATCACACAGAATGGGAACACTTAGGGTGCTTTGTGCAGCTGGCCCCTGGTTTTTGAAGCTTATGATTCATCCATGCAGCACCTTATACCTCCTCCCACTGGAGTTTAAGTGGTTGATGTCCTTCTTTATATACAGTCAGGAGGTGTGAATGAAAGGACTGCCTGGTGGTTTTACACTGATGCATGTTAACACTAAAGACTATTTTAAGATTTAATGTACAGAAAGATAAAAAATAAAAAGCATACACATTTTATTGTAATAAACCCATTGTATAAATGTCAATAAAATGCAGTCTATAGTTGTGCCTTGGCATTAGTAGTTAAGCTAGTTTTGTTTTGCTAGTATTCTACCATATTCTAATTATATTTACTCTTATTTTTCCTACTTAGAGCTTATTCTTATAATTACAGTCTGAGGAGTGATTAAGTTGCAATTTCACTGTGTATTGTACATTTATGCTAGAGTATGTGACAAATGAACATCTTAAATATAGAAATAGAAGTTAAGCATAGCATGAAATAACTAGCATTTATCTAAAGTTAAAAATAAACCCATTAGCAAATGGAAATGTAATACTTTCTCTATTCAAGATGGTACTAAACAGATATCAGAATATCTCAGAACAGATATCCTTGTTTTTGTTGGGATTTTGTAAACCTTTCCCTTAAAAACTGTCACCAATTAAAAAAGAGGTTGTGCTTCCATTTACTGTATGCTCTGCTGCACCTCAAAACGATGCTTCTGGTCTCAGATACAATTATACAAATGTCCTCTTCTCCAGTTAAAGCCCTTCTCATTGCTTTCAGAAATTTTCTACACACTCTTGAAAATTATGCTCTCGGGTTTGTTTTTGCTTTGCTCTCGAATTGCCATGAAATAACCATGTGAAAAAAATCCCCGGCAATACAGTTCTAGACAAATTAATGTCTCCTTATGGGTTTTCCTGTTTTACTTCCTAGTGTCCCATCCAGAAAATTACTGCTTAGCTGGGCTCAGCAGATCACTCATGAGTAACTTTTTTTTTTAATTATTATCCTGTTACATTTATTTGTATACTAAGAGTAGAACTTAAAAAAGTACACTGAAGAAGTAAAGAAAAGGGTTCAAACTAAAGGGGCAGGTCATTTGTACAAAGTCTGAGTCTGAGGTCAAAAAACTATTTGTAGCAAAACAGGACATATTTGCATGCAAGTAGAGACCTTTTGAGTGTTAAGGCTGTTTTAAAATGTGATCTGTACAATGCCCTAGCCTTAACATTAATACAATGAAGTGTAAATAGGTAAAAAAAAAGACAAAAAAAAAATCACTAATCAAGCACAAGCACTGAGACTGTTTCTGCAAACATTGTGAATGAATGGGTTGCTCTCAGGAGAGTCGTTCATGCCACCTGTACAAGTCCAGTTGTGAATTTTCCTCAATCCTAAATATTCAACAGTCTACTCTCAGTGGTAATGTGGAACGATTGCAACTCAGTCACAAAGTGGTAGGCCCTGTAAAATGACTTAGCAGGGTCAGCGGATGCTGAAGTCCATAGTGCATAAAAACCTCCAAACTTCATGTTGGCCATCTTGTCCAACATCAATGTCTGACCTCACAAATGTGCTTCTGGAGGAATGAAAAAATTACTATAAACACACTCCTGTGTTGCTGAATGAGCTGTCTGTCAAACATCCCCCAGCCAATAGTATACTTGATAAATGCTGATTGAGCAAATTGTCACCGCCTTCTTCAGGATGCGCTTGTTTTACTTGTGAGAGAAGAGTTATGAGAGAAAGCATTCTGATAGTATGAAAACCATCTTTTGTTCTTTTTTTTTTTAACTGTTTATATTTTTTTGAAAACATACCTTCAGTCAAAATGGGACATAGATACTTTAATGACAATTTGAGAAGGGAATGTTTTTTTTTTGAGAAAATAAACCCGACAACCAGTTGAAGAAAAATACAACTCTGGTGAACGTTACTTCCATCAGAGTTTACATGTTCATAACCATAGTAGTAGAGATAGATAGTAGTAGAGTATGAACTAGATAACATTTGTCACTTGCATTGGTTGGGGTTAGAATTCAAAACTACTTGGTTAAGGTAAAAAACAAGTCAGCGCTAAATAAATCCTCCATTCTAAGTCACTGTTTTTCTGTCATTCTTTGAACACCATCTTACCTTTCACATGCATTTGTTTTCATGACCCTTAGAGGTTGCATATTCTTTAAAAAGTTATTAAAGGTTGTTTTAGCCTACATGGGGTCATTTTCCAGAGGACAACATACAACATAGAAGTCAAATTCATGTTTTCTCTCTTGGTCTTAGCAGAGATTTTTAGGGGACATAGTAGGGCTGGACGATATAGCCAAAACTTGTATCACAATATATTTCTTAATTTCGGTCAATACGATATAATTCCGATATCGATATAAACAAAATAAAAACCTCAGAAAACTGCCAAAAATCCAAAAACAGATGCTGTAAAACTAAAAATGATTTTGCCAAGTCTATGAAACTCCTTCACTAAAACATTTTAGAAATAAAAACTGTACAATTAATTAAGGTTTACCTTTTATTTGTATTTAGCAAGGCTAAATCAGCCTTCAAACAAAGCAAATAATAGCTTTATCTTTAAACTATAACACAGGCTTATTAAGTTATTCTTATAGATTTAAAGAAAGGTGCTTCTACTAGTCTTAAAAATAAAAGTGCTCAGAATTGCTACCAAGCAGAAAAATAGAGTGAGCAACAATTGGTGCTACATCTTCTGACTCAGCATATTCTATGAGTGGAAAGGCTTCAAATGCACTGACCAGCAAAAAAAATAAAAAATAAAACTAAATTCTTCAGTGAATATTTTCCTAGCCTAGCCTAGGATTCTACCTTTCGCTGAGCACAGCCAACTGCTGCCGGGCTTTTTTTTTTTTTTTCCTGCTGCTGGGCTTGGTCGGGGCTCATTGGTCAGTCTGTGGTGTACGTCATCACTTACGTGGCCAATGTGTTGCAGCGCTTTCTGTTCGGCCTGAACAGCAGTCAGTGAAACGCTAAAATCTTGTACTGTATGTATATCGAATTATCGGAAATTTGTTTAAAACTCATATTACCGTTACTGAATAAAAGTATATTGAAATATATATTGATATTGAATTATTGTCCAGCCGTAGGACATATGATGGTTACTGGACCTTTGTGTGCTTATTGTTAGTTTGTTTGGGGGACAATTGCATTCTGTCAGGAAGTAATATGTGCTTCATCCATCCTATAACACAATTTCCTTTGGCATTTTTAAGATGTGTTGTAGTTACACACCTGCAAAATTCTTCAGATCTTTACAAATGTTGTTCTGTCTTTGATGTCTCCATGGCTGTAGACTAATTCTTGTTCTCTCTCATTTTATGTTTTCATGTTGTACAATGTAAAATTCTGTCTGAATTAATAAATGAACAACAAAACACTAATTCATATTAAAAAGAAAATATAAATGAATCAAAAACTTGACCAGAAATTATACCCCCACCCCTGCACTTGACTGAAAAAAGGAACAAAACAGCTGAAAAATCAGTGGAGCCATTTTTAATGAGCATCTTTCCTCTCCATCTATCAAAATGGAATTAGGACAGCACTCGGCAACTGAGGGGAGGGAAGCTGGGAGAATGGGGGCATATAGCAGAAAGAAAAAGGCTTCATTAAGGACACTGAAGTGGAGGTAGGAGGAGAAAGAGACAGGGGAGGGTAGAAAGAGAGGGAGAAAGACTTAAGTGATCCAGAAATGCTTCTCCCCCTCTTCTCTCTTGCCACCTAATCAGAGTGACAAAGTTATGCCGGTCAGAGCATTTGTTATTCCAGCTAATCCCTCATCATGGGTTTTCATCAGGTTTGGCATTTGGCTATCTGCATTAATTAGATGTTCAAATGGACACAGCGTTAATAACTGACGCACGGCAGATAATGAGAAACCGTCTGCACAACCATATCCTCTTACCATCGCCCTCCCTTTGTCAGCGCTGATACCTCTGTGCTTGAAACAGTGTCGTGTTTACTGGCACCGGATTTCATTTATTGATGATTCAGGCTGTTTTTTGTGCCAGTGGCGACAATGTACTATCTGCACTTTGGGAGATAAGTGTGCTCAGGCACGGTCGTTTGGACTTGTTTAGGACATCTACCTCCTCTGTTTCTATTTTTATCTCTGCTTTTCTTTTCTTTTTAAAAAAATTCCACTCTCTACTGTTCTTAAAACCCTCATTTCTCCTTACTCATCTTGCTTTTCTCTCCCATTCACTCCATCTCACCCGTCTTCCTCTTTTTTTTTTTCTTTTTTTTTGTAGAGCTTCCTAGAGGGGAGCAAGACCTGCTATCTCTCTGCAGCACACTCCCCCCACTTTTAAACTATCTCCTCTTTCCCCACCTCCCATCCCTTGTTCCTTCATCCTTATTAACACCAGGTATATAGACCCTCTTCGTAATATTCATTCACGCCGTTTCCCTTCTTTATCTTAACTGCTTCTCCCTCTTGGGCTGTGTCTAAGTTTCACTTTTAGGATACACCTCAGGCTTTAATATTCCACTACCCATCGTCACAGTTCTTCTCCTTCTGGCCTTTTTCCTGGGCTTTGTCCTGCCTCCTTATGAAAGCATTCTCCCTTTAATATCCTGTCAGTCAGGTGGTGATGCGTCTTACCCCGTCACAGGCCTCAGATCAGCTACAATCAGAGAAGGCATGATGTCCTTGACCTTACCATCTTCTGTAATGTAAATACTGGTTCTTCACAGTATCTCAAACTAAAATGAATCTGCTGTTATGACACGTAAAAACATTTTTTTTTTTAAAGAAAAATACTTAGGGAATGGTTGCAATAACGGGAGCCACAGTTATGTCAGTGGAGCAGTGGGAGTGTCTTGCATTTGACACAGTTAACAGTTCATACAGAGATTCTGTTGATTTTTTAGTTTATTTTCCTCCTTAATCTTTACTTCCTGTAATCTTCCCTCAAACACTTCTTCAATCTCCTTTGCCTTTACATTCATTTCTCCCGCTGCTTCTGCCATCTGTCCCTAGTCGTCACACATCAGGAATGTGTAAGTGAGGATTCAGAATATGTCAGAACACCGTCTGGTCACTAAGGTTTCATTTTGAACCTTCCTTCATCTGTGAATGTTCTTCTCTGTCCCATTTGCTCTTTTCACCCTGATTCCATCAGTTGTTTTTTGTTTTTTTGTTGTTGTTTTTTCTGGCAAGCCTGATGATTCTTGACTTGACACAGAGCTGAAAACTGATGCACACACACACACATATCCCTTGTGTAAGAGTGCCTTTATCTTTCAACTTTCAAATCCCAGAAGCTCCCTAAGTCCTCTCTTTGGAGAGTCAGCACCAAAAGCCAAATCTCGCAGTCAATTTACCAGGCGGCCAAGTCGTCATTATTTTCTGCACACTGCAATGATCTTACCATCATTAAAATTCATCCCTTACATAACCATCAAGGACATGGTACCTCTTGCTGAGAAGAACAGTACACAAACACATGGGCTTTCACATACACACACACATACAAACTTACTTTCTTCATGTCTTCTGTTTTAATATATATTCTCACTTTCTTCTCTGAATTTTGGGAGATGCAATGATTCTATGGGAATGAATGCACAATAAGCACAAACTCTAAGTAAAATATTCAAATCATGGCCTATTTACAGAGATTCTCTGTTGTTTCCATTAAGTGTGATTTAGTAAGAGTAGCAGAAAATGCCAGTCCATCAACATAAGTGACATTTTTTTGTAGCAAGTATAAACACATTATGTTGTTGCATTAAGAGTACCTCAAAATGTAGCCACTTGTCACGGTTTAAACAAAAGGAATGCCTTCTTTTGCACAAAGTGAAAGATGGTTCTGTGTTTGGCTGTGCAATGGTGTTTGGCAGGAGAGGCTTTTTGTGTGCAAAATCTGGCATGCTCCCACATCTGGTTGCAAAGGAGCATGTCTATGTACGAGTGCACGTTTGTTTACGGCCAAACTGCCAGACGGCTGCTATCGTTGCGAGTCAGACAGGCAGGGAAGCAGGTGAGGCAAGCCGATCGTTTGAAGTGCTATTCTCTCCCGGAAGTTCGATCCGCCCCAGGGAAATTTGTCATGTTGTTCCACCTTTCTGATTCCCATATGGCAGGGTTGAGGGGAAGGGTATTTGTTCTTATTTGCTGTCAACATCTCAATACACACACGCACATATATCAGTGAAGGTAACTAAGCGAATTGTTCGGCCTTGGAAAAAACATTGTTTTTATGCTCCGTCTTTTTTTCTCTTCATAAATAGATAAATTAATAAATAAAAGGCTTACAGTACATGCTGGTAGAAAAGCTCTGGTCCTTCTATTGGAGCTGAATATATTTTATTGCATTTAGTAATTAAAGCCCTTACTCCCTTTCCCTTATTACTAACATGACTTCTGAAATCTATCCAATTCTCTGGCCAGTAAGTGAAGATTAGTCTGAAAGTGGAAGCCGAGGGGAGAGTGAAGGAGACACATATGTGGCATAAGGAGAGAAGAAAGAGCATGTTATGTAGAGACTCAGAACCTCAAGAGTGATTCAGTCATTGTTACTCATCCCCTCCTTTTGCAAGAGAGCTCATGTCATGAGTATTTTAAGTGCTCTCCATTCTGTTGTTCTCCTTTAATCCTGTTAGGTAACTATTTTCCTCCCTCCTCCTTCTGAGTCTTTCTATTTCTTTTCCTTCCTCCTCCGCTCCCCGCTGCCCACTCAGCAAACGGTGAGTCCCACAGTATGCCCTTTGCCACAAGAAAGGCTAGTGTGCCTAAACAAGGTAGAAAAGGAAAATAGCTTGAAAGCAGGGAGGAGGGGGGTGACAACCATGTGGAAATGCTTGTAGGTAGGTGTTGGAGAAATCTGCTGGCTGGTGTCGGCTCATTTGTTATGAGGAGGGATGAGTGTGGACAAGAGCCAAGACAGAGCCAAGTGAGTTGTGATGTGGAGCTTGTGCACAGCCTGTAGTTAAGATGAACACGTAAGACAAAAAATAAATAAATAAATAAAGGGATGACATTTAGTTTAATACATCAAAAAGTGGGATATTCAAATCTGAGTATCTGAAAAGCTTACTGAATAAGTGATCCTCTTTTTTTTCTTAAATGCACCTCAGGCTAGTACAGAAATACAAAATTAACACAGTACTTTGACACAAGAAGTACACTTGTAAGTAAAGCTGCCTTTTTCCTCTCCCTACTTTTTATAGCATCTGAATTGTGCAAACAATACATTTATGATGCAAGCTTTCAAACCTGGCTTGTAATCACTGTGCAAAACCAGCAACAGTCTATCAACCTCACCAGAACTAGTTTTTTTTTTTTTCTTTTTTACTGGTCCTTATTTTGCACATGTTTTTGATTTCACACAAGCCCCCATCCCCTGCTCATCATTTACATAAGGACAATTACAAATAAGGGAGTTGTAGGGCAGAAGCCTGGCTCTGTAGTTCATTTACTGAACGGAGTAGCTACTTAGCACAGGTGAGGAAGGCCAGCCACATTCCTGCAGCCCGTAAAAAGGGTCACAAAAATGAAGGAACAATTTGCTGGAACAATGGCACAGACTAGTGGTGAAGGCTCAGTACTGTGTGGGAGCAGTGCTTCATCCGTGCCAAACCTGAGCTGTACTAAGTAAAATTTTCTAACTCTAATTAGAAACACCACCAAGTGTGTGTAAATCCCACTGATACTGACTGTCACTGCACCATCACCACCAATGACTTAAACAAGCCTAAACTTGTTTGCATACTTGCCACCTAATATACTTATTACAGTTTAAACTATTTATTTTTTTCTGCCAAAGACATTAATTCAGAACAAAGAATAGAAGGGATGGGTAGGCACTTGTACTGAAAAGAATTTGCATGACCCAAAAACTCCCTGCCTGTTTCCTGACTCTATAAATCAAAGGGATAGAGAATCCCTTGATGCCTCCATTTGGTGTCCTCAAAGGTGATAAATTGATCCCTGGTTGGCTAATAAGCAGTGGCACAGGGCGGCAAAACTTCCCAAAGATTTATGCTACGACAAGTGGATTTATAGTGGAGGAAATGTGAGTGATCCAGAGAAACAAAATCTAATTTCTTTATTCTTCCTCCCAGCACTCGTGAGATTTGAGAAGGGACCTCCTTAGGGAAACCTAGAGGTGCAGGCATCAAATCTGTGAGGCTTCAGGACAATAGAAATGGAATTTATGTCATGGAAGCAATGGATGTGATGGAATTACCGGGGTATGATTGATGAACATATGTCTCCAGTTACAAAGAACCTCAATCCGTGTCAATATGCCCCTTGCCCTTGGACTGTGGAGAACTCAGTTTTAAGAAGATTTTATTCCACGATAATTTCCTCCTCTTTCATTAACTCTGAGCCTTAAAGCCAGTTGCTGAAAATCAACGTGACAGACTCTTCTTATGTTTGTCAGCAGTTGCACTAAATGAAGAAAAATACAAATATAAAAGAGGATCCAAGAACTTGCAGACATAAGAGAAACCTTTAAAAGGGTACTCATCTACATGACACGAGGTGAGACAATGACAGGAAAAGCAGTCTTTTAAGAAGATGATCAATGCTATCATATTTTCCAAAGCTGAGTGAAAGAAAGAGGCAGCATATAATGGTGTAGAGTTTCCTATAAGTGCTTCTTCACCCCCTCTTCTTGTACCTACAAGTCTCACTTTAGTCTAAATGTAATTTCCCTTTACTTCTTGTTACT
This sequence comes from Rhadinocentrus ornatus, assembly GCA_037177495.1. NCBI lineage: Eukaryota > Metazoa > Chordata > Actinopteri > Atheriniformes > Melanotaeniidae > Rhadinocentrus > Rhadinocentrus ornatus. The sequence goes on along the minus strand of JBAMHW010000005.1, from coordinate 10,407,760 downwards.
TATGTAGTCTGGTTATATTCTCATTGTCATTAACTCAGCTTATTAGCTTCTTCACCCATCACCCATTATTTCATACTCCTTTGTAGTTCCTTTTCTCCTATCACTTCCTTCTCTGTCTCTTTGCCCTGACAGCATGCTTATCTTGTGTTGATGAGATACTTGAACGATTAACATTATGCATGCCGAGCAGATTATGATAGCCTTTGGGGAGGAACAGTTTCCGCATGGTGGAAAGTTTTCAGCATGATAGAAAACTCTGCTGATGAGAGGAATAAAAAAAAACATGAGCAAAGGAACTGTAGAAAGATTTAATTTGTGCTCTAGTATTTATCACCATAACAATAGCTCTTTGGTCTTAATTTGACAACTTGATGATGTATAAAAATTTGTCCATCAAGGGATGGACATTTGTATAAAGGAGACATAGTGGGCAGTTTTAGTAATGTAGCACAAAGAAAAAGGAAAAAAAAAAAGCTAAATTAGCAACTTACTGGTTAATAAGTTCATTTTAGAAATTGCAACTTTAAGTTGAACACTACTCATCTGCACTACTTTTCATGGAAAATGTATTCTGTCAACGTCAGCACAACTATGCAAATGCGTCAACTCATCTTACCCAAAGTGCATCTTTTCTTCAGATGCACGACAATGTCTGAATAGACAAATGATGTCGTGTATAACTAATTCTGCATTTGACAATGACGTTACTCTGTGCCACAGGGACAGTCGTGGGTGCAGAGAGAGAGAAAAAGAAGTGAAAGACAGATCACTTTCCAAATGCTCATTTTTAGCTGGCTTTTTTTGGGCACAGCGCACCCGAGCTGACGAGCTGAGCACAGAGTTTTTTGACACAATGGTGTCATATTTGGGGCTGTGATGTTCAGCTCACACAAGTGAACAGCACTGCACCTGCTGGCAACATGCACACACAGGCACAAACAGACTGTTTCCAAAACTGTGTGTTTGGGAGTGTTGTGAATCAAAATGAGTCATTTACTTTGTGTCGTTTCATTCAAGAGATTTTTAGAAACATGGCATGTGAATCTACTGGAAATGCTTGAACTGGAGTACTGCTATCACTTATATAACAATATATCCTGTTTAAAAAAAATCTTTAAAGATAGGAAGCTCATTGTTCTTTTCTTGTTTTATTTATTTATTTATTTTAATAATTTACCATTCTCCAGTTACTGTTTTACAAAGTAGTCGATTATGCGTGACTTCAATCTGTGAGGTTAAAGGTTACAAATTGAGTTATGAACCTACAGCCAATTAGCCGATGACTCCCAACTCCTCTCAATTCCTCAGCTCATTGTTTAGGCCTGCAAATTTGCAGTTTTGACTCAGTCATAATTTTCAGTTATCTCTGCGCTGACTTGAATAAACTCAGCGGCCCAAGCCTGCCCTGCAAATGGACAAGGTCAAGAACTAGTTGCTGAGCACAAAGTGGAGGATTTTCTCTGTTTAAATGATGTTGTAGACCCTAACAGTTAAAACAAAATAAATGCAATCACTTGCTGGAGAGAAAGATGCTGCTTGAGCACATGACACATACATAATTAGATTTTAAGATTATGCACTCATCACTTATTTTATAAGTATATGATATGCATTACTACCTAAATAGTATTTACCAGTGTCCGACTGTTAGCTAGTTCTGCACTGGTCTTGCAATAAACACTGAGCTAACTTTTTGCAACGGTACCATACTCTGCTTTGTCATCAGTAAAGTGTACAGAAATTTACCAGCTATTTATGACTGTCTGATATATTCCCAGCATTTAATCATTGTACTAATAAAAGAAAGGGGAAAAAAAGAAAGCGAAAAGCAAATAAGTAATACATTTTCCTCTATCTGCTCCCACTTGACGGATGTTTAAGACGTTTTGTATGGATAAGTAATGTCTTCACCTCCATCTCAACATTCTGATAGTTTTATGAGTTGAACTGGTGTCTCTGTTGGTTACTGTTCAGGGGAAGGTCATAAATGGGAGATTTATGTTTGAAGTGCAACCAGGAATGCTGATACTACTGTCAGAGAGCAGAGATACTGTCTGGTTTGACTCATATTTAATGGAAACTTTAAAGTCCACAACTTCATACCCTAACTCATGGCATTTTACACTATGTGCTCACACAGAGATCAAGTTAACATCCTGTAACTGTCATAAGTTATAGAGAACAGCATAATTTGACAGATATAGATAAGGTTGTAAGTTTGCTCCATGTAGCACTAAAAGCGGATTTTTGTACCGTCGCTGTTTTGCATCACATTCAAAATCTAATTTAAGGTTCAAGTGCACCAAGCGCACTGCTGGTGCCAAAATTAATCATCATAGCAAGAAATGAGAACACTTCATTAGCTTCTAGCATTTCAGTTGCCTCTGCACTTCTGGAAAATGTATAAGCAAATACAAGACTTCCAATGCAAAGCCACAATGTGATGAGTGCAACATGTAGTTCATTAACACAACCAGATAATCCAATCGTGCATCGATTACTGCAGCAGCTACTTTCTTTACATCCGTTATCTGGATTTTCAAACCACTATTGTTAAGTTATGGGCATTTTAATTGCTGTCGACAGGGGTCCATTAGCATAGCTTCTTGGGTGGCCATGGTCATGTTTCTCCAAATCATTAAGCTAATTATACAAGCTAATTAATCAGTATGCTTGAAATGTGGTGCATGAGCAGGCACTGCTCTTTGTTGGCTTGCATAATGAAAGAAGCCCATTTTTAGAAAACTGGGAAAGATGCAGAGGGGGATGGAGAAAAAACTTTGATCTCTCAAGTAAACATATGATTTTTGCATATCAAGTGCTTTGGAAATGTAGAAAAAAAAATAAGAAGTAAGATGACAGAGTCTAAAAAAGTAAAGCTTGATTCACATTTGAAGTGCTTTGAAGATGCAGAATATGGCACGAGGGCAGCAGGTGTCCAGCATCCAATTATCAGTGTCATTTTCATGCAGGGTAGTCACATGCAGCCGATCTGTCAATCACTGGTGCTGCTAAGGCATTTGAGGATAGCTAATGTGTGTATATCAAAATCTGTTTCTGTGTTTTTAAGAGTGAGGGTGGATCTTTGTACTCTTTAAATATAATTTAGGGTCATCCAGTCACTTTCTGGTTGTAAATCTGCACCCAGTAGTTGACAAAGTCATTTAAGTTTCCATCTATATCTGCTATGCATGGTTGTTAGAAGGTTTGTAAATGCGTTAGTACTCGCATATTTCAGTCACATATTTGCACTTCCCTGCACACAATGTCCTGTAGTAGAAAGGTGCCAGAAACTATTACATCCAAGCAGGCATAACCAAGCATCCTGCCATCCTTTCTTCAGTAAGGTGGAGACTTTGTCTATTTTTAGCAACTCTCATTATGCACAATGGAAAATCACTTGCTCAAAGTACATGAGGCCTGTTTACACACCAAATGGGACCATGCTGATAACACAGCATTGAGCAAAGTGTGTGTCAGTTCTTCTTTGTCTCTGCTCATGTTTTGTGGTTAATGGACAATGATGCAAAACGCCAAAGCATGACAAATCCTGACTTCTTTATCTCTTTACTTGCAGGGAAATTCAGAGGAGTTCTGTTCTTTCATCACTCTGGTCTGAAGCAGCAATCGCCATCAATTATTCCAAACAGGTAAGATTCACATTTTATAACCCTGAAAATGAAATGTCCCTTGAAAAATACATATTCTGTGAAGCACTCTATTGTTGAAAACCACTGGTGGCCAGAATGCTTTTTTCCAGTGGTCAATTCACAAAACAATATGAAAATGGTAAACATGTTAACCCACAAAAATCAAATCAAAGGTCAAACAACTAAATGTTGTTAGCATGGATTAAGATTTAGAAAGACTCTGCATTTTGACATGATCTATTGTATAGTCCCAGTAAATAGATTTTTTTGTCTTAGTATTTGATCTTAAGGTAAAGCTTTGGATTCGCAAATAGGTTAAGATTGATTTCCGCTTTGAAGTGAGCTTTCTAGCACAGTTTAAATTAAGTAAAAAAAGTAAACGGCTTTGTCTCTAGTTGTGTTTATATATTCTTTCACTCAGTAGGAACATACGATCACTTACATCAGTTGAGTCGTTTTACTTCTGTATTCAACTGATCCTTAATTTCTTGAAGGTATTGTTAAAGCATTATCATGCAACTAAAGCATGCTAATGGTGCCCTCTTGAGTACAGAAATCTCTACTGCTGCTGCTGTCTTTTCTCATATTGCCACTGTGGAGATGATCCACCCACTCACTTCTCTCACGACATTTAGCTGGAGGACTGACAGGTGCTGTCAGCACTTTGTGACAGTATGAGTACACATGCAAACACAGAGTTTCTCTAGGAGGGAGAGTCCCCCCCCAAAAAAACAGGAATAAGCTGACAAATTGGTGACCCAAATGTAAGCACTTCCACAGAGCCAAAATATTAGTTTTATTTTTACATTTTTACATTTTGCCTCATGCTCCACTGTCACATATGAACTCACTATGAGGATACCTTAAGAGCCTGACTTAACACAATCTAGTTGCCATCTTACAAGTTCACAAGACCACTCTGCTGCTTTAAATCAGTCTCAAAATGTCTCATTATCATCAGAATAATGGTCCTCTAGTTGGGATCATTAAAAGTGCAGCTTATGTCCTCTGGAACTAAATTGAAGTTACCCTCTATCACAGTAGTGTTTTCAGATCAGTGAGCAGTGTTCTGGTTTCCCCCAGGGGACTTGCGGGTGCAGCTGTAATTGGAGCGTTTTTGTTGCTGCAAGTTACTTTTCCCTGGATAGAGGCCAGCGCACACAAGAACATTCTTGTACATGTCCACAGGATTTCCTCTGAACTCATCAAGTACATCTGCTGGGGAAGTATGCTGGGATCAAATCACGAATGGCCTTTTCTCTTTATTAAAAGACAGCCCTTGCTTTGGTTTCTTATTCTTACACAGTCAGGTATATTCCTGAGTATTTGAAATAGATGAAGGCAGAAGGAAGCCTTTTCACGGCAATTACTGTGAATTTTTTGCATAAATTTATCAGAGGCACATGTGGCAAAGTGTTTAAAGAAAAACGACAGTGATAGAATAGCTCTGGTGGTAAAGGCAAGAAAAGAAAATGATTAAGTGTAGATAAGTGAATTAGACTAACTTGATGGAACTATTGTAGATGACAGCAGCACACTTGTCACAAAAGCCTAGCCTTTTGGATAAACATTTAAATGCCCTTTCAAACCATCAAGGCATTACATTTAGAATGAATTTGCTGGTTTTTTTAGTTTAGGTTTTTTTTTACTTGCTTCTTGCGAAATGAAGCAGCGTATTTTGCCAAGAATGTACATACATAGGTGCCCTAAACCTGTCAGATAGAGTTGTGTAATATAAAGCAGACTTCACTGCAGAGGCAAGTGACCTGGTTTAAAGTTGCAGCAAGTTTGGCAGCCAAAAAAAAAATATCTTTAAAAAGTCTACTTCCTAAAACTGCTTACAGAAACTGTGAAACAACCTTTTATCACTGAAAAAAAAGTTTTGGATAAAGACTAAATCTTGAAATATTGCTTTAATACAGTATTATAAAGAATATAAAGCAATCATCTAATCTTTCCCCCGGTAAGTCATGATGACTTACATAGTTATTTCTGTTGGTATAGCAGGCCAGAATAAATCTTCTACATGATGTGTAGTATGATCTGTCTACTGGTCCATCCAACTTCCTTAAAAGGTCAGGGTATGTGATACAATTCTGTTTCCATAATACTCAAATTTGATATATTAGTCTCTGGCTGGCATCTTGAATATATGTGTGTGTGTGTGCACATCTGAGCATGTGTTGTGGGGCGGCTGTGATGATTTATTATACCGCTTGAAGGGATTTGTACTTTCATGAGGTCACATGAGTAACATGTCATGCAGGCACCATACACTGTTTTCTTTGGACCTGCTGGCGATAGGGAGGCAAGCCAAAACAACTAAAATACATTCTGGTTTCAAGGACTTGTTCATTTAAACAACTAAATGTACAATCACACAGGAAATATGTTAAATCAAATCCAGAAATCCATCATAGCCGATGTTTGATACAGTGGTATTAAATTTGCAGTCTGTGCAAACTATACAACTAATGTGTCTTTCCTCCTCAGTCTCATGTTGACTTCTAGTTACCTTTTCTCTTTACATCACAGATAGGAACAGATAGGAAAGTCACTATGAGGATACCTTAAAGAGACCTTAAAATCCATCATCCATTTCTCTGCCAAGGAAAAAAACATCAATGCATTGTTGAAAAAAAGTCCAAGTAACCATGCTAATATTAGAGAAACATCCACTAATTTCTAATGCTTTTAAATTATGGATTGATTCTCTCAGGAAGGCAGGGCCTTGATGCTGGCTGATGGAGAAGCTGTTATTGGCAGAATATTAAAACTTATGTGGTCACAGGAATTAGAGTTCTGGTTTTAATCTATTATTATAAGCAATGCCTTATTGTATTGACTTCTGCTTGTCTCCTAGGTGGGGGCAAAGGGGGCAGTAATCTCACTGGTGTGTCGGCAGGGAAAACCTGCAGCAAAGGGCAGCATGTTGGCACCTGCATGAACTCAACAGAGAAGCCTCACTTATTGGTCAGTCAATCTTTCTTTCTAATTTAAGAAACAACATGATTATATAAGATGCATACATAAATAGGGAGTTTTTACCATTTTGGATGTACGCACATTCTGTTTACGCTGGTTCATTGGCTTTTTAATCTTTCATCTAATCATTTTCCCCCCAAGTTGCATCTTCAGTTGCAGAAACTTTTCCAGGTGATGTGCTTCCTGCTGACCACAATGTGGATTTGAAGGACATGTTGGGCTTTATGTTTGCAGAAGTTAAGATGGCTGCATTTATGTGTCAGCTATGAACGGGATGATCAGAGAGAAGTGGTGGCCTACACCTGAGAATGTATGTAGAAGGCGTGAGTGGCTACAGATGCAATAAGTACGTGATAATACGAATAATTTTTTTACCCTGTCCTGTCCAGCATCTTAACATACAGAATGGTGGTCTGTGTGCCATATTTTGACGGACAGATTTGCTCTTCCAAGGGAGACATATTCTATAAATGGCTGCCCTTGATGTTTAAAATATTTTATTATTATAATCTTGTTTTCTTCAGTCTTGATATGTCAATGCTGAACCTGACAGGGAGATAGAGGAGGAGAAAAAAGGGAAAGAAAAAAAAAGGACAGAATTGAAATGTGAAAATAAAAGTTGTTTAGGCTACCTAAATCACATCAGTATTTAAAAAAACAAAATAAACTACCACAGTATTATATCATATATAAGGAAATTAGGATAATGGTAAAATGAAAAAGTACAACAGTACAGTACCTGTAGAGAGACGTACCAACACACAAACATTAGCAAGATCTAGTTGGAAGCGGATGAAGAGATGAGCACGTTTGTAAGTACGTGATTTTAAAAGCAACAGTACCAATCTGGATGACACTCGCCTGTCCAGATGATCACTTTCCTCCAACAGATTGTGATGTTTGTTTTAGTTTTACTACCTCTTTTGCTTGGGCAGATGTAAGAACTTTATCAATCATATTTATTTATGTCTTTTCCTTTAACAATGCCCAGAATATATTAATTTATCAGGTATTACTCCAAACTGATTAAAAGATAATATACTTGATTTCAAAATCAAAATATCAGAACAAAAGGTATACAGTTAACATATACTGTACATTTTTAACACAATGATTTATTTGTTTGCAGACTTGCAGATTGCAACAATCAAACGTATTAGTATTTCTGCGTTGTGACGACTCTTCACTTCTCTAGTGAGCTTATTGCGTAAAGACATTTTTTTTCAGTGTGTTTTAGACATGTTTTTACACAGTTTACTAGTAAGGAACCTGAACGTGTAGATGTAAACAGTGGCCGGATACCCCAATAAGGTGGAGAAAGCTTGGCTGACGTCATGTGCGAATTCTTTCTAGCTCTATGTCTGATAGGTGAAACTGGCAGCATCTTTTTGGTAAGAATGAAGCAAATCTAAAACAGGGGGAGGGGGGAGTAAGAATACTGTGTCTTCTTTAGAAATTAATTCAAAAAAAGTAATAATTATGGTACAGTCCACCTCCTCTAAGTTTCTTTTTCTTTTTTTTAATTTAAGTTAGTCAAGTAAATGTAATGGGAGCAAATGTAAGTCATTATTACCCACTTCTGCTCACACAGCCTCTAGTGGTACACTTTATTCTACTTTTTGTGCCAACATATCTGCAAAGAAAATCCTCTGTTTACTTGCTGTTATATTAACAAAACCCACAAGGGCGAATACAGAGTCAAATCTGAGACTGACGCTAACATCAAATGATCCAGGAATCACAGAAATGTGTTCACAGCTCGTCCTTCTCATGCTCATTGGTTACAGTTTCTCCATTCACTTACTTACTGGTTAATATTAATATTAAGCATGATTCATGTTACGTTATCTTCTCACTTGCTATACTGTACATACGGGAGAGACATCCTTTAGAGGTCTGTGATCATGCTGATGTGATCAAATCATGTGACATTTTCAAATCCGATCCCCTGAAGTGCTGAGAGATGTGAGAGTTTTAATTTCATTGTACAGAAATATATATCCACGTTTAGAAGTGGGATGGGTGGGTGTTGTATTTCTTTTGATAAATTTGTCATTTTTCATAATGTTACTAAATGGAAGGAAAAAAAGTGGTATTTATGGGTGTTTATTGTAATAAGTGTTTTTTTTATTATTCAGATTTGAAAAGAGTTTATTTATTATGATGTGATAACTTTTTTTTTTTTTTTTTGCGTAACAGCTCTGTGCTTTATATATAAATCCCTTGTACAATGATAATTGTCACAACTCAAATATAAATAATATTTTCACTTGATACTAACCCACCTAGCTGAAATTTGCCTGGTCTGCTGTGTTTCGATATCAGTCATAAAGGTGGTACTTGGAGGAGTATCTTTTGTTGTGGTACTTGATGTAAAAAAGTTGCCACTGATTCTTTAGATGGGAATCTAACAATTTCAACAAAAGCTTGTCTCGTGACTTTTGTGAAATTCTTTTTTTTTTTTTTATCAAAATTTATATCATGCTACATGCTAATCTGTTAGATTTAATAACTGCACAGAAGTATGATAGTTAAACCCATGTGCAGGTTAAGTGGAAGTTAAAAAGTGCAGCCCAACCTAAGGTAAAGAGATTTTATTACTGGGGGGGAGAAAAACATTGAGATTAATGATTAAATAAGTGTTGTACAGCAATATTTGAGGAAGAATGTAAGCATTAACTGTATTAAATTAACATTGAACATTAAGACAGCTTTATACTTAAGTTTTGTTTTTGTGTGTGTTTTTTTTATTATTATTTAATTATTTAGCATATTATTCCATAAAATAATTATGGTTTTGGTACATTTAACATTTGCACTTCATTCAATGTCTTGTTTCCTTCAGAGCATTAAAACAGTTATCTGGAGTTGTTTTTATGTGTTTCAAAGTCTCCACAGCATTAGAAAAGCTGTTTGTTTCCTTTTTTTTAAACAAAAAAATTGTTTGAAACATTTCTTTTTTGAAGATTTTCTCAGAAGGGTGAAAATAAACTAATAATTCAATGATGCAGGCAAAGACAATGGGGGAAATTGATAAGGGGAAAAGATAAGGAAGAAGCATAAAAATAATAATAAAAACAATAAACAAATCCCAGTGAGTATGTTGGAATATCAGACCATGTTCATAAGAAATCGCCGTCAGGGTGGTTTTAAGGTCACTAAATGTTCCCAAAGTATGAATTATTGTTGCAAAACTAAAACTATCAAGTTTTTATCTGTGTAAAATAGATTTTTTTTAGAATAATTCACCAAGTAGTAGAAAAATAATAGGTTTTAAAATAAAAGAAATGAACCATTACAATTTATTAGAAATTTAAAATTAGCTATTGGCACTAGACTCTTGTACATTGGATCAGCAGCCAGAGTCTGATCAGGATCTGGTTTAACCCAGGTCTGAGGTACTAAAACCTGCTCTGAGGAGAGTAAATCTCTGACCTAAGCCTGTGCGGAGACATAGCTGAGGAAATACATTCAGTTGGGTATAAATATTGCAGAGTGAGTACAAGGAGGGCTTTTTGGCCAATGAATTATTATGTAGTCCGATGGCTTCATGCCAGCATTAGAGTGTATCTCGCTTAGCTTCACCCTGCAATAAGCTGTGACTGGGGAATTGTGGTTATAGGCACAGCATACATAACTGCCAATGATACCAGGAACCCATCACGCTCATCCCACATGTTATGGAGTGCTTACAATTTGGCCAACTCAGCAACAGTTATTTTAAAAGCCAGACAAAACAAGATAGACGTACACGTCACTTGGTAAAAATGGCACAAAATAATTCACTTCCAGGAAACATGCTCTATTCAGGTATTTTCTGTATGTGGAAAGAGTAAGGATATAAAAGCTGCATGTTTTGAAAGAAAAACAAGCCCTGACAATTTCCTGAGCTCTCTTTCTCAAAGTAAATCTTAGATGAATTATGATAAGTATATTTGACCTACATCACTAGAACAAGGATTTGAAATGAGTCCACCTTTTGAATTTTTCTGCTAAGACGCTTTTCATTTGCATAAGATAATCATACATGTCAGCAGAGCATGAAGTTAATAGCTAATACATCTGATTTTACCTGTACAAAGAGACCAAAAGAAGATCAAAATAAGCATCTAAATGGAAAAAGGACTTTCGCCCGTCAGACTGTATTGTTAAACTAAAGAAATACCAGGCAGGTAGGGTCTTTTAGTGATTAGTAAAACACATAATCCCCAGACTGCTGACATAGTTCTTCTGAAAAGTGCCGGTCTGAAAAAGAAAGATATGCTTTGGAAAATGGATCAAATCTGTTTCAGGTCAGATAGCGGCACGAGGTTTTCCAGAATGAGTCTCTGCTAAGCCACAACGGACAGAATTAGAGGTTGAAGTACTGGCCAAAGAACATCAGGAAAATAAAAAGGGACAATATAAATGATTAGTGGCAACTAAAGATAAGCTTTGAATTATTTACTTTACCACAGTACCTACTTCTTTAGTATATGCTATGTGACTTTGAATCAGCAAAGTTGTTTAAAAGATATGTTGTGGGTTCAATTTAATTTCTTGACCTAATTTGTGGAATAAAGCTGGTAATTCTATAACACCACATTGCTATTATGATTATGAGGAAACAAGCATAGAAATTAATATTAGTTCCAGTGCATATAATTTTGCAGGCAGAAAAGCTTGTGTGAGTGTTTAATGAAATGCATGGACTTGTCTCAAGGCACTCTGGATGAGGTATTTAAGTCTGGTGCATATTTCATGACTATTAACTGCACACCGGCTTCTCATTAGACCTGTGACAGGTTTTACAGATATCCCAGTGGTTTACTAAATGTACTGTAAGCTCTGACTTTAGGGCACACTCAAGTAAACAAATACATACAAACGCAGCAAAAAAACCAAAAAACAACACTCATTATTACTCAATGGCATGATTAATCAAATAATTTATCATTGCATATCATAGTGCAAACATTCTGGCAAATTTTTAAATGCAAGTCAACTTTTTTATGACTACTTGTCCTATATTTCCTAACAAAAAAAAGAAATGTCTTATTCAGTGTCCATGTTTTGTGGAAATGCTATTGGAGCAGTCTCAAACATCCAGACTTGGAATTAAATTATCAAATTAATATGTTTTAGCATTTTTTAGTCTAAAGTGACTTACTGACAAGCTGTATCCAGTGTAAAAAACCACAAGATGGTGCTATGCCTTAAGCCTTAACTAGGCATGATCATCTGAGGTAGCACCACTGATCTCTACAGTTAAAATTACAGGTTTTTCTTAACCTTTGTTTGATATACTGCTGCCTCATTTACAGTGGAAATAAACATTGGGAATTTTTTATATAAAAAAATAGTATATACTTAAATATTGAACTTGGCAATCAGTCTTTTAAAAAAAAGATTTTGCAATAATTTAAGAATATATTTTTTAAGATTTTAATTAAACACAATACAACTGCATATTTATTTGCTTTCCAGGTAAAGTATTTACTTCAGAAAGACCAAATGTTACATCTGATGAGTATTCACTAAAGAAAATGACTGAAGTATGAAGTGAATTAGAAAATGAGCTTTTCTTTCTGAGACATTTTGCTAACACATTTACAATAAATGACAACCTTTATAGGAAAGCACATGTACTTTTATTGGATTTAAGGATGTGGTGTGATCATAAAGCCGTTTATATTGAAATTGTAATAAAATCCAGTAGATGGCAGTCTGTCAATACATAATCTTCCCTCTTAGATCTTTGACACACCCTCATTTCCTCTTGTGGGAACGAGTCTTATCAGGAGAGTTAGCTTGCAACAACTTCTATGCTCATTATGATGGGTTGATGCAAAGTGACAGTGTAAATTAACTTTAGTGGTACTATAATTAAGTTAAAAAGCTATTTGAAGGTGAAATAAATACACTCAAACAACAGAAAAAATGGATTAATGACTACACGAGAAAGTATCCACTCCCTATGTCATACACATACTTCCACAATGCTTTTCCCTTCTTCATTTTTTACTTTATATCTCTCACGCTCCATCTCTCACACTTTTACAAAGCCGAATGGCGTCACCACCCACCACTCACACATGCACGCACGCATTGTGCACTGCGCACACACCTCCTTGCCATCTGTCTGTGCAGCGGCCCGTGTCTCTTGCACTAGGAGCAGTTGGGGAGCAAGAGAGTGAAAGAAAAAGTGTCTCTTGGCTCTCTAGTGCTGAATCCCACTTCCCCTCTTCTTTCTCCAGCTGTGCTGTTGTCTGTCAAATGGTCTCATAACATCACGCTGTCTGCCGATGGGCTATCCCTACTGTTGTGTCACCTGTACACTGTACAGTTATGAAAGCCCATTCAGGTTCTGTTCATTAACTACAGTACCATTTACTCCCAAATATTCAAGCGCAGCTGGACGAAAAATAAACAAGCTTGAATAGCTAATTTATTAAAAGTCTCAGTAGCACAGATGGTAGAATTACAACCTCCATTGCTTCACCCACTGAAATCCTTTTACATCATTAAGTAAAAAAAAAAAATAAAAAAAGAGGGCAGAAAGTGAATGTTATCTGCAAGAGTTTTAAGGAATCAGTGTCATTTTTCTCTGTGCACCTCATTATTTCATGTTACAGCAAGAAATTATTCCACTGGCTAAATAAAATGCAGAAAGTGGGAAATTGCAGTCTCTACAAACAACAGAGTGACTAAATTCAGAGGTAATACAGGTGATGGGTGTCAGAATTATTTTTATTATACAAAATAAAAAAATATTGAGGACAGCTTCAGTAATATCAGCAAAACTGCATCATCTTTCTCTCGGTCCCCTCCATTTAGACAGCAAGCAAAAGTGCCTTCATAACGGTGCTATTTTCAGCTGGAGTGATAAGAAATGGCAGCTATCAGCAAGGCGTCTTGAAGCTGCATATAACTGTTATTGTGTGTGTGTGTGTATATAAAAAATAGATTTATGTGACCTATCACTTAGCAGGTGCAATAGGTGCATGAATATGGGCAAATGCAATATCATGGAATGAATGGGCATTAAGGGAAGGGCCAGGTGCTGCCACAAGGTGAAGAAAATATTTCACAGTGCAGTGCCATACTGCCCCGGACTTTTTCCCCATTATTTGTAAGTACAGAAAATTTTATTTGACAAAAAAAAAAAAAAAAAAACATACAAATTTTTTTCAAAGTATAATTTTCTCAACGCTACTAATAACAAATGAAATCGTAAACTAGTGAAAGCTTAAATTTGTCATTTTTTTATGTTTATAAAATTTGGTCATTACTGGCACAGACTAAAGATTTTGCTGAGTTAAAATTGTATCATGTCTCAGCGTATTATGGTACCTTTTCTTTGTGAGTGGAGCAACAAATGATGGCTGAGATGATTTATACATGCAGATGCACGCATCTTTAAACCCATTACACATACTGCAACAAAGCTGCCATTGTTTATAATATGATTAAAACAATAATCCTAAAATAACCACAAAAAACACAATCCAAAATCAATAATGAAAAAAAAAGTCAAAAACTTATTAATGTTTGCATTTGTGTTTGACACATTTTCTTTCAATTGTTTTATTTTCTCAAAACCTTGTAATATCCGACAAGCTGGTTTTCTGTTTCATATATCAGTCTCTCCTTATTAAATGCAGTCGGGAGAAATAAGCTTGGCAGCAGCAAACAGCCTCATGTTTACCCCTGGGCGCAGAGCCGATGCCATGTCCAGACTTGTAAATCAGGGCCATTGAGCTAGCATAATGCCGATGATTATGATGGCCAGTCACATGGGTGTAATAGAGAGACATTGAGTTATGGGTTTGGGGAGGATGCCCAGAATTAAAGAGTCTCCCAAATGGTAAAATGGAGAACCACTTTCACCAAAACACTGGTCCCCATGCAGGAGCTAATGCTGACATCGGCTACAAGGCAGCCTGAATGAGTGCACGTTACCAGCTAAATAATCAAAAGCTGAAATGTTTACATTATTTGCACTTCTGCAGTTTTACTTTAGAACGGTTAGAAAATATA
>JBAMHW010000005.1:10380805-10393006 GCA_037177495.1 Rhadinocentrus ornatus | reverse complement strand
TATATATATACTTAAATATATAAAAAAAAAACTATAAAAAGCTAAACTCTTTACACAACAAAAAGAAGAACGCAGAGCCAAAAGATTTTGAAAGTGTTTTGTGTTGCACTGGCATGCAATTTATCACTCAGGATGACCTCAGGCTTGCAGAGCCATTTCTTGTATATTATAGAAAGTGCTGTTTGCATTCTGTTTTATTCAATCTACTCCCCTTTGTGGAAGAACGATCATTCATTCTCATTGATCGTCAGCCATGATAATATAATCAGGCGTAAAGCCTGACAAGGCTGGCCAGTCCGATAGATCAGAGCTGCTGACAGCAGAGCTATGCACAGGTCATAAACCCTCACCTTCCCTGTTTGACCCCACATCAATTTGGCTCTTTCCAATATGAATGCAAATAACAGCACATTTGTGGTGACATGTTTATGGTTATCTCTGTATCTCTTTTGCTCCGCCTCCTGTGCCTAAATGTGCTGATGTTACTGAGCTAATAGGATTGAAAAAGGTAACCTATTGCTCACTAGTGGTCAGCACTGCACACCTCTGCAACGCCTCCCTTAAAGCATAAACAGAAGCACCAGTGCATGCCTGTGCTTGCACATACGTACACAAACAGTTTGCATACCTACCATGTCCTCTGCCCTAGTCACTTGTGTATGCATTGAGCTGATAAGTACTGCAGTTCATTTTCCTCATGGCAAAGCACAGCAAAAAAAAATAAAAAAATGGGGAGTAATAATTGCTTGGAGAGGGGTGGGTTGTGTGTGAGCACGAGGTCTGGGGGGGGCAATGCTAGGATGGCTAAATATGCTTGATTGCCTCCTAAGCTTCGGTGCTGTGAAATGAAATATGGCTGCTGCAGACAGGAGCTCCCGAACGATAGCTCTTTTTTTTTTTTTTGTCACTTTTTCAGTTGCCTTTCTATCAATGCACCCTTTCACTCTCATGTTCTGGCATTTTCATCTTTGCCCGCCCATCCCTGTCATTAATAAACGGAGTCCATCAAAGCATTTGCTGCCATTGAACAGTTATCTTGGGTATAATGTAATAATTAGGGAAGCCAAATCCAGCCTAATTTAGTATTCTTCGCCGCATCAAAAGAGCCTTAATATTCGTTTGTTCTACAATTTAATTTGTAGATTCATTAACATAACAAGGGTGTATAAAGAGAATTCAGATAACAGGGAGTTCAACAAAACACGCAAGTGATGAGGTCAGGTTGTAGTCGCCAGGAAGTAGCTATATCCTCACCTGCGTAATTATAAAATAATTAAGATACCTTGTTTTCAACTGGAACACCCACTAGTTGTTTGTTGACCTAGAACTCCGCCCTGTGTACAAGTCATTGTTTAATGCAGATAAAAGATAATAATTAAAAAAAAAAACATTACCAGTAGTTGCACAATTGTACTTTGATCATCACAATCCACCCAAATATGACAGGTCAATACAATGAATATTACAGGCAAATTACAGACAAAAGCAGGAAGTTTCTTGCACCAAAATCTTTTCATTTGCCTAAAAATGCTGCACATTTACAGATATCCTTTTAGCTTGTGTGCCTCCGCTTCTGCTTTTACATTAAAAACAAATCAGCCAGCCAAATTTACACAGAAAATTAACTCATATGAGAAGTTTGGGGCAGATAGACTGCAATAATCACAACATTTATAATTATCACTACTAATCATCTCATTTGAATGCTACAAAGCCCTACAATAATCTCCCAAAATATGAGTCAAATTAAAGCTTATCCAGTGTAGCTAAAATAAGAAAAAATTGTATTTATTTGGTCATTTTTGTTGTAGCCGTCCAAAGCACAATTCTCCCTGTTCTTTAAATAACAAGCTAATCATTCACAAGAATTTTAGTCTATTGGCTTGTATGGGCATGTGCTGCAGCATTTAGCAAGAGATAAGCCTGGGAAAATCTACCCGAAACATTAAACAGACTTAAGAAGGCATTTTTCCCTCTTTTGCTTTCAGAACAACTCAGAGGAGCAATTTGTTGTGCTACCTAAAGGAAAATGTAATTAAACTTGTTTTCATAATTCATGAAAAGACAATGTCTGTAAGTCACTTTCAACTTCAAATGCAATTTTCTGTTACACCAACTAAAGTTCGGTTGGAAAGCAATCACATACAAACACGATACATTTTTAAGACAAGGATTGCAGACTAATTATATGAGGGGCACAACAATAAGACATGCCTTTATTAAATAAAACATGTACAATAAAGTGGTGCTGTAATTTAGTAAGTACTTCTTATTTGTTAAATGCACACACACAAAGAAAGCTTGTTTTTTACCTAACATAGCCTGATTTACCCTGTTCCTCTCTGTCTCTCTCAGTTATGCAGTTCTCTTTCCTGAGATGTCAACCACAGGATGAGGCCTGCGGCAGGTAAGAAATGAAGAAGAATAGCAGATGAGTTGAGGATAAGACTATTCTGACCTCTGTTTTGCATCATTTGGCTAAATTTCATGCTGTGCCTTGAGGCTGCTCATCTGCTGTGTTTTATTAATGTCTTCAATGTGTCAGCTGAGTTTTTAAGCTGATCATGTCTTCAAATATCCATCTTTGTTTAAAAGAGGAAATGCTCATCCTGAGTGCTGAGACAGCCCACAGAATATGTCAAGTGACATCCAATCAAGCACTAAGCTGAATCTCGACTCCAGCTCAGTCCCTCCCATCTCCTGACCTGCAGCTGTGCAGGGGGAGCGGACTATCTCTGGCAACCTAAACCTTTTTTAAAGTGACTGAGAGAGTAAGGGAGACTGACTGGCACTGATGGGACCAGACTGGGACTGTGCAATGCCGTGCTGCACTGCGCCCAGTCCTCAGAAGCCTGATTGATAGAGTGTGATGAGACTGTCACTGAGCAAGGAGAGCAGCACAGAGATAGGCTGGATGGAGGGAGAGTTGACCAGAGAAGAGAGATAGGGAGAAATAAATTTGAGAACATGTGAAAGATGAAGTGGGGGAATGAAGTGGCGGGATGGAATGTGTTTCGCACGCATGAAGGATGGGGGGTTTGGACGGGTAGGTGGGGGGTGGCATCGGAAAGGTGAGTCAGACACAGAATAGCTGAAGGCTTCACTTATGTGTCAGTTAGATATGACAGACAGATTCAATTAATATGAGGGTGAATATTTGAGTAGGCAGCACAAAACCTTGGAATAATCAGAAGATATATTTCAAATTCAAATCACTGAGCACCAACATTAAAAATTACTTTCTTAAGGTTAATTTATATTAAATAATTTTTTTTTAACTTATTTTACAAAATGAGACAAATTGTGTAGACCTGTGGTTTAATCTGCTCTGATTTTGCAGGGCAGCATTACTTTCCCTCCATCAATACCTGCTCAATCTCACCAGAAAGTGTGTAGTTTTGTACGTTTGTTCTAATGTCCAAAACGTTGCTGACTTGCGATCGGTGACTGTAGATTATGAGATGGCAACTTGAATTTTTTAGCAGTAATATTTTCCAGGGCAGTGTTTGTGTGGGTGACCAATGAATTTTGAAACAATGTTCCATAGTAACTAAAATTAAAACTCTCTGCCTATGAGTAATTTTGATGGCCACCATTACTCTGCAGATTCCCGAGGCTGAGTAGCCACATTTCAAAACTTTCTTCTAGCCTGAGGCATCATGTGACAGCTTTGTTTCATTTTATGGCAAAACGTTACACACCAGCAACTGGTTATTAACACACAGTTGTTTTAAATGCACAGCATGGCCGATTCAGCAAATACATTCAAGAAGAAAGCAGAGGAAAGACACTGAAAAAGTGACAGAGCAACAGATAAGACAAAAGTCACATTTGACTGACTTTTACTGTATGGTGAGAGCTCAGAAAAGAGACGGGATGCAAGACAGATGCTAAATTTTATAGACTTTATAGAATAAGCGAAAGAGGAAATGAAAATCATCTCATGTTCCAGAGACAAATTTGTGATTCAGTGCTGGGGTATGCAATTCCTTTTATAATTGTTTCCCAAGTGAACGAAAGTGAAGCATGGACAGTGAACATCATGACGTTTCAGCATTGACATGTATGCCAAATTGAAACTCGAGCTGAATTTCTACAGGCAATGGAAAAAGGAAACCAACGTAAACCATCAAGCCTTTGTGTGAATCCAGAACATTCTACATTGTAAATCAAAGTTGCTTTTTCTGATTCTGTTTTAAGAGTTAGTTGGCAATATAGTGAAGGTTTATCAAATTATTTATTTCTGCTATTTTGTTTTAACACAGTACATGCTTACTTTGAACATCTAAAATTATCTAATTCCTTTAACTTTTCACTTTCACACAATTAATTCTTAATTTTAAAAGATAACTAGTTTACACATTTTAAAAGGACCTTTTTATTTTGTGAAAACTATGAACAACATACTGTATTACCAGACTAATGTGAGCAGTAGTGTGTCTAGAAATGAGAATAAGAACATTTTTTAATTTGAAAGCAGTAGTGTAGAAGACACTGACAACATCCCATTCCATACTATATATTAAGAGTTATTAACTTTTTTCATTATGTTCAATAATTTATGGCACATTCTCAGGCAGGCAACATGTGACTTTTATACCCAAACACTCACAACCTGGCTACTGTCCAGACCAATTAAGAACCGCAAGAATCCAATTTCTAATAAAAATATTAATCTCAGTGCTATAATGAAGACTGGGTAGAACACTGGGTTATGTGGAAAAGAAGTCAGGTTTGGTTATGAGCTGATCTAGTAAGAACAAATTAAAGCATTGTACCAACTGAGGTAAACCTGACAACCATTTTTTTTTTTTGTTATGGTAATTTATTTCATTTCTCTGCAATGTTGGTAGAACAATGTGATGCAAAAGGCTTAAAAAGATTGAAATGACACTTGCTCCTAGAAGTAATGCATCATATCAAAGTTCATGTACAGCTAATTAAGCAGCTATTTGAAAATATGGAGAATATCAACTGCTCTTTCATAAACAGATGGAAAAGAAAATAGTTAACTATGCAAAAACAATAGCTATTTAGAATTGTTCTGGCTGCTTTTTTTCTTTTTGTTGTTGTCAGAAATTATTTAAAATGGAGGCAGTGTTTAGTTCATTTAGCAGGAGTGTGCAGTGTTCTTGTCTAATTTTCTGTTACAGGTCCCCTTTGCTGTTTGTGCCTTAATTCTCTGACAACTTCACAGTTTGAGGTTTTTCCACTTCCTGCCATTTGTGCCATGCTACCAACAGCTATAAAGAAAGATTTGATGTTTTGATTCCACAATCACAGAAAAAAAATGTGATCAACTGAGTTTATTGCCCTGGTTACACAGTTAATGTAAGATTTTGTCATGTGAGACAATAGTGTCAGTTTTTTTACATTATAAATAGATTGATTATGAATAATTTTTCATTGAAAAACTAAAAAGACAGAAAAAATTATTACAGAGAAGTCAAAAAGAAGAATTGCTTCTCTATTTTCTTTAATCCTAAAATATGATTGTTAAATGATCAGCAATACGTTAGTAATGACACTGTTCTCCAGTTCCACCACAGAGCCACTGTCTAGCCCAAACATCTCCCAAAGTCTTGCTTGCAAATAAAAAAGTATGACTAAGAATGTGAGTTTATTTAAATATAACATTGAGCTTATAGAAGAACATTTTGCATGTTTTATGTAAAGCACTTTGAATTGTCTTATACATGAAATGTGCTATACCTGGCCTGATAGTAGTAATAGTCAAGATATCTACGTATGTCAAATAGTAAACATATGGCCCACATTGGCATGGAAACAAGCCAAGTTATTAATGCACAAACAAATCTATTTTTTCCTGTAAAGCAACATGTTCATGTGGATATCATAAATGGCTAATTGAGTTGTTTATTAGTTTATCAGCACCTGCTTTGGACTCGATATTAGATTTTGTGGACACATGGCATGCTGGCAGTGAAAGGAATACAGGCTGAGTTGAAGCTCTGTTCTGGGAATTCCACAGTTAGTGATTTCAGACTCAATAAAGGCACCATGTTTTACTTTTATCCTAGCCTGAGGAAAGACGGCTGACTCACCAGAATGCCAAAGTTATTATTAGTGCCTCATATGTGTGGAAGAAAAGCTGTGTATGCGCATGTCAGTGTGTGGAAGACTGAGCAAGAAGCTCAGCTCCAGCAGTAGCGGTAAGTGCATGCAGGAGCAGCATGAGGAGCTCTTATCTGCCACCTGCCAAGCTCTGACCAGAGCCCTGACTCCTGTGCCCACTCTCCCCCTCTGTCTCTTTCCAGCAAGGCTTGCCACCAGTCTGGTATAGGCGAGGCGACCAGGTGAAATGAGCAATTCCCATTCAGGGATAGGAGTGCTGCACAAACTTGCCCTGTGAAATGGCTGCACATTTTAGCAGATCAATGAACTTTCTTTCCTTCGTGCGCTGCCACTGAGTGATAGCCAAGAAGAAAAAAGAAGGGGGGAAAGTAGTAAAGAGAAAGCAGAGGTAGTTTTGTATGTGCTGTTTGTTTGCGTGTGTGTGCTATTGAGGGTGTGTAGCAGGGTAGTGTGTTAGCTGGGCATTTAATACTATTGGCCATGGCTGCTCTTACTGAGTGCAGTTGGAGAAAAATCTGAGGTGCTTTGCATAAACTCAAAAGACAAGCAATATTGCTGTTCCTCTTAGAAAGAAAAAGTGCTGTTCCCAGTCTCACCGGATATGAAAATATTCAGCTGCTGGACTGGAAATTTTGCCAATATGAATGATATTAGTGACAATCTTATTAAAATGCTTAGTGGTGCCAGAATGAACTCCATACATCTACTGTGATGAGACTCATAAGTCAAACATTTATAACACTTCTTTCAGACGTATTTTCTGAGAGCTTTCCCTCGTGTTTCATATTTTATTTCAGCTGAATTGTCAACGGGATGGGGGTAGTTGTCCTCCTTCTAGTCAGACAAAATAGACCAAAGTAATACCAGTTTCTCGGTGTAATTTAATCGCTAGAACCGTAGCATTCTAACGTAGAAATATCTCTCAGATAGTAATAATTTTCTATCAATACGTCGCCCACCTCCCTGGATAATTCAGCTGAAATACATGTTATTAAACACGGAGTAATGTAACAGCAGCGCCGACAGTCCACTGCCCTGCTTTTACTCCCTCTTTCTCTTCCTCTCTCTTCATCAGATGATCTCTGAGTCTGCAAGTCACAAAAACCAATTTCATACAATAACATTAGCTATTAGCAGTAGTTTGGTACCAAATACATGGAGGGCATGCTTGTAACTTATTGGCATAAAAAAATAATAACTATGTATCGTTCTATTCCTCATCACCTGACGGGACACTCGAACTTCACATTTATGAATCTCCACGGCTTCCGTAGTCATAATAACGCTCTTAAATGGTGAGGCTCCAGTAGAGCACTACTCGGTTGCTTGTAATATATTAGCGCACCACTAGATGGGAGTAATTCTTAAACACTGGGCTTTAAGGGAACACATAATTATTACCACATAACTCAAATTAAGTCACACTTCTCTGATATCAATCTCTCCAGTTGGGAAGTACCACTGATTGTGAATCAATTTCACCTGGTCTTGTACAACGGAACAGATGCCAGGTTAAAATGAGAGGTCATTAGCAAGGTCCTGCAGGTGTTGACCAAAGACAATTTCCCCATCTTTATCCTATCTGGCTGAATAGTGGTCATGGTTGCATTTAGTCAGTGCCCTCACCACTAGAGAGACCATGAGGTGGCTTTTGTATCCCACAGAATTTGCTCAGGTAGTGCAGTTCATCCAGGCACATCAATGCGCATTGTGGCAAGGTTTGCTGTTTCTCCCAGCACAGTGTCAAGACCTTGGCGAAGATACCAGGAGACAGGCCAGTATACCACGAGATGTGGAAAAGGCCGAAGAAGGACAACAACCCAGCAGCAGGACCGCTATCTGCTCCTTTGAATAAGATTGAACATGAGTACTGCCAGAGTCCTAAAAAACGACCTCCAGAAGGCAACTAATATGCATGTTCCTGCTTAAACTGTCAGAAACAGACTCTTTGAGGGTGGTAAGAGGGCCTTATACGAGGGCCCGCACAAGCGGGGCTTCTACTAACAGCCTAACACCATGCGACCCGATTGCCATTTGCCAGAGAACACCAGAATTGGAAGATCCACAGGTCTGGAAAAAAACAAGAGACCACTGCTTTTCCTGAACAAAGCTTAATTTTGCATCCATAGCATTCTGTCTCCTCTCTGAGCTCCCTCCAGTCAGTAAAATCCAGTCCACTGCTGACTGATCTCAGTTCTTGCTCTGGCCCTTTTCCCTTTTTCTGGCTTCCTCCGACAATATCCTCTTGGACTTCTTTGTTTAATCAGACATGATATGTATTCAAAACGGCCACTGTGTGGTTATACTGTTGCTGCTGTGTGACAATGTGCCATTAAGCAAAATGCAGCTGTCACGTAAGAAAAAACAAAACTAAAAATGGTCAAATGTGGTTTCTCAGCCTAGGAATGCCCCAGGAATGTGAATGATGAATGTCAATTTGACATCAAAATTAGTCAGAAGAGCAGAATTGGAAGGTCAGAAACTTGTTGCTTTATGCTGATATTTAGTAATTCTATATTTCATGTAATATTGCCACTGTTCAGGTAGATCCCATGTTACAAAGTTACACGGTAACAAATCAAACTTTTTGTGAAATATTTAGCCATTCCCTTTGTTCTTAAAGTTGATCCGTCATCCCATTTTCAAAGCCCTGATACAGTCTCTCAACATCAATGATGCCGTAGTTAAAGATGTAGTCAGACATTTGCAGACATGACAGCAATAAAGTGCACTTGATTATATGGTTGAAAGTGAGGGCAAGGAGACAGAGGAGCATGGAATAAGAAAATAGAAAAAAACACAGCCTCTCAGCTTTGATCGCACTGAACGTCTTGTTAGAAAGTCCCATTTGTGTGCAGTCTTGGCAGGCACGAGAAGGTTGAATTGTGGTCATCAGCTGTCAAAGCAGTAATGAACAGTGTTTAGGAGTAAAACCCTGCGCTGCTGCATTTCAGGGTGTGAAATGTCAAAGTGTCCATTTTCCCAAAGGTAGTCAGAAGCTATACTGTCACTGTAAACAGAAGGAAAAAAAAGGGAAGACAGCAACATGAAACTTTCTCCATTTTACCCATTACAGTTAGAGTGTGTGAAAGAGTGGTCGAATGTCAGGCCTAGAATAAAAGAGATGCTTGCAAAGGATAGAAAAATAGGGTTTCAAATGGATTCCGTTTTGCAGACATAATGATAGCTATTAAACAAAAGTGAGGCAAGGGAAGCAAAAGAGGCTGAGAGAGATGCATGAAGACAGTCTCTGGATACAAGACTGGCAGGAAGAGGGACACCTACTGTTGCATCACCTGTAATAATAGTGTTGACATTCAAATAGAAATCTCTAACAATAGGAGGTATAGCTGAGGCAGCACCCACTATTCAAACAGAAAGAACACATCAGAAAATATTAGCAAGCGTCAGGACTTTTCTAAGCACACACTGAAAACCACTTGACCCTTGGGCATCACACAAGTGCTTATGTATTATAACTAAGTGCTAGCATGTGTGTGGATGCAATAAGGCACCATGTTACGCATCAAATGAGAAAATTCTCTACTCGAGTCTTATTTATCTATTCTTAACCGTATATCAAATACTATGAATAGAACAATATTGGAACATACTTGTTTACTCTTTATGTAAATGCAATTTAAGTTTATAGCCTTCCAATTAAGTAAAATAAACTTGTGCTTTAAAGTATATAATATGTATTTCATGACTGGCATTTCAATTTCACTCACAATCTGCTCTTTAATTCACACTGTCATGGTATCTTGAATATTCCAGTTAAACATAATTTGAAAGAGTAATGGATCATTAGTTGGCAAATTCTTCCTCAACTTTCGCTTTCATGCACCTCACATGCCCCCAAAGGGCCTATCAATCAAAATCCGATTCAGCTGATATCCACATTCAGCATTGCACATATTTTATTCCCTTTTAATAACTCAGCAGTCTTTTGTATCAATGTAGAGCTGTGGTGATTGGAGTTGAAACTTTTTCATGTTGGAACTCAGTGGTGTTTGAAGGACTGCAGATATCAGCAGATCCTTGCTGATGCAGAGGTCAATACCTATTACAGTAAAAGCAATAGTCAATATAGTGTTCTTACATGACCAGCTCTGGATGTTGATACTTTCAAAAGCTTTGGCCTTTTCTACACCACTTCGATGTGAAATTTGACAGTTTAACAGCACTCTAATTGCTTGTATTATGTGAGCATAAAAGTAAAATTGATGCACTTCGACACAGATACTTCATGTTCTGACTTTGCATAGACTAAACTTTTCTATCGTTGGCTTTTCAAAACTTAACAATGATCGGGTGTTTGCCCTCTATGCTGTTTTGAAGAGACTATACCATACAGTAGGCTTACCAAATCACTGAGTGCTTTAAATTAACTTCCAAAAATACACAGTTAAACCTTACCTAAACATCTGTCTAAATGTTTTTGAAGGTTTTATTTATTTATTTTTTTTTAATGCTGAACTCAGAATTCGCTATGGCTATATTTCCAAATTTTGGGCAGTTTAACACAGTCAATCACTTTGACATCACCATTTAAAATGAAATTAAATTAAAAAAAATATATTTTTCCCCAGGGGGAAATTGTAATCATTTGGATAGATAGATTTATCAGTATAGAAATACCTAAATATACTCATTGAAAATCTGCTGTTCTATAATAGCAAAAAAATGAATTTATATTTAAAATAAAATAAAATCAGAGGGAAAAATAAATCAGCAAATTAAAAATAAAAACAACAACTCAATCTGTTAAGTTTTTAAGTGGTATCAATGGGAACAGATTAAACTAAAAGAACCTACATGTAATGTAATGTACAAATATGTCACTCAATGGTGTGCTTAAAACTGGGCTGATCTGTGCAGTATCAGATCAGGCATATGTTCTTCTTTTGTTAATGGGTCACATACGTCATTGCGGTGCGCCAAGTACTGTCCCAATACACAGAAATTGAAGGACCCTCCAAATCCACACTTTAAATCCGCACTTCGTTTGGCCTCAAGTGACGGCTGCTGTTGATGCATCCTTCGCAGCCTCTTTTCTCCTATAATTCATTGCACACTCTTGTGATTGTGGCGAATCAGCAACCGAGCTCAGATACGTTTTAGGTTTCAATAAAGTTTTGTTTAAAAAAAAAGGATGCTTTTTTAACTACATTTTAATAAAAACGCTACAAAAGCAAGTACTGTAAAGTATGTTTGTTAAATGGTGACATTAAATGGTCACTAAAATTCAGCATCCACTGAAGTGTTCTATGAGTAATTTTAGAGGTTTAAGTGATTCAACGTCCTGTGTTGTTGCTCAGGGAAATTCTTGTTGTCTAGGTAGGCTGTCCTATTTCACAAATGTTAAGCAGACTTCGAAGTGTGCAGACTACGTAGGCCACAGAGTGTCCTCCGTAAAGTGTGCAGACCCTGAATTGGGACACACCTATAGTTTTATGGCATAAAAGCTGGATTTCACAATTATTTACAATTCTAAGTATCTAAAATGACTAATTAGTGTTATTCTCATATTCAGTTCTATATATGCTGCATTTACTTTCCGTGCAACTGTGTTTCCACCTGTGTTTCCACCTCTGAGAGGGCAAGTACTGCAAACAAGAAAAAGGTATTCTGAGGCCAGAAACTACGGAAGTCAAGAGCTATTGTTAATTTTTAATTGTTATCTCGAGATAACAAGAACCATTTTCTTGTCCTAACATGATAATTTATCTCGTTATCTCGAGAACACGAAGTGCTTAGGGGGGGTTCTCTTCCCGTTTCTTCAAATTAGAGCTGCTAGTGGCTAATAGCAAAGCTTTTTTGATTGTTTGCTTGTTTTGGGCATTGCCACGGCCCACAGCAGTCTGTGTATTTACGTTAATAAATTGTCAACAGCACTGGATCACACTTCACTGTTCAGAAGGTTGTAAGATTTGTAAAGACATGCATGTTAGGTTAATTGGTCACTATATTCTCCCGTGGAGTGAGTGCATGTGTGAATGGTCGTTTGTCTTTCTGTGTTGGCCTTGTTATGGACTGGTGGACTGGTGAGGCCTGGGATAGGCTCCAGCTTACCCACGACCCATAATGGATAAAGCAGTACAG
>JBAMHW010000005.1:10358019-10380705 GCA_037177495.1 Rhadinocentrus ornatus | reverse complement strand
TATATATTAATGGTACTGACACTATTGTGAGGGTTGCCATTATTGCCATTGTGCTTGTCTATTGTTAAATCTTATCTATACATGGAGGGAAATTATTAAAAAGCACGAGACTGAATATATCAAAAACAGGACAGAATAGAAATGTTCTGATTTATGCAAAACAGCAGAGTAGTGCAGATGAGCATGAGTGACATCAACGTTTTTAAGGGAAATGAGATTTGGAATATGACAGAACTCCTAATATCCTTTCACACAGCTTTCAAGCATTTATGCTAATGCTCTACTCTGACCACTAATACACAGCAGAAAAAGTGGGCTAAATAAAATAAAGGAGGAGGCTGTGAAATATAATTTTGATTAGCAAACACAGTATCAGCCGTCCTGGATCTGTACTTCTTCATTCGGATGTTCTCATTTGTACCCACACCTGTGTCATTCACAGCCTTACGTCTTAACCTAATTTCATGGTCTACAGATTTGGATGGATAGCTCGCTGTAACTTTTACATTCAGGAGAGGAGAGAGAGTATCATGAATGTGTGTGTATGTGTTTGTACACCTGAATGATTGTGCACTTGCACAATAACACAAATTGTAAAAGTGGGAAAGAGCAAGAGGGTAAGGGAAGAAGGGCAATGCACTTCTACAACAACACCGAATTGCAGTGACTGCCATATATTAATCTTTTAACCTTGTACTTTTCAATTAACAAAAACACATTTAGCTTTTCTGGATGCAGACAGTAAATTGAGTTTTTTTAAATTTTCACTGAGCAAAAGTTAATGCGTTCTGCAAGTTGTGAACCCATTTAGTGTTAAAGACCAAAAAAAAGGAATGGCTGATAATTTTAACAGAATTTTTTTATGTAAAAGTATTTCTTATATGGAATTGTTCTAAGAGCTCTGCACCCAAGGATCTTGTATAATTGGTCCTATTGGGCAAAGAATCATATTTGTACTTCATTGTACACACAAAATGTCTCTGCATGCTAGTCTATGAAATCATAGAACCATACTAAGTTCTCCACACCAGTCATTAAAGATCAGGCTTCATCCCAACATAAAATAAATGATAGTACTGACCATTTACTACTGTTTATTTTTTATTCATTTATTTTTTGAAAATAGGTATGCAAGGTTTAAAATCTTTAATATCCTTCAATATTGTAGTAACACTATGGTTAAAAATTTAAATTTCCAAGTACTTTAATGATTACCTGATAAAGGGTTAAACATAGTCATTCTAGTTTGCCAGAGTATCTTCTGGTGTGATGGCTTATTTGGCCAAACCAGGCACGATACCACTTATACTAGTGGGAAATTGATTACTACAAAACTCTCTGCTGAGACAAACAATAATTTGATCAAAGTGAATGGATGTTTGTCTTTTAACAAACAGCAAAATTAGTTTGTTCTTTAAAAAATTACTTTTTAAGCCAGCCAAAATCTGTACTTCATAAACTTTTAGGGAGTCCTCCTCAGCATGGCATTGCTCCAAAGATGAAAAGAAGTAAGAAACTAATTAACAAATAAGAATATGTTTATTTGTTTCTAATTTTTTCCCCATCCAGTCAAGTCCACTGAATACAGAACTAATTCTCAATACAGAATAATAGACATTTTGACTAATATTGAAGTTCTAAGTCAGTAATGCAAACTAATGTCTTGAGGAAGCAGACCAATATTCCCCTGGGATAAAGTTCCACTTTCATTTCCTTTGCAAAAACTGATGATAGCAATATAGACTTATTTTAACTTGGGTTCCTCTACGTGGGATTGTGCTAAAAAAAACATCTGACCACCCCTCTCCTTATAAGTGTTTGATGCCAGATTAACAGTGTCATGTTGTGATGTTACATGCACGTACTAGTTGTTAGACTCAGGTGTTGGGATACTTTTAATGTCAAGGTCATGACATACTGAGAGGAATGCAGCAACACTGAGGGAACTGAGTAAAACATAAATTCAAACTGATGTTGCAAAGAGCAGCTCTAAACTCTAAACTAAATGGGTCAAAAATATTAAAATGTCTTCCATGTTTATTATGGCCAATGGAAGGCCACTACTGCCATTGGCCATTTTTTTGTTTCAGTCCTATCAACAGGGATGCAGATAGCAGCATGCCACTTGGATTTAAAGTTCCAAACACCATCCATGGACTTGATCAAAAAGAAGAGGAAACCGAGATAAACTGAATGATATGAATAGTATTATCAGTGGAAAACATAACCATAAATTCTGGGTATGTGTGAAACTTGCATAAACTTTTTAAATGGGTATAAAACAGAGCTTTTTTTTAAGGGCACTAACTTGTTTTCATGAAGAAAACATAAAGAATTTAATTTCTTTACAGATGGGTGGATTGCCAAATTCATATGCAGTAGTATTATTCTTATTGTAAAAGATTACAATAATAGTCTTGCTTTTGAAACATTTTATTTGCTGTAATGTACAGTACTTTAAAAGATATTAAAATAATAATGAAAATGCTAATTATTCATTTTTCTAGTTGGAATCCAAGAATGATTTTGCATTCAAATGACAATAGCACAAATTTATGCAGACTGTATTAAGTGCATGAATTTACTGAGATTTTACTAATGTGTCTGTCATAACACAGTAGTTCATTATGCTCAACTAAGCTATGGATCTACAGCATTACTGTAAACAGTAAACCATAACTTAACTCATAAAGGACCAAATATCAGGTGCTGGTGAGTGCTCCTGTACAGTTAATTTTCAGACTCTGCTGCCACTGATCGTCAGTCTTCATTGTTGGGAGACAAAATCCAAGACAAATCCCTCATATGTCAAAACGCCACAGGCCATTCCCTGTCGTTGACTGTTACTGTAACAGACCATGAAAGCTGTATATGTGATGCCCAGAATTAGCTTTCCGTTCAACACTGCAGACTCTAATAGTGCCATAAATAAGTAAGGAAATGTTTAGTATTTTCAGTCAGGAAACTAAAAAAAAAAACTTTTTCAGTGTTTGGGTAGAAACTCTTCTGAAGATGTATGATTATTTTGCACAGAATAGTGTTTTTTTGCTCAAAATACAGGATTTAAGATTGCGTAAGATGGAAAAAATAAATAAATAAATAAAATGTTGTCTGAACAGTCAGCACTCAGTCCTCTCTTAACAAGAGGTGTCTGAGGTTTGATTGGGTAAGAAACCCATCTCTCTATGGTACAATTACAGAAGTGCACTGCAGTCACTTAGCCTGCTAATACATGGTATGATATTAATTACTGTTTGTAAACAATGCACTTTGCAGAGATTATTGCATGCACTCGGCGTCCTCCATTTGTGTTTGGCAATTCTCACAAGTGATTAAGTGGTGCAGCTAGGACAGCTGTTCAAGATGAGTTCATTGGCATGTTTAATTAATTGCACTTGAGATAATTATTCAATCATTACTTTGATTAATTTTCAGCAACCCAGATAATGCATCAAACGTCTGTTTGATATCAATAGTTTTGAAAGCACAAGTAAAACAAGACTAGCCATTTTTCAGGGCTATATTATACCCAATTTCTGCTTTGTGAAGAAGATAATGTTAATGTCAGTCAGCAATGCTGGGATCTATTATTATGACCTAGTGGCTGATCTCAGCAATGCTAATTCTCATTTAGCAAGGTTGCCTTAACATCGAACGATTGCTCAGTAAACTGTTATTTTTATGTGTTTTCAACAAAGTTAAAGTCTGTCACTACTCACTTCAGTGTGTTGGGTGTGTTTACTCTGCTTTGTGTTTTAAACATCCTTATTCTTTGCCCTCTCAGACGTTAAGGGTTATGGCAACATACAAGTGAAGGAAAGCCAGACAAATCATTTGTGAGAGATCTTGTCAAACAGATTAATTCCCACCCTGGGCCTTGGGGTTCTAGACTGTTTTTCTGTCATGCTGCTTTGCCAGGCTCCCTCTTGATAATACCCCAAAGATAAAATTAATTGTGCAGGGAGATGTGGGATGAGGAGTATCTAAAAAGACCTTGAGCAACACATGAAGCCTTTATTTTCTCAGCGTTCCTCTGCATGTGAAAACACAGAAACAATCAAACCGTCAGAAGCATGACACACTGCATCAATGATAAATAACTTGGTTGGGAGGTTTCTGGAGGGATGAAGTTCTGAGAGAGATGTGAGGGAACAAAAATCAAGCCTTGTAAAATATCTTTGTGCAAGTATCTATGCTCAAAGTAGTGAGTGAAATCCTTTGCTTCATCAGCAGTTAGAGGGATGGCACACTAGTATTATGTGAAGTTGCATATCTGCAAGTTGCAGAACATGTTCATTTCTTCTTTGATACTATTGATCAGAGATCAAACAAACTTGGGAATTATGACATCCAAAAACAACAAGCATGTCTACAACCATGCTGTTGGCTCAGTAAAGTCTGATTAGTCCACATCTACCCTGAATAGTAGTATAATTTTGGTACAGTACTTTGACATTGACAGTAATAAGAATGTCAGGTTTTGTGTACATTTGGAAAAACATGATGGTGTTCATAGTTGAAAATATGGATGGACCGATATGGAAATTTGGCCGATACCGATATCAATACTGATATTAATATTGTTGTTATGGCCAATAAACGTTACAGATGTTGATATATATATTTTGTTTCAAAAGGTTTAAGATTATCAAATTTAGTACAAATCAAAAATGATGCAAATATTAGGAGCGTTACCTTCCCGCCATTGTTTGTGAGCTTCTGAATGATAGTTTTTCAGATGACAGCAAATTTGAGGTGTTGAATGATTTGACATAGCATCTTCCTTGCATCACTACTTTGCAAATATTGCATGCTGCTTTTCGAGTATCTTCTTTTGACACTGTCAAAAATTACCACACAGCTGGCCAAACCCCCCTTCTCCTCCCGACACAGGTACACAAACAGCAATTATAAGAAAATAAATATCTGCTGTTAATATTGGCCCAGTTTTGCTTATTGGACCAATACGATATGTTAAAAAATGACTAACATCAGCCGATTCTGATATTAATGCCGATATTTCGTGCATCCCTAGTTAAAAAGTAAAGGGTCAACAAAGTCCATGATTCATCTTGTGGAAAACATAAAATCAGTGGCATTTTTTAAAGAACAGATAATTGTTTAAATAGTAAACTATAAATGCTAACAGTTTGTTAGAAGTATGAAAAGCCAGGAGGATAACTAAAGTATTCTAAAGTAACAATTATTGTTGGAGCAAAATCTGATGTTAAGCAATCCAATTACTTGTTAAGATGTATCACCAACATGTCTGAAAACTATTAGAATACTGCCTTTACCATTTGCTATATAGTAGCAGAAATACTTAAAGGTAAACATACCTTTCCCACAACTTACTGTCACTGCAGGCACATAAGCTTAGAAATACTTCAGTGTAAACACCAATCATATCAGTCATTCATTCCCACTGTCATCCACAAACAATGAAGAATATCCCAGAGAGAAAAACATTGGCACAGTACTATTTCTTCACAGCCTCATGTTGCGTAAGTTGTTCTTGTCACCTTCAACTGGCAGATGGTGCAAATGAGCCTTTATATGCTGTCGCTTTAAACTATGGACAGTCAGCCAAATAAACAATCACAACAGATCAATGTTTGAATGAGTAGATGAGTGAAATAAAAACATTACCTTTAGTACTACTGGAGTTGACAACAGATCAGCTGTAGCTTCAGCAGTAAGGTGTCAGTTTGTACTGTTGCATAAATCAGGATTTTCTCAGCTTTGGTCATCTTTGCAGGAAATGCCGAAAAAAGAGCAGCTTAGCTGTATTAGTTGTGGTATTTTCATACCACAAAATGAGAAGTTGGTACTGTCAAGACCTCTATTGCTCTATAAAAAGAGATGAGATAATAGAATGGTTTGTTAAATATTCTATTTTTTTTATTTTTATGAAAGCTTTATTTTAGGTGAGGACCAAAAACAAACATAGTTTCTACAAAGAGTAGAAGTGCTAAGAGAGTTTTCATATGTATGTTGGTCTTATGTTAATTAAGTTCCTGAACACATGCCCTGCATTCTGTAAATGCACTGTCCCTACACAATCCATGCCCACCAGTTTCATATTTAGGTACTTTTGAGCTGAAGTAAGCTCATCATGCTGTCACACTGTGACATCATTGTCCAGGCCGTCGGTGTCCCACTGGTGTTGAGATATCCTTCAACAGAACTCATCCAGTGATTCTGCAGTGTCACCAGAGCAGAGACAGGCAGTGCAGGAGAGATGACAGCCATGGAATGAGAGCTCAATGCAGGTATTGACAGGACTCTGGAGAGCAATTATGAGTGAACCCCAAGGGGTTGCTTAAATTAGACTTGTTTGTAAAAATAAAGTAAAATAAAAAGCTGAGCACTTTTAGTGATAGACGCTTAGTAGATAGCTGGTCATAAAAGTTTATTTCTGAACTGATAGCAGATTAATCATTAAACTTGAAGAGGTTGTCAAACATGTGACTTTAGCCTGATAGTGAATTAAATTCTTCACCTTCAGCAAATTTGGTATTGTGATGAGACCTTTTGTTTTGTTGTTTTTTTTTTGTTGTTTTTTATTTTTCCTTCTCAGCGATTCTGTTTTTAAGCCTATAAAATCCAACAGTAATAAATTCAATAGCCACCGTTGACAGTCAGCACATCAATCTCCAGAAAATACCTTCAAATAATCAAGGCAGACAGATAATAGCTTGGAATAGGACTCAGCTTGCTGCTCTGTGACAGACATTTCCAATTAAAAGGGTAAATAACTCGAGATTCACCTATTTCATCCTGTCTCATGTTTTATCAGTCTATCATGCTTTAAATCCATTCACCCCAGAAATGGTAATATCACAGATTTAGATTTCCTAAGCAAAGAAAAATGTCGTACAGTTCCAATATCCTAGTGCTATTTAAGTCTTTCTGCTGTGTCTGCATAGGACTTTTCATGAGGCAACTCAAGCATGTGAGGAAGCCAGTGATATCATTACAAAAACATCATATAAAGTGCAGCTGGGATGAGGTCTGAAAGATTTGGCTCTATACAGCCGCATTCCAATACTTTTCCCTGTATACTCCTGATATTCTAACATTTTGTTCACAGATGGTACTTGATTCTCAACGTCTAAACCTTTCTCCCACCTACTTTTTCCACAAAGCTTCCACCAAAAGAATTATATGTCAGCTAAGTCATGAAAATCTAAATATGTACTCTATATTATCATAGTAGGATATAAAATAATATTTGTGGAAGTAATGTGCTGTTGACAGCAGAAAGTACAGTAATAAAAACTGCATTTTTATAGTCTCCAATCTACCAATGGACCAGCATGCCAATGCAGAGTTTTATTGTTTAGAGCACTGGGATTTTGCTTCACTAAACGGTTAGCTGTTTTTCATCTGTTACCAGTACCAGAAGCTCCAACCAGTGATAGCCAGTCAGGTTTAAGAGAAAATTTCTTGTATGTGTGTAAACATGTGTGTGGTAAACTAAAGGTGCACATTATTTGAATAAGAATCCTCAAGCTATTTCTTTATCCAATGAGAATCATTTATTAGTATTTTAGAATATAAATATGTAATTAATGGGACACAGAACAGGAAGTCTTGACTCCATCAAGACAGTTATCTAGATATCTGCTGGTTACTGAAAGTCCAGAAATATCAGCCAGCCAGAAGCATTATCATTAGATCAACAGAGTCCCAGACTCACTCACAGCTGTGTAGCTAACCAATTTCATGCAACCATAAGTGTGTATGAGTTCACCGTGATAGACTGTAAAATCATATTTGTCATGTACTGTTTTTGCCCACATACTAAAGCCAGAACAGTTTTCTTCCATAACCCTCCATGGCATCTTTAATTGAATAAACCTTATATGCCTGCCTGTTTTCACCTCTAAATCACCACAAACTGAGACCTTTACTTTAATTTTCAACATGCACGGTACCCTCATAGTATTACTTTGTTTTAATGAAGAAGGTATTTCCCAGGAGGTGACATAACTATCTTGGGTTTGTGTAAAGCTTTTCTGGTGTTAAATGTAGCATACTATTGCCAAAACAAGATCATTTCTTCATTTAGTTATTCTCCCAATGCTAACCTAGTGCCTCTGATGTCTAAGCAACAGGAGAGACTAAAAAAAAGAAACAACTACAGCTAGGCAATAAAACTATCCCAAAATTAGATTGCAACTAAATTTAGTTTGATTTCTGCAATAAATCATTTTCAGCTGATCCATCTGGAGAGCCAACTGGGTTTACTCCAGTCCACTAGTTGGTAGTAAAGCGCCTGTAGGTTGGTTGCTAAACACCTAAAACATTAAACAAAAATTTGCCAGCAAACTGAGAAAGAAAACTGAGCTGAAATGTAAGAAAAAATTAGTGTAGCCAAAGAGCCATGACCATAAGGGTAAGTGTGTGGCTGCAGAGCAATTTGTTTAGCACAAAAAGGGCTGTGAAGGGCTCCTGACTGAGCATTAATAGCTGCAGTTACACTATTCGGCCACTATGAACTCAGGCGCTCTTTATGCCATCACTTGTTTGCAACCTGGGACAAATAAGTCACCCAGTGTTCCCCTCTAAACATTCCACAATGTTTAGAGGAGAGCAATACTATATTTTGTTATGTCTTTTGAGTATTGGGATGCAAAAACATAATGAACACCCAACAAAAGTTTCTAAAGCTCTTGCTAAATTAATGAGGAACCAATAGACTCTAAAAAAGGGCTTGATAGTGCCTCACATGCATTGGCAGTGCTAAGGATGTATATAACTTTATATATATTGTTGCTGCTTTGTTTCTACTTAAACATCTGACAAAGAAAAAAAAATACATTTTTGTACCTGAAATCAACTTTGAATTGGTCTGACAAAGACCTAAAGCTAGCACAGCTGGTTGCACACACTGCTGCAAGTGTGATGGATGGGTCGCCTTTAGCCCAAATCTTACCCAAGAGCAATTAATCAATCTTATTTTAGGTCCATATTTCCGAATGTATGCATTCCTAAAAACCAAGCCAGAGGTGGACCAGTGGTGTCTGAATGAAAGCTAGCAAAATTCAGTTTGAATCAGCTCCATTTGGCTGGTTACCTGTGCTCCTACAGATTAAATCTTACGTTGCTTTTATTCCTCAGCAAACTTCAGCTAACATTAACAAAATACCACATGATTGTAGCAAGGTTTGTTTTTTTTTGTTTTTGTTTTTTTTGTAAATAAATGACACAACTCATTAATGTGATGAATGACCATGTAATTCCCTAGGACTAGCGCAGAGCTACCCCCATCCCCTTCAGGCTTTCCAAGTGAAAGCCATTCCGGGTGAAAGCCGAACATTTAAACCTGTGTCTGCAAGTGCTGAGGCATGCAGGTCCTCTGGCCAAATGGTGGCTCTTTTCAGCTGTTAAAGGTCCCAAGGACCTATTTAACTATTACCATCAAGTCATTGAACTCGCCACATATTCATTTGGTCAGAGTTATAGAAAGATTAGAGAAGACAAAGAGAGAGGGTACAATTCAAGAATAAAAAGCACAAGTAAAAGCTTAAAATTATGCTTTTTTTTTAAATAAAAGTTTAGGAATCATATTGGATTAAAATGCTAATTTGTGAGACTTTTTGTAAGGAGGGGGGGTCAATAAATGGTGGTTCATAAAAAAGATGATCAATAAATTAAGCTGAGAGAAGGGTTAATGCTCTATTTTCATTGCCCAAGCCTTTATATATTTTATTAGTATTTACATTCTAAAGACATCACTCCTTAAACCTGTATGGACACATTTTCATCAGTAACTTTAACCATTGCAGCAGATTCTTCAGTGTTTACCAAAACATGCTCTTTAGTTTAACTACCATTATGAAAAAGCTGTACTATAGACAGACATAGCACTCTGTGTGGTTAATTAAATATTTCCGCTTTTTTTTGGTCAATGTAACCTTAATGTTGTGAAATGTATTCAAAGCTGTTACTCTGAAATATCTTCAAGACACCTAAAGCTATTATACTCTTCAGCTGTTTCTTTCAGTACATTGAGCTCGTTTAGTGTTTGAAGAGAGTTTCTGCATCTGATGCATGCCACTGCAGGGTACAAAACAACTAACTTTTCACGTTAATGCAAATGTCATACAAAAAAGAAATCTATATTCTGTGATCTTTAATGTATGCAATTTAAAATGCCAGACTTGTACACATGCACATAAATTCCAAGCCAAATCATGTGTTTAGAGTTACACAATCATAACATGCCCCTTTGCTACCTCCATGCCTGCTTGTTCTTCTGGTACCACTTCTCTTTGGCACAAAATGTTCACAGGTCAACAAAAATCACTTGATACAGAGCATCTAAATATGGCAGCCTCTTAGTGCACAACACACTGAGCACTGATTACTTGCAATTATGTTAGGGACTGCTCATACAGCAGAATTCATTATAATCCATCCACTTAAAGACACTTACAGAGATGTTACCCTCACTACTGTTGGGTGACTGGACTTTGTTTCTATGGGAACCAGTGCATGGCAAACCAAAATAAAAGAAATAAGATTTAATATAGTTGCTAATGCTCAGAAAAGCTGCATAGAGGAGCAAAGAGTTAAGGAAGAGGACAGCATTGCTATAGTAGCACTGCATTGACACATCATACTGTGGGTGTGTTTGATTTACTGTTCTTTGAGTAAAGAAAAGCCCAGGAAAAGAGATTAAAAAGTAGACATTGTAATGTTTAAACTTGTCTCATTAGATATAAAATAAACTTACATCTGTGCCATGACTCACTCCAGTAACAGTAGTCTTTTCTTACTTAAATATAAATTAATAAATCAAACTTTATTTGTAAAAAACCTTTGATACAGATGATTTTCAAAGTGCTGCACAGACACAAGTCAATTTAAAAACAGAGTAGATCATAAGATCATGGCTTTAGAATTTGATTAGAACTTGCTAAACAAGTAAAATCAATTAATAAATAAAATGAAATAGTAACTCAAATATATATTATAAAGAAGTAGTTAAAGAGAAAAAAAAGATAAAACATGACTTAATTAGTTTTAATTAGAATACATAAGAAGAGCCTTCAACTTCTAAATCAGTCCCTAAAACATAACTATGTTTTTTTTTTTTTTTTTTGTTGGGATGTTTGTTAAATTGCATTAGCATATATAGATGATTAATTTCATCAAATGTCACATCTTGAAAAGGTTACACTACACTACTTATAGCCTTCTAAACACTAAATACTTAATATCACACAAAATGTATTTGCCGATATAAGCAGTGTCTGACAATGTTGCTTGCTACTACTAGCAACTCTTATAATTGTACCATTTTCTTTTTAAAAATGTTTTTTTCCTTGTTGGAAATCTACGCTTACATATATGCACATGTCAAGCATAAATCTGTTGTGAAGTTTGGCAAAAAAAGGAAAAGTTGAAACACCTGTCAAATGCTTTGCTCCAAGGGCTGGCCACTCTTGGCCACTCAAGCAGAAAGCAAACGTGTTCCTACTTATGGTAGGTCAGACTTCAAGGCTGATCCGGATTTTTATAGAGAGTGTATTACAGAGCTGAATAAAAAAAATGGATTTCAACACAGTAGCACATGAAGCGTCTGTCTCAAGGGCCTGATTTCCTTTTACTCTGTCGTTTTAACAATGAGGCCATGACAGTCCAACGGAAGCCGTCATACTTAAGTGCCCCTTGTGCTAAGTCTGTTTTGCGTAACAGAGTTAAAAGCTCTACAGAGCATCAATATCCCAAAACAGTGATGTATGCTCAATAAATGTCTGTCAGCCATCTGTCATTTACCCTTTCTTTCTTTTTTAAAGTCATGTTTTCTTGTGTAGTCTGAGAGCTTCTGTAAAAACACCTAAGCATTAACATGCTAAACCAGAATGTTTTTATTCCACCACCTCAGCACCATTCATACTCTTTTCTCTGTAAAATCTTTTAATCGGTTGATTCAGAAGAAAAAACAACAATGATTCTGCTCTTATTCTTAAGAAAGGACTGATTCCTTTGGTTTTCAATGTCAAAACTAAAAGTAATACATTACTAAATTATGTAAATTTCTAAATGATATGCCGTTAGCCTAACACTGCACCACACCATTTTGTGGCAATCTCAGCAATCAAAAACACTTTGTAGATTTAAATGACATTTTGACACCTTTCAGCTGGTAGCTTAGCCCATTAAACCACTCCAGCTCTCTCAAGTCGTCATCTCTCACATGTGAGTTTCGGATTTTTTCACTGATGTTCAATTGGATTAAGAGCAGACTCATTACAGGACACTTCAGAATGGCCAAATGTGTTCCTCTTATTCATTCCTGGGTTCTTTCGGATATATGATTTCGGTCATTATCATGTAGGAAGAGCCATAGCCTATGACTGAAAGCTCTTTGTCACTGAGCAGTGTGTTTCGCTCCAGAATGCTTTGATAATCTTCTGATTTCATAGTGCTCTGCACAGATTCAAGCCACCTTCTGCCAGATGTAGCAAAACAGCATAATCTCTCAGCTGAATCTTCTCAGTGTTTCACAGTGGGATGGTGTCTGTTTTTCTTTGGAAGCCTAAAACTGTAAACATCAGGCTGATGGGACTCACTAATTTTCCAATTTTGCTTCATCTGTAAAACATTCTCCTGGAGGCATTGTGGCTTGAAATCTACTTTCATACACTAAGCAACATATGGTATAGCTGGACATTATTACTCCTTTCTATTTTCATTAAGCTTGCTTCCATTAATAAGTTTCACATCCTCCATTCCTTTTTACAAATTTGCC
Source organism: Rhadinocentrus ornatus (assembly GCA_037177495.1). Taxonomy (NCBI): domain Eukaryota; kingdom Metazoa; phylum Chordata; class Actinopteri; order Atheriniformes; family Melanotaeniidae; genus Rhadinocentrus; species Rhadinocentrus ornatus. Next base: position 10,367,939 of record JBAMHW010000005.1, on the reverse strand, counting down.
TTTGTTTAGTGTGGAATCAGTTTTCACATCTTTTTTCCAGAAGTGTTAATCTCTTCCTTATATCTTTACACAACTCTTTCATCTTTGGTCAGTGTGGATTTCCTAAAGTATCCACTTTGGAGTACTTTTATAAATTGTGAATAAAAAGGGTTCTGATACCACAGTTTGAATGTTTTATTCCTTTGGCAGAATCGTTTTTATATTATAGAAATTCTTTAAGAATCCTAAATTCTGCTGACAAGGTGTGACCATGATGGACACTTAATGTTCTTGCAAGTTATTTAGTTGCATTTGTTTTAATGTTATTGTGTCTGCCATCACTTATGTTTACAGTTTTTCTATCTATCATAGCACTGCTGCTGACAGGACGATCCTCTTAGTGCTTTATAAATCTGGGACACTATTCCTTCCTCTTACTTTTCCCACTTTGCTCCTGTAGGCACCAGAGTCCTTGTCTTCATTAAAGGAGTTCCTCATTGATCAATCACTGTCAGAGGAGTTGCTCTGTAATTGCACTGTGGCCTAATTCTGACTGACGTCTCATCCCTCCCTCACTCTGTCACAGGTCTCAGGAGAGAGAATGTTCCATGACTTTCACACCTTCGACCTCAAGGTAGGCCTCTCTGAGGATTTTACTCCTGTCTGTGTGGCTTATCTTTAAAAGGCGTAGAGTTATATGACAGATATGATAACTCATTTATCTATTAGGGGAGATGTACACAGAAAAAATAAAGTATGGGCATTTTTTTACATGGAGTATAGCAGTAGAGTATAAATTGAGTTTAAGTATGTTATACATGCTTTCCTATTAAATCTATGGGGAAAGAGTGTCCTAACTTGTGATACTTTTGATGTAAAAATATTGTTATGTTTAATACTTCTCACAATCAGTACCTCTAGTTTGACGTAAATATTAATGCCACATTTTTTTAGTATGAAAAGGCTCATGATAACTAAAGAACAGGCAGTCTGTATCATTCTGCAAATAGGTTCTTACATCTGCAAATGGATATCAGTGAAATCGTAGCAAGAAAAGAGTCATACTTTCAATACATTTTCAGCCATTAATTAACATGTGCTTTTCCATATACACAGAAGAAATACATTTTTTATTTATTTTCTTTGTCCTCAGGTTTGTTAGAGAATTAATGTTGATAAGTGACATAGGCCATTTGTCATTTCAGCCAATAAGTCACAGTCTTCACTTATATTTTTGTACTTTGTAACAGATAGTCTAAAAATGATAGGTTTAATCTTCACAGTGCGTATTTTAAATACACTCAATAAGGCTAAATTAGATTTTTTTAAAGTCACAAATGCTGGTATGTTTATTTGCAGTACCTTCAAAATGCAACTTGATTAAAGTGATTTAAGTATGATAGAAACTGGCTTGAACTGCTGCCCATGAGAAATACCCATTCATGGTGTTACAAGATTTCTCTTGTCTCATGCTTTAGCAACAGAATGTTGAAAAGCCAGCCTCCATGTTAACCCTTTATGTCTGTAGCACACAGTCAAAGAGATATGCAGTTAGTTTGCCGTCAGCTCAGCTATTTTTGGTGTTAAACCAACACAAGCTTTTAGAGAATCAAGTGCAAAAGAAGAAAAGTAATTGCAAGTGATTTTCCGGATTGAAATTGATACCTCCGCCATGATATTAACCTCACCAGGATGCAGAAGTTCAGAAAACCTGATGTGATTTTGTAAAATAATCTGTAAGTCTCCGCTTTCTGCTACTGAAATAGGCTTCATATTGGTTTGATAGCTCAGATTAGTCTCAGTCTTCTTGTAATCTTATGTCAACAGAAGCTTTCGTATGCGTGCACACAGTGATTTTACTGAAGGGCAACTGAACCTGCCTTAAGCCCAAAGTATAGGTAGATTTATCTCTGTATTTTATTATTTTTCTCAATTTTTTTTTCATTTTTTCAAAATTTGATATTTGATAGGGTCAAGTATGTTTCATAAGTCACTCACTATAGCATTTTAGCCAAGGCTAATTCTCAATGGAGTACATGGAAACAGGAAAGTAAATATCTAAACATTTCAAGTCAATATGCAGAGTTCCATTCCATTGCAATTAGAGTCAAAAGAAACCTGTAGTATCTCATTGCGAGACCTTGCCATTTACGAAGCTTGTTATGTTTCTGTGTGCAAAACTGTTCTGTACCATGCACTGGGGGAGTTTTAAATTTAAAATGTAATCAGCACTATCATCACAAGCAATCAGTTCCTCTTCATTCCACCTGATCAAGCCCCCTGCTAAAGACAAGCTTGTTAAATAGAGTACTTTATCAGGCCTGGATTAAGTTTTGACTTTGATTAACACATGTTGTCTGAGTTTAGAATGTCAGAGTTCAAGTTTTTTTTTTTGGGGGGGGGGCGACAAAACGTTGTTGTTGTTGTTTTTGTTTTGTTTTTTTCAAATGTACCAGACATAAAATTTTATTTTTCTTTGGGATAGGAACTAAAGTAGCAAAATCTGACTCAAACCTGCACTCCAATGAGTCTTAACTCTCTGTTAAACAAAAACGCTCAGCTGTTAACAAAGCTTTGTGCTTCATGTCAACTACTGGAGTGGTCAGTCATGCACATGTACCTTGTCTACTCTTTGGACAAGGTCATTCTATTTTTCGCTAATTTACAGATAATATCTCTTGTTTGCACATAATTGGTTTGTAGATATATATAAAAAAAGACTTGGTAAAATTACAATATTTTGTTCTGTGGTGGGTTATTTGTTGAGGTAATCTGCTGGCTTCATTCCAGTGGAAAGTCAATAATCAGCTTTGTTGTGATAGGCACAAGAATTCCTTTCTTAACTTGCAGCAATGTAAAGATGAGAATCACCAGACAGGCAGAAGTCTGAGGAATAGCATAAATGTCAAACCTTCAACCAGCGGACTCCAGTTAAATTACAGCATAAAACATTCATGCTGTCAATTTATTTGCATTTGGACCAAAAATACTAAGCCAGGTTTGAAAAAATATCATGGTCAAGAAGTCTGAACTCATCCTCTAGAAACTATCTATAACTAATTAAATTTACATCATTCAAAATAAATAAATAAAAATATTAGTGGATTATTTCTTGGTAGATTATTTCTTGGTAGATAAACTATGACGTCTCAGATGGTGGCTCATTTTTACAGTCTTAAACATATTTGTGCTGATCATGGTTTCTGCTACTTCAGAAGAAAGCCTGTCAAAATTTCAGCTTACCAAAAAACATACATTGTTAGCCAAACTGGAAATTACACAATTGAAATATTCACATAGCTAATACCCATACAGTTTCAAATGCACATGGCTTTAATTGTCTAATGTCTATCAAAAGCAAGCGTTTCTTCATTTTTCAAACTACTGTTCACAATTAACAAAAATCTTGTCTTATGCTTCTTGATAATTGTTTTTGTCTGTAAACAATGCTGATAATGCTGCAAAGCAATCAACACATTACAGCTTTGTTTTTGCAGTTATCAAAGTTCATTACAAAAGCCACAACAAGCGCAGCTAACTGACCAAAAATTAACATTTTATGAACTTTAATCTCACCAAAGCTGATTTAATTTGAGAAAAGGCATTCCAAGCCCACACAGGCCACATCCAGACGTAGTAAACTGTCTTCCTATTCATAGCGGAATGGAGAGATGAGAACACCTCCCCAGTATATCCTCAAACACATCTGTGGCCATGCCCTTTTTTTGCAGTGGAAATAGGTCAGCCACGAATAACTGGCTTCTTCCATTTAAGAAAAAACCCCAAAACAAAACAAAAGAGTTCAATTATCTGGATTCTTTGGTTTGTAAATTTAGACTTGAGAATGTTTTGTCTGCATTTTAAACATGTTTAAATGCTGCAGATTCCATCTGGTAACAGAGGACATTTGATTTTTTTCTTAAATCTTAAATTTTAGAATAACATTTGATAGGAACTGGAAAGGCACAGAAATGCTGACTTGGTCTGCATTTAGTCACTGAATCATTCAGATTGCACTGCTGTGATTGCTTAATTAAATGCTCCACTGTGTAATGACTTTGCTTGAAAGGGAATTAAATGTCTAAATGCTGCAGAATCTGTGTTGAGCTGAATAGAAATCAATGGGACATAGCGCAGGAACTGAAGGTGTTTTCCGACTTGTTTAGGGTGAACGTTTTGTATTGATGTCGTCGTTCAGTCACAGAGTCAAAACCTCATTCCTCTTGGTCCAAAGCATTGATTGCTGGCATACAAACAGTGTGCTTAGTTTGTGCTTTCTAGAAAGGTCGAGGAAGGCAGTTCCTCGCTGTACATCTGGGGAGTGAACTGTATGCAAGGCTGCATTTACAGCAAAGACTGTAAAACTACTAACAATGTAATCACTAACTATTAAGAGAGTCTAAAAAAATACACATTGAAGAAAGAAAACAACAAGTCCTACATGCATTCAAGTAAATACATGATTTAATGCAATATCTCTTCAAATGTAGATTTAATAAACATGTGTCTCACTAATTTTTAGTATTATCGTTCCTTGAAAGGAGCTTTTTCTTAAAATAACTTCCATAGTCCAAAATTATCTGTGTTTTACCTCACAGGCCTAAAGGCAAACATTACAACCAAACTAACATGGAAATAGTTCTTGAAAGAAGTGCAGCAAACTCATCTAACAAACATTTGAGTGAACCAAAGACCTTTAGAAACCACCAATGCTGAAAGAGGCATACAACTCTAAAAATGACAACCAATTATCAAACTGCCTCTAGCTTAAGACACTGTAATCCCCAAGATGTTGCAGTCTGTGAAATATGAGAGTCTGAATTAGATCTTTCAAACAATGTTGGCTTGTCTGCATTTGCAATCTTGCAGCATTTAAGTCACAAAATTAAGTTGACCCCATCAGAAAGCTTAAGGACATTTAACAAAGCCCCTGGCGGTCTTATTACTTCATCTGCTTTCATCTCATCTCCTCTATGTAATAAGTTCCCACTCTAGCAAGACCACTGGGGCTAATAAGAGTTTTATCTGCTTTTGATATTAGATATTAACACCTCATCAAAGTTAAGCTAGCGGTGGGCTCGTCTTGCCTCCAAAATTTACATTGGCTTAACAATGTGTCTAAAAGAAATCTTATCAAATTCAAATTAAGGGTTAGTTGAATAGCCAGAGGGATACTGCTTCCTGCCACTCAAGAAACCTAATTTGGTTCTGCTGCAGAAAAATACAAGCAGGCTTTGTAAATCAATGAGATCATAGTTTCTGTAGAATAAAAACAGTGAATTTGTTCCTCATAATCCTGAGTCAAAACAGAGTGAGTTTGTTGCATATAAATGATGAATGTTTAGCTACTGGGTATGTAAAGAGGTCTGAGTGACACAATCAGGGTTTGTTGTTTTAAAAACTCTATAAATAGCAACTCTAGACAGCAGCCTTTGTGATCGTCACCTGAGGGGAACTCATTTCTACCATGTGTGCTGTTAAGTTTTATCCGCCAGATGGAGGTTGGAACCCAGTGTTTAATAGCCAGGAATTTAATGTAGATGAAAAATCAAAGAGTAATCATTAATATTTCTAAGCAAATCTGTTTATTTTCAGGACTTTTTTTTTTTTTTTTTTTGCAAAAGGGAGATAGTGTTTAAAGTGAGAGTGCAAAGGTGTTGGAGCTCTTATCACCCCTTGTGGCATCTGTTGTCATGTTGTCAGGTTGTATGGAAAAAAAGAAATATTAACTGGAAAATATAGCTTGGAGAGATAGAAAATAAATTACTTCAGTGTGGCAAGGGAAAGAAGATTGTGAGATTTATCAAGTCAAGATGGAAATGCTTGCAAAGTCACTGCCCTTGCCTTGAAAAATTAATAAGAAATCAAATGCCTTAGAGTGTACAGAGATCAAAGTGTTAAAGAGTGTTTGTATGTTTGTGTATGAGCATGTCTATACACTTGTTTTCTCATTGATTTGTGATTGAAATATCATCAGTTATTTTTTTATTTCTGGTGTGACAGGCATAGAGATTTTTTTTCCACATGTAAGACTTCATGATTCGACATTCACACAAGATCAAATCGTCCAGAAAAAAATCATCTGACACAGTTCACAATTAGTCTAACTGTTGTCTTTTAACTCTCAACAGATTTTGTGTGAAACAGCTTGACTCGCAAAATCTATAATTGTACAGATAAGTGAACATGTTAGCTAGATAAAGGTTAAACTATCAGGGATATGTTCTCCATCTGTCTAAAGCCAATTTTCCACATTCAGCTCAAGCAATAGTGGGTAGTAAAGAGAAGAAGAAGGAAAAAAAGCAAGTCAATATTGATTGATCTAGAGCCTTAGCAATTACCTCTATGTGCAGAAGACCATGTTAAGGTCAGTATTATCTTAGCTCATTTTATGGGTCAGCGCTCTTGCTTTAGCAGAAATAAATTAATGGGGTAAACACTTTAGCTCACCTTGATGAAATTTACAACAAATGGAAAGACTTAGGTGGAAAGTACAGTGCCAGTGAGCAATCCCTGATATTTGCTGAACCCTCTTGAATCTAAGGCACAAAAAAACCAAAAAAACAATCATCATCAGTAATGAAACAGTAGGAGTTCAAAAATATAATATTTACATGCAATGAGTCTACATTATTCTACCAAGTATGTTTTTTTTTCAATCTATAACATAACTAATATTATAATTCAAAAGGTGAAACTTAAGGTAATTATGAAGAAGGAACTTGAAACAACAAAATTGTATCATAGGTTTTTATAAAAAAGAAGAGGAATAACTAAAATAAGATATCTTTAAACCATTTTAATACTGCTTGATATTTCTGCTTCTAGCACTTTGCAAGTACAATTAGCCATATGTACACTAATGCTTTTGTACAGAAAAGAGTACATGGGTGTCAACAAGTCTTAATGTATACATGCACTGTGTTCTCTTCTTATATGAGGCTGTGTGCCCAAGGCTTTCAAACTAAGATAACAGTATCAAATATGCTGTATAAAAATAGCTATAGCAATCTGGCCAATTGCATTAGCCAATGATATCAGCACAGTCTTCAAACTTTGCATGTAACTTCTTGACACCTATGTCTATTTCACTGGAGGGAACGAGGAGCGTTGTTAGTCAACCAAGACATTCTATCAGCTTTCTGTGTGTATTGGCATTCTACTGTGGCCTTCAGGCTGACTCACAAACAGCTCTGTTATGTTCTTAACTCCAAAATAAATTCAATTTCCAATGTAGTGATCACCTTAATGAAAAGTCAATGCTCCTCTCTCTCTGGCTTTCTCCTGTAGGGACAGTCAGAAAGATGAATTTATCAGCAGGCTGGAGACAGCGCCTGAGGGGACACTGCCCCTTGTGATAAAAAAGAATAGTACACAGTGTGTCCAGTCAGTCTTCCATTATTACCCAGCTCTGAATTTGAACTGGCAGAGGAGGTATAACAGTATTGATCAGATGATAGTGTAATTTATAAACTCACAAATCCTGTAACCAGTGATTACAAAACCACTCTTTCTACCAGCCTGTTCTCAATTTGTTAAGTTCAGAGGATGAATTTGTTTTCCTCATAATACACACAGCGTTATATTAACTTGCCTACTTTGTTGCATTACCTGGATGTGTCATAATGTGATGCCACAGTATCATTTATCAGGTGTCAAATTATTGTTTCTCCAACATCCTTTATATTTTTTGTTTGGATTAGTTCAATAAATTTAGATTCTGGGGTATTGAGCTGCATACCTGAACAATTCAGTTTTTTCTTCTTCTTAATAACACTATGTCTTGTCAGCGGCATAACCTTCTGATTAGAGAGACTTGTCACAGCATATGGTAAACACTGTTATAGATAAGCTCTAATCCTCATGAAACTCAATGTAATGCATAGGAAAAGTGATAGGAGCACAGAGCATGCACATGTGCAAACATCACCCACTGATAGATGCTGTACAAAGCTGTTGCTAGCCTTCTTACAGTGCAAATGTTGTACATGCTGATCACAACCTTTTCCACAATTACCGCTCGTGTGAATCTTTCATTTGCATGAATCACAACAAGATGATTGATGTGTACTTTAACTGCATGAATAGATGCCACTTGTGGACATAGTGTATATGTGCTTAGTAATAAGACACCAACAGAGTCATTAGCTTAACATTCAGCTAAGTTTTTAGGTGTATTAGCCCATAAAACTTGAATCTAGAAAAGGGCATGTCAGCTATATATTGTGTTAAGAGATCGCTGTCTTTATTAATACTGCATCTGACATCAAAAAGTAAATGTAACTCATTATAATGTATTTAACTTATATAGTTTGTGGTTACAGTGCCTTTATATTATTTGGGAAAATGAGTCCCATCCACTGGGACTTGAATTACTGGATATTTCACCGTAAGAAGACTCATTCATTTTGGTCTTCACTGTGTGAGTCTCTCTCCAATGGGGCTGCACTGCCCATAAACAGACTTTGAGTGATTAGTGCTGCTCTGCCATTGACATCATTTGCATTTTAATAGACCATAATTACAACTCAGGGAAAATAAATTGCAGTTTGAAGTATGTTTGAATTACTCCGACTCTGCGGCTCTCCTTATGAGATAGCAGTGAGCATATGCAGGAGCTGTTTGGATAGTTAATGTCAGGTTAAGAAATGTACAAAGATGCAGGACTACAAACTGAAAAGTACAAAGAAATACAATGTGGACTGTGAATGTCATTGTGTGAATAAATGACACATTTTGATGTTGACTCTTTTCTATAAGTAAGGTTTGAAATCCACTGCTAGCAAGGCTTTTATTGGTTTTACAAAGCCAAATGAATACTTGCATTAGAGGACATGTAAAAGCTCTAGAGTTGTTGAAAGACACCTGTGCTATTACTTGCTTCAAATCTTACAGATACAGCAGTTGTAACTCACAAAGCCACCCTGCCACCCTCCTGTAGTTTTTGTTGATTTCTTATTAAAACTTGCGATAATTGCTGTTTTTTTATTTAATATCCCCCAGCCTGTCTTATCGCCACACCTCACCTGCTGAGATGTGACACCTTCTTAGGATTTGCCGTGGGGTTGTCTAACCCTGGCAGTTAAGGCCCATGTGACCCCGTAAGCAAGAGTGACAACACAATAATACTCCCCCATGTCTAATCTTTCATTGGTGGATTATCAGATTAGAGGCCCCAGTTGTTTATGGGCTTGGTGACTATCGAAAAAGTTGATCTGTCAAGTTTATCTTACACTTGTCCTATCAAGGCAGTGTTGGTCCATACAGTAGGCTGTGGATGGAAGATAAGGCAGACATGGCTGAATAGAACCTTTGGAAAATGAGAAACAAGGCTTTTCTTTTGACTCCAGCTACGATAGACTTTATCTAGTTTAGGAAATGGACCCCACCAAAAGCATTACCTCTCCTTTGGATTTGCTTGATTTCTTTGACCTCCTTAGTGTGACAGAGCTGCCCTTTTTTCATTTTGGAAGGAGATATCAGAAATCATCCACCAGTTTAACTCTCAGGTTAGTGGTGTGGAATCACGAGTTTCAAAGAGGACATAATCCATCCTCTTTCAAGCCGCTCCTTTGTGGCATTTCAAAGACTCAAACTGATATAGGTTTCCTATCAATCTGTTGTTTTCAATCTGTTGTGGAGGTGCATTATTGAACTTTAGGATGTGGTTCACTTTTCAGAGTAACTGTTTTCTTTCCATTACAAAGCAGTGACTCTGAAGGTCATGGCCTCCTCAAACATGACTGTCAGAGGATATTGTGAAATAATAGTTAGGAATGAGATCATTATCTTTTTAAATCTGGTCTTATCGGATTTGCAAGTGAAGGTGAGAATGTTTTGACATCACCTCTAATGGCTGAAAGTTGAGTTTTCAATTACTTTAGCAGAATAAAAAAAAAACAATATTTATGCCCTTAGGACAAATACATAGCATCCTGTTG
>JBAMHW010000005.1:10272413-10357919 GCA_037177495.1 Rhadinocentrus ornatus | reverse complement strand
GCAAGTTCTCCCACTTAGTAATCTTCGAGGGGTCTGAAATTTTCATCGTAAGTGCATTTCCACTGTGAGAGACATAATAATAAAAAAAAATCCTGAAATGAAACAGCTGCAAATAAGTATATATGTGTGTATATATAAATATATATATATATATATATATATATGTATACACAGAGTTCACAAATATCCTTTAACTGGATCTCATTTTATTGGGAGTGATCTTTGCACATGTTGTACAGTGACTGTATGTAGTGTGTAGTGAGCCACGTTCATCAAACTGTGACTTAAGTGTTTGGGATTTTATATCTTTAGAGTTAATGATCTAAAGACCTTTTGAGTGTTAGGGCTTGGTGCCAAACAGCCTTCGTCTGAATTTATATGTATAAGCGCTAAAATTATATCTTACACCAGAAACAGCAGAACAGCCTCCTAAAGCAATAATAATAGTTCCTCTGTCCCATTCCTATCTTATTTATGACATAGCACACTGGCTTGTCATTTCCAACCAGTGTGATTAGTCACCTTGCGAGCACATTATTCTAGCAAATACCACAGCTATATTTTTTTTTTTTTTTCCATTTTTCATTCCATGGGTTTGATGAGAATGCACTGAATCCCATTTCCCAAAATATTTGGTCTTTTCTATACAACAAGAATATGGCTCTCCTGATTACATTATGCCTCTGAGCTGTATTTAGCCAAATGTGCATAAACTGCAAGTGAAAACTACAATAAGCTGCGGCTAGTAAGTCATATCAAGGAAAAAAAAAACAAAAAAGGGAAGAGCACAGTAGTGCTTGTTCATCACACTATTTTGTCTTGGAAATTAAAACTCAGATGATAGCCTAAAACTCTGCCTTTTTATAACAAGCAAGGTCTTCCCATGTGACTTGAGGCTGTTCCGTTTCTATATTCTAACTAGGCCTTCATGTATTGGATGTTAGGATTATTAAGGATTGAGATAAATTGTTTCTCTTTCTGCTTACTAAACAATATTACATGTCTAGTATTGAATCGTCAACTTGTCACTTCTTATTCAGCTTTCGGTCTGACATTGTCTCGACTCAAATCATTTTCAGGACGAGGGTGTTTGTTTTTTCCTAACCATTTAGTAGAGATACCATCATTTCCACCATAATTTATCGTCTTTGCAAGATGACAGTCCCATTCCAGTTCAAAATGGTTAGTGAGTTCTGCTTTGTTAAAATATCTGTCACGGCAAGCAGCTTAATAACTGATTTGGTAATACCAATGATGTAGTTTGGCTTCTCCTTGGACGTTAATTGGACCTTCACAAACCACTGTTTTATGTAATAAAATTGAACATATGAGTTAACTCAAACGAACGATTCAAATCTTGAGATATCTGTAATAATGCAGACACACAGACCTCAGTCAAATCATTTAAACGTAACCTAGTGAATTCAAACCAGGAGGCTTTGGAAAAGAAAATCAATCCAACGACTAAAGCTGCTGCTAAAGGCAGTGAGTAGCACAGATGTCGACCACATGGGGAGGACACAACTCATTTGTTGCACTTTGCAGTTATTTATTCACTTACAAGGTCGGATATAGGAAGACATCTGTCACCTTTTGTCTAAGTGCCTGCCTGCATGATACATGGAATAAGTTTCAAAAAGAAGAAAATAAATAAATAACACCGAAAAGGCTTGGCTATGGAGTCTCAAGCTCAGGTGCAAAATCACGTTAGGCATTTAGAATGTCCTGCTGTTACAATACAACACCTGGAGACCTCATAAGTTCCACCAGAATTGGTAGTCAGTGCCAAGGTATCACTGTTTTCCCCCTTTTTTTATGACATTGTAGCTGACTTTTTCAAAATGTCTTAACATTTTTTGGTAATATAAAAAGTTATCAATAAAAATATTATTTACTATATTTACCCGTACAGTTTAAAGATACTTTCTTGGTATTTATTAAATAAAGTAAAAAACAAACACAAAAAACCCCAAAAAACATTAGGTTTTGGGGGAAATTACACTTAATGGAAGCTATTACATGACAGCTGGTTGGTCAGTATTGTAAAATCCCCTAATTGCTCCTGTGCTGCTCTCCATAGTCCTTCTCCTAATGACAGTCAGCCACCTCCAATGTAAATTAATTAAACTGGCGCATGGCCATACTTGTGAAACAAAATCTGATACTCGCATCTGAAGCATTTCAGGTCTCACACAAGATAATAGATGTAGGAGAGTTTTCTAATTCTCAGAGCCCATTCCAAAATAGCACCAGAAGCCATATGTATTTGAGTTTCTGCAGCAGACACTAAATCAACGCCCTCGACAGAAGCCTGAGGATGCCTCCACACAGTCATGCATGACAACATCAAAGCTTTTCTTTATTGCCTCTCCTGTTTTCAGCCTTGCTCTGTGGAGCTAAAAGCAGTGGTACCATTGCAAATATTATCTCTGGGTTAGAGCAAATACTGAAAATCTTGTCTGTCACTTGTCAATGGTTTCAGGCATGGCTGGTAGCTATGTTTGGGGATGATGTCATCCACACATGGGTATAAATTTAACAAGTAAAGTAGCATATACATGAATCACAAGGTAAGATTTGTTTCTTGATTTGTTTGATAACAGAGCACTTTTTGACTGTTTCATATACTTCTAGTAATTAACAAGAGAGTTTGTCTGTGTTCCTACCTTCCTACATATTGACAGTATCTGTAGAATGTTGTATATATCAAATCCCCAGATTTTCATAGGCAGGATGTTTAAATGATAAGCTGGATCTGTCTGGGAAACCACTCAGCACCCACAAACAGATTGAACAGGCACCCAAGATGGATATGTTGACACTTTATTCTACATGTCTCTATTTAATGATATTATATTTCATTTCCAGAGCAAAGAAAACACCATTACCCAAAGCAGTGAGTCGTAACAAGCCATTCTGCACCAGATTCCAATCCTCCTTGGTGGTATAGTAATTGAATTACAATCGCATATGACACAAAGTTTGAAGAGAAAGTATTTGTTTCAAATAGTTTGTTCCGTGTTGCATACCAAGCTCAACTTTGCATTAGAAGAAAAACAAGTTTGGGTAGTTTTCTTCTAAATATGACCATTGTTTGTACAAAGAAATTATAAAGTGCTGATTGGACATTTTAGTCCTGAAATTGATTTCTTAGTACAAATGGAACTAGCACGAATATGGAAACACAATTACTACAACAATTTTTTGAAGCAGATGACTCCATCATCTTTGCAAATTGGCATTGTAGAAAGTGGGTGACCAACCAGCAGGTCATGACAATTTGCCTTCAGGCAACATTTAAGTTGATCACTGGCAACGCTGTATGCTAAGGCCCATATTGATAACTAACCCAAGATTGATTTTTCTGGTAACTGGTGTTAAGTGCTTTTAGAGCCACTGGGGCTTTGAAACGTGTGCCCCCTTGTTTTCACCACAGATTGAAAAGCAGTTATAATTTCAATGGGAGCAATATGCTCACAGGAAAAGGAGGGCAGGAAAAGTGGAGTAAGTGCTCCCTCAGGCACAAACAGCAGGGCCATTCAAAAGGTCCCAACAACAGACCAGTAGAAATTGATTTCAGCTTTATTCCTGGTCAAATGCATGACTGTACTAGTGGGTGACCCAATAGCAGACCTGTCTTCTCTAATTAGGAAACCATTTGGAAGATATGGACACATGTGAATGGCTATTCGGACTCTATGAATATCAAAATATGGTGACATTTTTCACTATGAAAACTTCTAGAGGTCACCCAGTTCTTTGTTTAGTTTGGGCACCACCGCAATTGCGTACATAGTTTGGAATAAACACTGTTTGTTCCTATTGGTAAAACCGACCCATAACACTGTAAATGTTTCCGGGGCACTGCCACTGGCACATATTACATAGAGACATAAAAGTTTCACTTATCGCCGCTTGTATTTCAACAAAAAAATGGTAGACATTCAATAAAACAGGACACATTTTAGTTATGAATAGCCATTTTAGTTTTCGAAAACAGAAAGTGCTGTTAACTTCCATCATCATCCATCATGATGATGCAAGAGAATAACATGTACAACAAGATAATAACTAAGAATGTATGTTTATTTAGTTGAATATTTAGTTGAGCTGATTAAGCTGACAGGAAGCCAATCACATTAAATTAAAGTAATGGCAGGTGTGGTAGTGTCAGTGCACATTTGTCAACGTAAGTGTCAAAAGTAGAACATTGTAATTTTAAGTGTTTTGGCACCACAGATACATAGCATCTCTATGTATGTGAGCACTACTGGACAGGGGAGGGGACTGCGCAAGCGCTGCTTATTGAGAAGAAGTAAACGTGCTTTCACGTTAGTTTCCAAAAGTCTAACAATAACACCAGAAAAAGCAGCTAGATTTGTCGCTAATTGCTTCTTTGAAATAGAGTCACTTGATGGGTCTGAAAAATAGCACCAAAGTAGTTAAATTAGCAACACTGATTCAGCCATCCGCTGACGTGTGTTTCAACTTAATCGGTGTATCGTAACAAAATGCGATTAAATCCATACATTTTTTGTAATTAATTCATTGTAAATAACATGTTATTTACATATATAGTTCACCTGTAATAAAATTTAGTCTGTTAATAAACTGTAATCGACACTGATTTAATCTTATTTAAGTGCTGATTTTTCAGTCCACAAAATAATAAGAAAATACGTTTTTTTTTCCCTTCAGCAACCATGGTTATGTACTACATTACAGTATATGTAACAGGCTGTCTTGCTTCAACATTACAAGGCTCGAGGCTTTGTTGGCTGCCAAGCTGCAGTCACCCACAGAGCTATGTGCTTATTTTCTCTGCCCTCTTCTTGACCATATGGAGCATAAGGGTCACAGGGACACTGTGTATCACAGATTTGTCTCTGTGTGCGATAGTGTGTATATGCATGTACATGTGTGTATGTATTGCCTGTTTGTAAAATGAGCCAAAACTGCTCACTAGTGTTGGTGGATTTGGCAGTGGGATGCATTGATTTTGTCAACATTTGCATTTCAGTATCAGCCAAGGATACTTTTATTAGCTCCACCAATATAAATTCAGAATACAGTTTAGTCGTTTCACATTCTGCTGTGTTGGAACTACAACAATGACCGTGTTCTCTTTTAATTTTGGATGGGATTCTTTTTTTTAATTATTATTTATTTTTTACACCAGTTGCATTAAAAATCAAAACCAGCCAAGTGATTTTAAGCTGGTCCTAATTATGTAACTGATGGTGTGCTCCATCATGCCGGTGCACTGGAAAACCCTACAGGTAGATGATAAATGTTTATGCCAAAGGTCAGAGACAGTCTATAGGTGCAAGATGATAAATTGTCTTTTTTTTCCATTTCCATCTGGTCTGGGGTCAGCTTGTCAAAGCTGACATGGTGACATAGTAGCAACCACTCGTCTAATCGCCATATTAATTCACCCATCACAAAGCTCTAATGACACCACCGCTGGCCAATTAATCTCAGAATTTGATTTAGCAAGTCTCCATTCATCATAACTGACTGTTTCAGTATGCAATCAATATGGTCCTTCTAGCAATTTGGACACCTAGACCTTAAGAGGTATACAGTCACTGTGTGAAGAGTGGTTTTCAGAAAGAAAATACTTGCCCAGGCCAAAGGGGAGTAGCATCAATCATGTACCGGTGCATTCATCAGCAGCACTTTTTTCCTATGATTCCTGTGATAAGACTCATTGTACAAAAGGTCTTGCACAACTTATTGAAGTTATAATGAACAGAGAACATGAGTCAATTCACAGATTCATAAAAACTGTCCTGCAAGATAAATAATTTATATTCATAGTAATAGAAATGTACCAAAATTCCCTATTTGATTTCAGTTTGCAGTTTACTTGTGTACAGATGTTTATAATACGCTGTGTAGCTTGTGCACCTTGTCAGTATCCCTGCCTGCTTGCACTTGGACATACACTCGCCCATACGTACACACAGCATCAAGCTGCAGGGCGAAGGCAGCTCTGCTCACTCAAGGGGAAAGTGAACAGCTGTGCCCGTGACAGCTGGAGCAGTCATGACATCCCTTCAAATATCGGGGACAGCTTTGGACACAATAGTGAATCAGCCGAGAGGGGTCCATTTACAACCTGGACGAGAAGCCAAGGCTTCAGCCTACAACCAGGCTGAACTCAGTTTTTCCAAAATGCATTTCCAGTGATAATGTGAGGAGTAATGAGTTTCTCCTTGGTCTGCATCCCATTTAATAGTCCCCCATTTGCTACAAAACAAGCCAATGGAGCAAATTAGATAATGCTGTGGCTGTGAAAAATGAGTTGAATACTAATGTTTGTTTTTGAAGGTCCAGTTAATACAGTTGCTCATCACCAGAATCTTTCATTGCTTGCATTTCTAATTCAATCCCTAACAACACAAGGGTAATTAAGGAGAAAAATATGTTTTATATACCTTAAACTAGTCTCTTTATGTTTAGAATTCACTGTTTCTCTAGCCAATATAAGTTCTGTGACAACTTAGCCTGCCCTGAAAAAATATTTTGAAAATGACAAATTTCATGACTTGTAAGCTCTCCAATCATACCCAAAGTTTTTGTTTTGTTTTAAATATTAAAAATGATGCATGTCTAAAACATGCTTGAATCTGTTGTAATTATGGGTGCGTCATTTAAAATAAAAAAAAAGGAAAGAAATCAGTGTGCTATGCAAATGAGCACAATCACCTTCAGTACCAGACCGATTTAATTACACCTTAATTTCATGTATAAACACTCCCAATTCAGACGAGCTGCTGCAGTAAGCCTCAGCAAAATAAACTGTGTGGGAGGACTCCATAGGTAGAGATAATTACAACACACTGTTATGGACTTCTGATTATATGAGGTTGTGGCCAACTTACTTTCTCCAAATACCACTGAATGAACGTCTGGGTTGATAGATTAAAGTACATCTCAGATATACAGTGGTGTAATGTGGACTGAATACAAGCTCATCTGTAATCTTGACAACACACCTTGGCCAACATATTTTGAGACGTTAACGCAGGATGAATACCACTAAGGTTTTATCAATTCATATATCTAAGAGCATGCAAGTCTAAGCTGTATAAAATTATTTGTGTCATATATGTATGGTGCTAACTGGATATTTGGTGTACTGCAAAGGCATATGCAGTAGCTAAGTTTTCCTTCTGTCAGATGTTTTGAAAACTGTACAGTAAGTGGAATTTTGTGGAGACTATTGATGTGTTAAATGGACCTCTAAAGGTTGCGTCTGTATTTTCTTTTTCCTGATGAGGCTATGAGAAACCCACAGACTTATGGTTAAGTTGTGGGTGCATTTGTGTCTCCAGTTAAAGTGACATGACTGTGAAGTTTCCAGGTTTTAATTAACTTGATAACATAAAGTGATTTTACAGATGAAGCCACATGTTTGCCTTATCCCTCATTTTCTTTTCCATGTAAACCATGGAAACGGCTAAATATATATTTAAACTGAAGTTGGTTAAGGCAGTGTACTGTACCTCTGAGAATATATACAAAACAACCTGTGAAATGAGCCCAGACTGAAAACAACTAAGCCCCAGTCCATCTTAAGGAACCATTAAACTTGAATGAGTGGGTTTGATCTATAAATAGGGGCTTTTCTCCTGCAGGGACTGAAGATTGAGCTTTGTTGAAAACACAGGAGAAACATATGCTTGGGCACAGCTTGTTGTGGCCTCAGATGTTCTTTAACAGTTGATTTCCTCAAGTTGCATTTCCTTTTTCACTACGTTATTGTGCTAATTATTTTCCAGCATGTTCCACTTGGGTGGTTCACGGCTCACACTGAACAAACTCAACCCAACACAAGGGCTGCTGAATATCTGCCCAGCTGTGTGACACATTGGTTTCTGAATACCGTGGGCTGTTTTTGAAATGCTTGAAAACTGATGGAGCTTTGTTCAGAGACCAAGTTGTTTTTACAGTGCTGATATTCAGGTAATTTCATATCTATGAAAAATTAAATATCTGTTCATATATCTTGTTTAGGGTGATTTCCATTCTACTGTACTTCACCTCCACCTGTGCTAGAAGGCTCTAAAAATATAAACCAAGCACTCCTATTGTTCTCAGAGTGCACAGTGATGCCACTTGTAATTGCCATAGACAACAGCATACAGTGATATGTTGGCAGAACAGCAATGTAGTCAAAAGAAGCATGTCATTTTAATTCATGTCATGCTAAATTTGCTTTTAGATACCCCACAAGGCTCAAATGTGCTGCCTGGGGCCTTCCCTACTGCCATGATGTAAAATGGGTGTGTATTTTGAGTGCACAATTTCATAACAATGTTACACTTTGATTGTTAACTTGTTTTCATTTTATGCTAGGTATAACTTCTGTGGTTTAACCTGATTGTAAAATTTTATGATTTTAGGGTGAAACGGTCTTGTGAAAAGTGCCAGCATGTGAATTCACACCAAGGCTCTTACTCTGTGCTATTTATGTATTTGTTTCTTTTTTAAACTCATATGAGCAAGATAAGATGAAAATAATTAAATCCGCCAGATGGGTGCCCTATAAAAATTTAGGGGACAGAGGGAAGGAAGATAAAGCATATTTCACATTCTTAAAAGAGAAAGGAAAAAGTGCTGGCTGTTCATAATTTCTGATTTGCCTACTGAGGTCAGGGATTCCATGCTTGACTGCTTGTATTTGCATCTTTGACTTAGTCTGTTTTCCAGTGAGGATGAACTACTGCATCGCCTGCACTGTGCAAAAACTGAGAATATATGACTAAAATATATGTGCTTCAGTGATCCCAGCGTGAAACTATTTTACCCCAACAGGGTGTGCCTTCTAACACAAAACTACACAAATACAAAATCACATGAAGATGAGTCCATGCGTTTGTGTGAGCACATGCAATGAGAGTGCATTTGCAACAAAGGAATAAAAAATGTACTGCCTAATTTTATTTACATTTCAAGTAAGAAGAACATGGCTGGTATGTCTTTGTTTTTTACTACTGGTTAAAACAAAGGTATTTGAAGTGGCTATGACCCTTTTTTTTCCCCAGTCCCACTGTGCTATCAAGGTGAAATCTGCATAATTTTCAAATAATTATAAATGAACTAGTGATTCCCCTGAAGGCTCTTCTAAATACACTATGTGGTGACGTATACAACCAATGGGCAACTGAAGCTGGTGACTAATTCATTGTTTCACCATAATTGCAGCTCCCAGCTGAACAGGCCAAAAGTCATCAGAGACCTACTCACCTTAGCGATAGTTAAAAATGGACCACATACCTCTGCATGACCCAATTTGGCACTAAAAATCTTTGGTGCACAAAAAAACCTGAAAAGCCTGTTGTTAATACCCAGGTGTGATACAAGTAGAGTCTTTGAGGGCCACATGCATGACACGTTGAGAGAGAAATGAAAGGAAGTTTTACAATGAATAGTTGTTTACTGAGAATTTAATGAGACCGTATTTCTATGTAGAGGCACAAAGATGGCTTCAGTTATTTCTGCATAAGAACTTCAGCTCCAGAAGAGCAGAACCAACACCAGTGTACCCTTTTGTGGTTAATAAATCATACAGATAGAGAGAAAGGTGCTACACCTGACAAAAATACTAATGGAAAATAATATGCCATCTTTCAAAGAACCCTCTTTGTTTCTGATTCCGCCTCTCCATCAGGCAACTGTTTTCTGAAACAGTAAAATAAAGTAAGAAGACAAATCTAAGGTTAGGAAAGGTTAGTCAACAATAACCACCAGAACATTTGAGTAACTTATATGACTGCATTGTGAGACTTTTGCCTTTTAAAAGTTTCATCTGTAAAAACATGGTTTCATTCTTCTAAGTTCCTTTGTGAGATCGTTGTTTGTTTTTGCCTAAATACTTGTCAGTTAGATTGAGTTGAAGCACCAAAGTGTCTTGAAACCTAACTAGTCCTCCAAAAACATCAAAGTGAGAATGAGACCCTGCATGGTTTAGACTGAGAAATGTATATGTTGCTACTGGAGCTAAAAAATGGCACCCTTTTACTCCACTGCTGGTTAGAACAAAACAGAGCTGAAAAAGTACAAGAAAAATGTATTTACATGCATTCAGACACCACAAACATAATAAATAAAATACTGTTAATATGAAATGTATATTTTAAGGAACAGTTTGCCAATATTTGCTGACAGCTTTTCTGCCAACAAGTGGCCAAGAGCAATCTGTTTAAAGTTTTTACATTGGACAAACTACTATATTACATTTTAACTCACATTCAAACTCAAAGAGAATATTCCAGCATGGTGTTCAGTGTTGTATTTACTTAGTTTTTCATCCCAAAAACCTAATGTGTACACAGGAAATAATGTGTCTTAAAATACCACACCCTGATGTCAAAATTTCTGAAGTGTCATAGAAGTCTAAACTAATAAGTGTTGCAGATTGAAGTCTCTTCCACGGCAGATTAAAAGCTCACTTCCCAGTCCAAAAAAAGAGGAACCAGCCTCTTGTACCTGTTACACATACTACAACTCCTAATTGATTTTACAAGGCAGCTTAGCCTCTAATTGCTGATTTGCCTAGGGAGAATCTTGATCCAAATGGCTTAAGAACTTCTTTAGTGGCAAACTGTTAGGAGATTTTCATTCATGAGAGAGTAGGTAGGACGGGGACTGAATGAGCTGATCAAGAAGCAAGTTATCTATTGCATTTGTGTGTTTCGTCTTCAGGGTATTTTTCTTATACAGTTTAAAAGTTAGCTTCTTTTTTGCTTTTGGTTTTAACTGACCGGAAATGCTGAGCACATCTGGATGATGATAAAAATGATTACCAATGACATTATTCCTTACTGCAAATCAAGACAGAAAAAAAAACCTGAGTAGTTAAATTAGCATAAGTAACAAAATTTCAATAAGGTGACACCAGATTAAAAACTGGATAACTGTCAGTGCATGTTAAATTTTAAAGTGATAGACATATTTTCCATAACCCGATAATTAGTAATGTTGACAACAATAAAACCCATAATCCTGACACAATCAAGACTTCCTGTCCCTGTGCCTCATTTCACAACACATCAATCAATTATATTAATGGTCATCCGCATAGCACTAGTAAATGCATTAATCAGCTTTAATCAGTGCAATAGGAAACATCATTCAAGTTTACATTATTAAATGGCCATTACGTTAACTCAGTTCATTTTAATATCACTGGGTTGAGGCAATTGCATGACACTGCAGTGACCAAGGACAGTTGTGTGTAGTTGTGTGGCTTCTAACATTGTAGCTACTCCATAGACAATTAGTGAAATACTGCTTCTTTGAACTGATTAATTTGCCATTTCCCCCTTTATGCTCTGCTGAGCTTTATACAAAGGTCCAAAATTGTGATGGTTATTGGAAATTAAAGTGTATTTGAGTGTAAGATTGGAAAAGAAGCATAATGTAAAGGTCAGCTTCCCAGTCTTTGCTTTAAGCAGCTGAAGCTTTTCAAGTTTTGCTGTCATGGTTTAAGAGTTTTTAGTTCCATTAGTCTTTGTTTCTAGTCTTGTCATGTTGAGTTCTGTTTTTCCTTTTTTTTTTTTTTTCGTTTTTTGTTGAGTTTATTCATTTGTATTTTGTTTTTTTTACTTCCTGCTCACTGCTTCCTGGTCAGTCTGTCATACCTGCTTCTTGTTTGTAATTAGTTTTCTCAGTATTTAGGCCTCTGTGTCCTGTGCAAGTTTAGTGTGTGCTTTTGTTCTTCCAGTCCTTGTATTGCAGTTTTTGTGGTTTGATCCTTGTCAGTTTGGTTCCCATTCTTTCTGCTTCTGTAGCATTGTTAAACAATATTTGGTCTTCATCTACCTTAATTTCCATGAGTCCTACTTTTGGGTCCTTCCACCTCATCACTGGAGTCCAACTTGTGACATTTACAACTTTACAGTGATTGTTAGTTTTAATGAGTTTATATAGTAATGCTATAGGAATTATATTTAAAGCCGTGCAAAAATGGGATGGGATACAGCTGTTTGAAGATTTGGGTATGCGTAAGAAAAAATAATATTGAAACTGCAAGCTGCATTTAATTGTTATTTTGAAATAAACAGTGACTCAGATTGCTGAGTGATATGTTTTCTTTTTAGATTGGATAGTGATGAAACTGCAAATAATTAGTAACTGATTCCACAGTTTTCCAAGGGTTTATGGAGAAATTCTGTGGTTTTATGCATTTGCGTTTTCATTCAACAGTGTTTGGTTAAAGGCAAAATAGGTAACATTGACACCTAGTGTTTCAAATCAGAACCACAGTCGAAAGAGAAAAACACGGTGAGCTGGGGTTGGTTGAGGAAGCAGGAAGTAGGAAAAAGCTACAGAGTGCATCAAAGTTATTCCGTCACGTAACTCTTATTTTGAAAGGAGAAAATCTTGACAAAGACATCGTTGAGGAAGAGAAACAGGTTATTTATAGGGAAGCTTCCTTCTATCCCTTGCAAAAAGAAGAACATTTTAAATAATCCCCCCCCCCCCCCCCAAAAAAAAAAAAAATCCTAATTATTTAGCCTTTAATATTACTAAGCAATCAACGTAGCAGCTTATAAAACCATTATAGTTCCATGAGATGGAGATATGCCAGTCTTGTTACCATTGTTGTCCTCTAAATAAACCATCAGATTAGCAATTTAATTAATATAGCTTTAAAACATGTTGCAAGTTGTTGACATTTTCTCCAGCTCACATGGTACAGATATAGGGTTGGCCGGATTGTGAGATAATTTCTTCTTGGCAAACCATAAAAAACAGCTTTGCCCCGTTGACTCTGATATGTTGCCCTGATACAGTTATCTTCATGTGCATTTTTATCAGTGGCTGTCTCATGCAGCTATTTTTATTCACAGCATCAGCTAATGCTGCATAGACAGACTAAGGTCAATAAAAAAAATAATTCTGTCACAATTTTTGTTGTTATAGTCAATGCACTGTATAGCAAATTATCATTCATGCAATATTTTTCTATACATTTTTTGTCCTGTTTAAGAATGAGGGGAGATGACAGTGCTAACCACTAAACCATTGTGCTTTCCTGGAAAGTTATACTTATTTTATCTTTACTTTAAAAAAAAAAAAGTGATAGAAAATACTTCATGAATCTTATGACAATGGAAATCATTTATCAAATGTAATAAAGCATAAAAACACATTTAAAAGGATTTAATAATTGCCTTAAGATGAATCCACACTGCCTAGTCAAAATAGTTTACCAAATGGATGTAATAAAACTAAGTATGAGCCTCCTATTGGATAATTATCTATGGATAATTAAGTGTTAGCTGGCAACAAGTTATTTAACTCCAACTGATGCAATAGCTTCTTATTTCTTAATCTCCTGAGTCCTAGCACCCTTAAACAAGGACATCACATATTTGGTTTTCTGCATATAATACTAAATTATGTAACTGGAACCTGTTGAACACTTACACTCCCATTTGGTGGTGTCAAAAGATATTTTGTTTTTCAATTTAAAATTATATTTGTATCTACAGCATAAATAATAAAATATTTACTATCACAAAATCCCATTTATTTGTTCTGACTAACGCCAAATAGCGAGAGGAAATCTCTTAACGCAAGTCAAACTAAAGCTCAGGTCTCAGGGGGCTAAACAACCATGTTAAAAGATCCATCTTGTGGTCATTTGAGAAAGGTTCAATTTTTGGCATCCATCAAGGAGAGAAAGCATCTAAATAGATAGTAGAAACTCCTAAAACTGGGTCAAGAATTTTCAAACACATTATAAAAAACTGAAAATTATAGTGGGATAGCACTGTCTTCAAGGAAAAAAAATCATGAATGATGGTGATCAGCAATCACTTAAACATTTGGTGAAATCAAATCAAAGAAAAACAACAGTGGAACTTACAGTGGGCTATGTTTATTTGTGAAAATAAGAGCCTTTCCACACACAATGCCGTGGGAACTTAAGGGCTGTGTAGCCACAAGAAAACCATTAATCAGCGAGGTTAAATGATGTCAGAGGATTATCTGAATATACTGAATGAGCAGGTTATTCCATCAATGGATTTTTTCTTCCCTGATGGCACAGGCATATTCCAAGATGACAATGTCAGGATTCATCAGGTTCAAATTGTGAAAGAGTGGGAGCATGAAACATCATTTTCACACATGGATTGGCCACCACAGACCTGGACCCAGTTGAGAATCTTTGGAATGTGCTGGAAGAGGGTGTGCGGAGTGGTCAGGCTCTCCCATCATCAATACAAGATCTTGGTGAAAAATTAATGCAACACCAGATGGACATAAATTTAGTGACATTACAGAAACTTATTAAACAAACACCACAGTCATTTCATGTTGTTATCAAAGCTTAAGGCGGTCCAACAAAAATTAGAGCGTGTGACTTTTTCTTTTCTTTTTTTTTTTTCTTTTGGTGGTGACCTTTTTGTGAAACCCTGTACACTCATGCTATGCAGGGGAAAAAAGTGCTACAATTACAAAGCTAATAATGCGCCTCTGGGACTTCAAACATTATTTCAACTATGTTAACTGCATAAAGGATAAAAAATAAGTTAATTTAATCTTTTAAGCTTGAAAGTCCACCGTTAAATCTCAGAGGTAACATGTCTCTGATCAGCTGTGTTGTTTTGGCCCTCACATCCAAATCTTCTCCTCTAACACCCGAGAACTAAACTGTATAGTAATATGACGGGAGTAATCTGACAGAATATATGCAGTTCCATAAGGCCAGCCAGGCAGAAAATAGATTGGGGTTTGCGATTTGGTAGAGTTGGGTTGGAAGGGAAAGATGTTGCAGAGAAATAATGTGTCACTCAGAGACCAGAAACTACTACCTCTATAAACAAGACTGAGGCATGACCCACAGCCTATTTTATGTGATAAAAACAGAGAATTTGTGGCGTTTATCTTCTACTGCTTTGAAAGTTCTTATAGAATAAAAACAGGGAAAGGAGAACCTGTAATGTAAGCTCAGTGTTTTTGTGTGTGCCTTGACAAAAGTGCAGGGTAATTATTGAAACATATGGACAGCTGCCCTGGCTCTTAACCCTCTCACTAATGATGCTTGGCTATTACAGAAGGGCATGGGAAGGACACTGCTACCATTAAATGATGTATACCACCAGAGATCCATGACTTCTGCACTTGTTGTGCTGCAGAGAAGCAGAAGACCTGTTTTTACATCATACTGACATCTTTAGTTTTTAAGATGGATACAGCCTATGTTTACATGTATCGAGAAAAGCCTACAAATGTCTTCTTTCTCCCTTGAAACACGCTGAACACTCACTGTATTTCATTACATGTTGTTACTGTACCCTAACAGAAGTTGCTCTCTCTGCTTGACGGTACTCTGGGTTTTAACAGAAAATTACAACACTTGCTTAATTTTTGCTACGTCAAAGCTTTTCCATGGACAGCAGTTTCAATTTTACTCCGACGACCCACTTCAACTCCATTAACTTTCTTTGCTGAATGGGATCAGGCAAGATGCCTCCCCATAATGTCAGCTTGCTATGAGCTTTTTTCCCCTCTTCTTCTTTCAGCTTGCAAGCTCCAGCACTCTCTCATGTTAATGGCCCCAACGATTACCCTCCACAGTTTGTGCAAAACATGCATATATGCCCCAGGTGCATCACAGTGTGACCCAGCCAACTCAAGCTTTTGTTCATGTGGTCTTGTGGCCATGGGCAAAAGTGATGCTGCTACACAAAGCACTAAAAGCTCTGGCGGACAGAAAGAGATCCCGACACAATGGCTCAAGCCAGCCCAGAAGCAGCAATTGAAAGTAGCTTCCCTCCTTCAGCTAAACAAGATTCAGCTGAAATGCTCTTTTGCTTTCTGTCGTACCTTAGCATCAGCCGCAGTTACTTGGAGGGCTGTTGAATATTTGTATTTGTATTGATGCAGATGGCGCAGGGGTGTAGCAATTACTACAATTGCCTTAGAGAAAAATGATTTGTACCTCCTAGTTGGCTGAGGCCTTTCTGTGTGGAGTTTGCATGTCCTTCCTTTGCCTGTTTGCATACTTGTCAGGTGCAGTTTTCCCCAGCAGTCCAATGACATGTATATTAAGATTATTGGTGATTGTTAATTGGCTGTAGGTGTGAGCATGAGCATGCTTGATTATTTTGTCTCTTTGAGTTAGCTCTATGGAATGACAATCAGTCCAGACTCCGTGTAGTGTCTGCTGAGACAGATGTCAGCCCATCAAAAACCATCTACAAGAGAAAAAGGTTTAACTAATAGAATGAATAATTATCAGGATATGAAGTAGAAATTTAGAACAGAGAATAGATTTTAAGAAAACCCAACTTAGACTTTCCTAACACACCCTCACTGTGCTGTGGATTTTATATTCAAGCCGTATGGACAGACAGAAAAAGCCACAAAACTTATCTTTTATTAGTTTATAAAAGCCGAGCAGTTCTCACATCCATCTCTATCATTTACTAATTGAGACAGGAGAAAAGCTTCAGCCATTCCATTCTTTCCCTAAACAACTTTTGGATGCCAGAGTCCAGATGGTCTGTTTGCAAATTTCGTCAGTGGACAGTTGTTACATTTGACAATGTAGGCCGATCCGACAACTATCAGTACAAATTTAGCTGCTTTTAAGACAGAACAACTGGAAAAACAGCACTTGGAAGAATTTTCATCCCTCATCCGATGCGCAGCAAAGATTTCTGACAAAGACATATGGAGGAGAGAAGTATACAACAGCAGGCTTCCCAGCCTCTAGTCTGAGATGTTTTCGCTTGATTGTTTCAGGCAACATGCACATTCAGACAAGCAGTATATGCTGTGTTTGCAGGCAGACACACACACACTGGTTTAGCTCAAATACAGGCACAGCAGGAGACAACAAATCTCTGCACAACCACAAATATCACCCCTTACTGAATTCTCCCAAGAGCTTTTTTTCTGCCAGTAGCTTCACAAGCTACTGTTTACAGCTGTAATCTGTGATATTATTAAATCAGATACATGAGCAAATAGAAACTCAAACTAATTTCAAGCCCTTCGTGCCAGATGCTGGCTTCGCAACTAAGAAATTAAGCAACTTTGCTGCCTCCGAACCCCACTCCAGTCACCCTGTTTACAGCTGAACCAATCTTTGAGAAATAGTGTCTTTCACCTTCAGTCCATTTGGACTTGGGGGGAACCAACCTGACGTTCAAAGTTGCTTGTTGAAAGAGACCCTGTCTGGGCTTTGGCAGCTAGACTGATAGACAGACCTGTGGAATGGCAGCTGTTGAAGGGCTTTTTAAATTGCAGCCAGGTTGATGGGTGGCTGTCAGGAGGGCAATGGACAGAGAATTCCAAAAGGGAGGGAAGGGGAAAAAAAATAGTGACACATGTCAAGGAAGAAAGGATAGGGGGAGAGTGGAGCTTGGAGGACAGTGACCCTGACACTATGGTGTACGGAAAAATAAATGTTTCAAATTGGGAAGAAAATCGATGTGTGAAGTAAAGAGAGAAAAAATGGTGATGATGTGATTGAAGGAGGGAAAGGTCTGTCATGCACATCATCACTGCTCATCAGCTTTGATGTTTGCAGATTATGTTTATGTTCTGTAGGATAATGCCACTTTTCAAGCTTGGGCTCTTGCCACAGATACAAAGGACACATGGTCTCATTCTCTCTTTTTTGTGTCTTTTACAGTAGCAAAATAATCTTACATTACTATTAATTATAATGACATGTCCACTGGCTGGGTAAAGTATTTCCAATGAAGTGATGTGGAAATATTGCATTTTGTCATTTACAGTGTAGTGGAACACTGTGGGTGTCATGTAATGCGACTCTTTCAGCCTCACTGGCTAATATTGCCTTGCTGTGGTTGTGCTGCGCAACAGATGGTGTTTTAAGAAGGTCATCATGTCTATTTCCCAGTTGCTATACATGCTAGCGTCATTATTTGGGACTATTTAAGGCATAATGTGGAGGTGCTGTCAAGGTGCTGTCAGACAGCAGCTGAACAAATACAGCCCTTAGACTGTGGAGTTCTCGGCTGGGTTTTAAGAATTTGTTCACACTGAACAGAAAATTAGGTAGGAAGGGATGTTTATCTACGGTACATTATTTGTGTTGTTACATATTCAGAGTGTATTGGGAAATAACTATTAGTAATATCTGACACATTACAATGATATTTCAGCTTTATAATTATGTTTGGAAAAGCAACCTTGTTATCCCACAAAATTTAGTTTTCCACATGCTCATGATTTTTCAGCTAATCAATTTTATGTATCTTAAAATACAATTGTCTACAAAAAAACAGATTTAAAAAAAAAAAAAAAAAATTTGTTTTTATAACTAAAGCCAGCTGGCTCTGTGAGGTTCTGATAGTACTGGAGTGGCTACATTTAAGGCCGATTATTAACCATAAATCTACAAAGGGCAGCAGGACCTCTGACAGGTGGTTCTCTTATTGCCTGCTGATTGCTGCAGTGTAACTATTAATCATTTTCTGTATTCCCCACGGGTCAAGAAACCTTTTTAGGAGAGGAATGGATCGGACACTATCAGGCTGCCAATTATCTCTCTCCCAACTCTCAGTTGTGTTCTGCCTTCATTTGCTTTTTCCCAAATTATGTTTGCATGAGCTTCCTCTAATAGAAGATATGACTGGTGGTGAGCACCATACTGAGCAGATATTAATTCAAAATTATATATTTTTTTTTTTTATTTTGCGTGTTTGTGTGTGTAAGTATTTTATATTCTAAATAAATGTCAGTCTTAATACAGGGCATGCTTGTATGTAAATCCATATTAAGTTTATGGTGATTACAAAAGTTCATAGTGGAATTTTTTCATTTCTAAATGTAAAGGCTTTGTCATTTTCTAGTGAAATGACTGAATGCTCTCATTGAATTTACTCAGTCCAGGCACAGTACACATAAGTCCATAACTACCACAGCTCAGTGATTATAAACCAGAAAAATGGCAGCACACTCCACATCAAACTAGCTATTTAGTCCCAGTAACTCCATGATATAGCTTGCATATAAACTAGGAATAAATTCCCCTTCAGCAATATGACAGCAGCTATTCAGCTACTTAGCCCTCATATTCTACAGTCTAATTCCTCTGCCAGAATCAATTGTGCTAGCAACCATTTCCAAGCTTGAATTTTATCTCCCAGCTGGAAAAAAAAGGGGGGAAAGGGAGCAGAGCATGGAGATATTCTGTTTATCAGTCACACGACTAATTCTCTCCCTCATCTCTCTTGATTCCCATTTTGAAACTGAGCATGCTAATAATCTACAAGACCTTGAGCGCCTTACACGCACAATCAGCAGTGACATACCCCAGTTTGATTTTTTGGTCAATCTCTGACCTTTGCAGCACCTCCCACATTTTAATTAGTACTAAACTTAAAGCTGCTCAGTGCCCTCCCATTCCAATTGACTCCCATTCCCCCTTTGTTTTTGTGCTTCACTGAAATCCATGGGAAACAGACCACATTCAAGAAGTGATTGAATATCAGCGATGAAGACAGGATTTTTGTAACGGGTTGGAAAATTACAAGGACTTAAGTGTCAGACACATATGCCTGCCAAATGTAATCAGTGGGTAATAAATGTTTGCCCTTTACACTGTAAGAAAGCTATGGCAGTGCTGAATTAGTGCGAGGCAGCACATCATTCCATTGTGTTA
This sequence comes from Rhadinocentrus ornatus, assembly GCA_037177495.1. Taxonomy (NCBI): domain Eukaryota; kingdom Metazoa; phylum Chordata; class Actinopteri; order Atheriniformes; family Melanotaeniidae; genus Rhadinocentrus; species Rhadinocentrus ornatus. The sequence continues at coordinate 10,338,253 of JBAMHW010000005.1, read as the reverse complement.
GCTGTGATTAGAATTATTTTCCAATTACAAAACCTGCCGTAACTAATTCTTGCTGAAGCCTTTCTCACAAATGACTGTTCTTTACTATATCAGTTTTTATAACAGTATACATATACTGTCCTCACATGTGTTTTGTTTTTATTTTTGTCATCCTACAGCTCTTGAACTGTTGGAAAAATTGCTTGAGTGCTAAAAGGTAAGCTTTCTCATGGAAGAATTATTATATAGTCAACAACAGAAGAGTCATAGCATTTTAAGCTTGGTTTCCATTTTTGCTCAGTCTCACAACTATGTTAATGCTGGTGGCAGCAGAATGGAGATTTTGAAGTGAGAGAATGAGTCTTTGAGCCTGTTCCTCCCTGCTGTTTAATTAACATGGTCTCAGAGACCATGAGGTACTGCTTTAGCAATCAGAAATCCTGCCCAGTCAATAAGAACTTGTGTTCAACCATGTCTGACAGAGATAAATGGCAGGGCCTGAACATCATCTCTGTTACCCATGCAATAGTGCATTGTGAAAAGACAGAAAGATTGCCTGAAATCAAAGTGAGCATGTGGGTCATTCGATAACATTAATGGGTGTGCAAGTGTGTGTTTGCTTGTGTGTGAGTACATTGTGTTGCAAAGATTAACCCATTGCGTTGACTTTGGATGCCTGGTTTGCACTGTTTGAACAAGCGTTAATAAAAGAAAGTATTCTAAGGTTAAAGAAAGCCAAGCGATACCACAAAATGAGTCCCCAATACTTCCTATTTAACATGCTGGGTTTTTTTTTTACTACAGGCAGGGCTTAATTTAAGCTGGATCCAGCCGGAACGCCTTCGGGCACCTCCGATGTTGGGTCCGGTACTTTTTTTATTGGATCCGCCACCCGCTGTGTCACTTTAAAACTAATGTTTCGTGTTTAGAATAGTTTTCGTTACTGTGTATTCTCCGTTGAGGTTATACAAAAAAATCTCCTGTTTGCATAATTTAGAGGTATTCTAAGCTGAGTTTTAGGCTACGGAAACGGAGGGAGGGAGAGGTTCAGGTTACACTGTGATCATGAGATTGCAGTTAGCTTTTACTCAGACGGAAAAACCTTATAGTCCGAAGAATACTATTGCTATTTATAAAATAAATGTTACGACTCAGTTTTTATTTTGTTTTATCTTTTTACATTTCGCACCCAGTAAATGCTGATGTGGTGGTCATAGTTTTTTGGGGGTTGTTTTTTTTGTCAGGCCAGCGTTCGGATATTAAAATAAATTTTGCCCTGTTATGCACACAGTGATGTTTGGATTTACTTAAAGGGGTTAGTACCTTGGTCGTGTTTGTGTGTGTGTGCGTTCTGTTAATTTGAGCCCCCCTTATGACTTTTGAGTTGCCGGAAACTCTACTTCTGGGACCTCCCGCTTTACAAATTAAGCACTGACTACAGGGATACAGATAAGCTCATGTTGACAATTCCAAGGGCTTTAATTGAAGGCAATTTTTTTAAGACAAAAAGAAGTCTAGTTGCCTTTGATTCAAGTCCTAAGGATTATTGTGACCTGGATGACGTCATGTTTACAAAGTATCTATTGGAATAAAAGCGATCATTACACAAGTATGTCAAGCTATTGACACCAAGTTAACATATCTGTTTAATTTATATTTATATAAATTATAAATTTATATATATATTTATATAACAAGGTAACCCTACTTGTGAATTGAGGAACTGGGAGATTAATTTAGCAATTTGTCTAATGTATGACCATTTTGCCTTCTGGGTTATAGCCAAGCTGAATGTGAAAAAACAAGACAAGAACTTCACTTTTATGAGTTACACACAATAATGATGGAACTAGTAAAAAACTCATCACAGTCCAAACAAAGTCATATGCTGCAACTGTCCAATCAACAAAATAACTAGCTTAATTAGTTAGCTAAGACCAGAAAGCTGCTCCACATCACAAAGTAAACTACAGACCATATACCAGCTATAACTGGTCTGATCTCCTTTTTTTATTATTATTATTTATTATTTATTTATTTCTCACTCACTGTCTATATCATTCACCCCTGAGTTGGAAGTCTGGAATAAGAGACTGGAATAAGATTTTCAATAGCCTCATATTGGTTGATTGTTTTCCACATGGGGTAAAAATAGCTGCAAAAGTGGCTTTGAGGCAATTGCGTTGCCGTAGGACAATGGTGGTAGAAAATGTGTTCGAAAAAAAAGATATATCATACACTGTGTTATAAATAAAAAATGTGAGATTTATTAAGCTGACATTGTGAAGGTTTGGAGAATTGCTTTAGGATTAAAAAAATTCTGCTCAATCTGCTTCATTCAGCTGATTATTATAAGAGCTGTTTCAGACAAATAGAAAAGTAAATCGCTCTATGACATGAAGGTAAAAACTGTTTCCGGAACCACCAGGTCTAGGTCAAGACAGGGCAGGTTGGTACCCATTTTTAATGTTTCCACAGGCAAAAAGTCGATGTGATGCTAACATATCCAATCCAAGCCATTCTACTTTTTTGGGACCCTTCCATTGGGGTCCTAATTTTGCTTATCTGACCCTAAAGGGTGGAGCTTCAGAAAGTGGTCGATCAATCTGTTGATTGATCAAAAGAATTGTCACTTGCCATGTGCCTCTGCAATAAGAACGAAGCAGGAAAGAAATGAGAATAAAGAAATTTGGATGTTGAACTGATTTTGGAGCACATGAAGCACTTTCTTACAACTTAGCTTCATTTTTATGCTGGTTTAAGCGGTTATTCATGAAGCTTTTCTTTCCCTTCATGTCTCCTGTTGTGGATTAGGGTAAGAGAACAGTTTGTTGCAGTGGGGGCATAATTAGTGATAGGCCTTGGACATGTCATACTCTGTTAGTCAGCTTCGCATTAATTCCTTTGTCGTCTCTGCTTTTGGCGTTTATTCAGGTTGTTCATCTGAAAGTGTGAATCTTTACTCAGATGATACAGTTTGCACACACCTAATTTGTCTGGCTTAAGTTTGATTGACTTTCCAATATATAATCCATTACTGACTGATAAAGGTAAAACTATATGAAAGCCACCTTGAAATATTTTGTCTGTGTTCCTTTTGTACAACTGGAAAACAAATGACTGAATTTAGTTTTAGATAGACACGCATCAATAATCAGTTGGATCCTTGCACTAACTTGGGCTATAATTAGGGGAAGCCTTGTGGTGTTTTCTTTTTTGTTCTCCCTTATTGAACAATGTGCTTTTAGCAACAAATTGCATAAAAAATTCTGTATGATGCCAAAAAGTAGACTGTGATTACTGTCAAATAATGGTTTCTGTCACAATCAGTGTGTGTGTGTATATGTAGTGTTCGCAGAAGGGTTTTCTCAACTTAGACTGATGATGTGAGGGTGGATGAAAGCAGCTTTGAGGATACAGTACACGGCTGGGAGGAACTACTCTTCCTCCACCACCTTCCTTTTCTGATCTCCAATTTTCCCTCTCTCCTTCATCCCCCTCCTTCATTTTCTTCTTTTCTAACCTCTCATTCTCCTGCCACTCTGCTCTCACTATCTCCTCCTGCCTGCTTCTCCCCTCCCTCTGTTGTTTCCCTATCCAATTTTCCCTATACATCCAGCCCACTCCTACTCTGTAGCATGATTCCCCAGCCGCTGCTGTCTTGCTGCATGTTCTCATCCCTAACTCTTCTGCTTCCTGTCCATCCTCTTCCACTTTTTATTCATTATTTCCTGAGTCTACTTTACTCCGATATAGCAAACAGAAGTGAATTACATTTTCTACTGCAAGACGCCTAAAAGACATTCCTTAAAATTTGAGATTACACATGCATGAATTAAATTCTGGTATATAATTTATATTTACATTTGTGGTACAGAACTCAATTTACACTTAACTGTGATTAGTTAAGTGTAACTTTTATTTTTTATTTTTTTAGATCTACACTCTTTTGGACACATAAATGCATAAATGTGGAGCACAGGGTTCAGGTGTAGGCCCAGAGCCATTTTAGGGAATGTCCCTTAGCCATAGCACATGGCACCAATGCATATATAAATTCTTATGCTTCTGTTGTTCCATCACGCAATAATAACTTTCAAAAGAGGAGAAAGAATAAAAGAAGTGAAGTGTGTTAGAAACTAAACTATGCTTATGTTTTACAGCTCTCTGCTAATAACAACAGATTACTCTTCAGGTAGACAAACCCCAGAAACCTGTAAATAACGAGAATAAAGAGTTTACAATGACAGCATTTTGTGTATATATCTAAAAATTGCTTTTAAATGGCTTTAAATATATATATATATATATATATATATGCATTAAGGCTGTGTTGGTTTTTCTGCACACATTTATCATTTCCATTAACTATCATCAGAGGATGACTTTGACTATACCTCATTCAGTCTTCAGATACACATCAAAGTCCACTGGTTACACAAAGCTCTCTTGTTGTTGAGTATCTTAAGTAGGACTAATTTTCTGTGTTTTCGGGGTAAATTAGGACTGCTTTCAAACTAACAAATATGGCTGACTGAGATAAAGTGCAGAGCTGCCAAACTCTGTTCACTCAGGGAACAGAGAAAAAAAATGCTGTTATTGGAAGAAATGGTCACAGCATTTTAAATTCAACATTAGATGAAAAAGGCTACCAAAAACATGGTTAACCATGGATGCTATAAAAACATAAGGCACATTTATGGTCCATCTTTCCCTCTTTTGTGTTGGTTGTCAACAGGTCTTATTTATTTGTTTTAACCATGTAAAACAGCTTTATACCCATAAATTTGAGATAGTGGGGGAGTAGACTAATTAACTTTTAAGCTTGGCAGATTTAGTATTTTTTGCAACGGTCTGACCCAAACCTGAAATAATTGAACAGTTCTTGAAGCATTTCTTTAGCCTCATCTAATCCCTCCCTCACGATAAAGCTTACATCTCTCCTACGTGCCCTTGCCTGTTGACCTCGAGTGTTAAATGCTCAGTAGTAATTCACTGTCCACTTTTTGAAAACTCTGGGCAGCTTGTTTGCTATTGATTTTTTTACAGGGCTTCTATATTTTACTCTGTGCATATCAGAGCAATTGTTTCCAAGTGCTTGCATGAATCAATGCTTCCCTGGAACGTGCTCTAGTGCAGCTCAATATCTCCAATTTATGTTTTAATTACAATGATCTAAGTGTTGAAAGCTTGGTCCCATTCTGACAACCAGCATCCTGAAGTCCACTGCTTTGTATTGTATTGCACATTGAATTCCATTGTCTACATTTGCAGATTTAAGGTAGTTTTGAGAGCATTCATCAATTTGGGTCTCAGCTATGCTTATTTGCAGTGATGATGATGGAGAGTGCAACTACGAGGACGGTGTACCTTTTACTGGCACGGTGAATGCAAACTGATTACTGAAAGACATATGTGCATGATGGGAGATTGGAGGAAAAGATTTTGAAAGCATGGCTGCCATTTTCATATTTAAAGCTTGAAGCTACAAATAAAATAGCAATTTGTGGTACATTTGAAGAACGAGTGTAACTGCAAAGCTCTGATAGCCTTGTTTGGCCATGTGTGGCTCAAGCCTTAATTTTATTCCTGTCTGTGTTTGTTTCCTACTGTTTTTAGTTGGCAGAACACTGTCATTTGATCACTTGGCATTAGAAGTGATTGCTTAACTATGTATGCTATTTAAGTGGCTTCTGGCAGGCCTGAAAGCCATAATTTTTATTGACTACTATAATTAAGGACAGATCAATAAAAGGCAGTTGCTTTTGCTGATTCCCAGGTTGGTGTTGGTTGGTGCACTTCTTCATGTCATGATTCAACAGCAAACCTTCAATATGATGAAAGAAAAACAACATGAAAACATGAGAAAAAAATAAATTGAGTTTTATGGATGCAAAATATCCATCTGAAATCCAGAGTAGGTATAAACATTATTTATTTATTTATTTTTAAGACCATCTACATTCAACTCTTTCAACTCCCCCTTAATTTGTTGTGGTTGTATCATCATATGCTATTTGCAGATGCTCCACGCGTAACACTTATCTGAATACAATAGAAAAAAAATGGCCCATAGTGCGTTGCTGTCAACTCTCTAGTTGATAGCTGTGTCTTTGCACACAGCAGGGAAGAATTCCTTTCTGTCAAACAACAGCTGGTGAAGACAACATGATGCGGAGGCCATGGACGAGTGAGCCATCAAACCTCGGTCTCTGACAGCATTTTGGCAAGCCACGTTTCACGAAAGACTGTCTCATTCTGCTCTGCTTTTATGGAGCATGAATCAATAACGATTGTGCTGTGTTCTCACTTGAATGGCAGAAGTATCCCCCCATGTGGCAACATTCAAAAACTGGCAGTGTGGTGCGGTGGATCAAGGATTACCCAGAAATTAACATGAATGAAATGAATCACAGTTCCCCAGGAATTCTGATTCATAAGCTGGGAAATGTTGCTCACAAAAGACATTGGTAACAACCAATAAAATAAATAACTTGTGCACTTTAATATCTGGACAGTTGTGAAAAGTAATGTTACACTATGTATGACACAAGCCTGTTGTTGACATGAGTTCAAAGAGCATTTATGCAAAGCAAATAATCTACACGCTGCTTAGCAGCTGACCCATAGAAGTGTGTAAAAGAATAACTTAGAAACGTTAATAATCTTCACCCAGCTGTACAATATATTCCATGTGCAGAATGGATTTGATCAAACATGAAATTCGCAAGCTTTCAAGTGACCTGCATTATCAAATCAAAGCTCAACAACCTTGTATTCAGCTCTATCAGGGCCTAATTCCAGTCCAAGCTGAGCTCCCATTCTCTTTTGCCTTATACCCTCTGAAAAGCTCAGTGATTAGAAGCAGACTTACAGCTGAATATAGCAAAAAAAACAAAAAAAAAAAACACCTCTCCACCCATTCCCAACAGGACCTTCATGAATCCCCAAAGCCTTGGTCAGTTTATCAGCATCAGCGGATCAGGCAATCCCTCCCTCCCTCTTCAAACAGGGAGCCCAGTATGCTTCTTGGCCTCTGGTGTAATCTCTTTGGCTGTCGACAGATCTAGCAAGGGGTCAGCTGTGATAACAGGATCATTCAGGTGGAGACAGAGAAGAGAACCAAAGAAAGTATTGGAAAAAGAAAATTAATTCTACTGGCTCAGTGGGACTGTTGATTTTGATGAGCAACAATTATATGTGAAAAGCAATTAGACTTATATGAAGTTGCAAACTGGGGGTTATGTTGACTTTCTACATTGGTCTGTTGTGTATGAGTGAGTTCAATATTTAGAATGACTGTTTGCGCATGTTTCTAAGAATTTTGTGGCATTTTCAGACATGGTACAGATGAAAAAAACTGTCCAACACTTAACAGTTTAATCAATAAGTTAAATTATTGTTTGCTGGAAAGGAGAGAGTACAAGGCATTGGAGTCAAATGCAATAAAAAAAAAAAATCCTGAAAGAAATGCAATTATACCCCAGCTATTATAGTGGAAATAATGTACAATTCAATATCTGGTTATAAATTGAGCCCTAACTGATAATTTCTGACAAAGCAAGAAGGCACTCTGACAAAGCTGCTTTGACTTGTCTTATTCTGTCTTCTACTTGCTGCATCCATAGCAGTCTGACCTGGCATCTTATCAAAACTGCTATCAACCATGTCAAAAAAAAAACACAGCTGCACTGGACATAAGTAGTGGAAAAAATGAAAAGGTGAAAGGTCATGCAAAACAGAGGGGCCACAGTATCAATTTTATGCTTGGGCAACCAAATAACATCAAGCAACAAACACACAAGCCATAACTAACACACAGTCATACTTTGTATGCATACTGCTGGTATTCATAGACTCCTCACTCTTGTATTTTTTTTTTTTTTTTTTTTTTGACTCTGTCTCCCTGACACACACATGCTGAGAAGCAGCATGGTAGGCATTGACACAAAGCTAATGCCTTGTCACACAGGCTGTCAGCAGATTAGCCAGTGGATTACACCCCAGCCATTAGATGTGCACGAAGCGAAAGGCCACAAACATGGCAAAGAGAGAGAAGAAGAGAAGAGAGTGAGGCAAAACTGGCAGCGAATTGGGCAAACAGCAGCAGAAGGCATTGGAATAGCTAATTGAGGGTATGGAAGATTAAATCAGAAGATGAGATGAAGGCCAAATAGTGCAAAGTAAGAAGTCAGACTGAGACTTTCAAGGGCAAGATGTATGGATGAGAAAAAAGAAAAAGGGTCAAGTAAAATTGCTGTCTGAGCAATGGTAACCAGGAAGTCACACAGACAGGACAGCGAAAATTAAAGCTACTAGCAGCCCTCTCAACTCTGGCGTCGGTCCGGCCTATTGCACCATGCCATCAGGCTGCAACCTCCCTTCCACAGCTCACACGCTCTCGCCCGCAGCCGTATGCTCATTCTTCCAGAGGTTTTCTTTATTAAAGAGTGATTTTCCTCATTATCAAATTCTCACAAATGGGAGCATGATTTTATCAAGAGACAAATTCCATGTGGCCACTAGGTGGCGCTATAGTCATTTTCCATGTACAAACATGTACAGGTTGAAACAAAATGAGAACATAAAAATATCACCTCCAATGGTCAACTGACGGCAGAGTTAGAGCCACTTCCTGTTTCATGGCTAAATGATTTAAACATCACAGGAAGCCATTTTAATCATGATGCTGCAAGAATTCAGTCATATTTTCAACCATGGGATCATGAAGAATGATATTATTTAGTTTGAATTGGTTTTACAGGTATTCCCTGTTCCCAGGGGGCCGGGCTATGGCGTTTACATCCAGACATGAAGACGTTTTTTTTGTATGTCGTGGCATGTTATATTAATATGCTGCATTTTATCAATGTCAGTCACAACAGTGGTTGGGGCTGATAGATTAAATAATTATAGGGGGCACTATAGAGCCATATTTCCAGCATATGTCAATTTGAATCAGTTCCAGGCCTGACCACTGTCCTGCTTGCCGAGTTTGGTGGAGATCAAGAGTAGACAAGTTACAAGTACTTCCTGTTTCATGGCGTTGGATGCCATTCAACATGGTTACGTTTGGGAAAGGCACTTGAGTTTTTTTTCTGTAGTATCATGAAAGGGTTTGACCTGATATGAAACACTTTTAAGTGTGTGCGATTCATTCCTGAGGTGAAGGACCCCAGCGTCTGGAAAAAGCACTTCCCGTTGTAAGTTAGGTTGAGACCAGAAGTTGTTATATGTATCTGTTCAGAACCAGACCCTGATTAATCACTGTAGGTTTGATGGTGATTAGATTAAATTGAGGGATGTATATTTTATTTTGATGTGATGACATCTTATCCTAGTTCGCCATGGCGCCACGGTCCCACCCTGCATCGTTGAGTAATGTCCACATGACAACATCTGGACGTGTAGATGTGGTCAGCATGGAACTGAAGTCAAACATGTTCAGTTTGGTGCAGATTCAGTGCTATATGTCTGAAATAATGGATTCCGTGCTTGATGGCAAAGCATGAAAACTTGATGAGGTGCCGCCACTAAACGCCAACTCCTTTGAGAAATTTCTTGATAACTTTTCATCACACATGCCTCTGGAGTGTTCAGGCCGATTTCGAGGCCAGGACGATGATATTTCTAGGAAAGGATAGTTTAAATGCAAGACAAAGAAACATGCAAAAGTATGCACAAAAATGTGTGGAGGCGATTAGAGACCTTAAAGGGAAGAGAAAAATACACTTGAAAACAGAATGAGAAGAATATGATTAGGAGGGAGCTCTTAGAGAGATGGTCATGACAGAATCAGGAACAGAGGCTAAAGGGGAAGAGAAATGAGGTTAAAATTAAAATGGAAAATATTGAAAAGAATTACAGTAAATACAGAAATATTAATTGAATGATTGCATTTGTTGGTTTCAACAATTTATATCCTATTTTAATCACAAATCTAGGGTCAGCTGGTCATTTGAATTAAGGAAAAGTAAGTTGGGATTGTTTTCCTTAAAGTTGTGTTGTGTAGACTTTTTTTCCTTTCTCACTTTCTCACTCAACTAGTGGAAAGATGTCAGACTTTCTTATCTAAGTAGGTAATTAGTATTTCAATAATATACCCCACTGCCCCTACCAGACCCGCTACTTAGACCCCAACACAAAGCTACTTTGCAGACGTAATGAGTATAATTGCCTGGTGGATTTGCCTGTTTGGGTTCAATTTTGAGCTGATATTTTTATAAGAATGTTAGGCAGGGCTAATGTGTATTTCTGATTCCCATTCAGAATACAAATAAATTCAGAATTTACAAACATGCTGAACTTAACATATACGTTTAGTGTGCAAACTGCTGCTATGTTATGTGCCATGAATGTCAAACGGTGAAAGATAAAGGGCTTTGTTTTCATGTATGCCAACAAGTGCATGTTCATCATGTATGTGCATGTATGCATGCAGAAGTGTTTGTGTCTGTGTTTGACAGCAAGACTGATATTATTCAGGACCTTTTAGCTGGTTGAGTGATCTGAACATTGTGGAATGAGCTCAGACATGCCAAAGTGATGGGTGATGAGTGTGATGTGGGGGGCCAACTTAATGTGTGAGTCCCCACAGCCTATTTAGACTGTTTATTATAATAAACCTCTGTGTGCATGCATTCTCCGCATAAACATACAATAATTAAAATAATAACTAATGCATATAATAAAAAGGAAATGATTATTCAAAGAAAATGGGGATGATGTGGAGTGAAATAAAGCAGGGCAAATAAGCCACGAGAAGCACTGACATGTGATTCATACAGTATTTGCACAGTGATAGACTCACAGTTCACAGCCTATAAACACTAATTCCATGCCAGCCTATCCATAGCCATCTCTTGTGGGAGCCATTCCATCTTTTAAACCCCCTCTCTCTTAAAGCGGACCAGATGTAAGTCAAGGGGCTGCTTTGGATTAGCCAGAGAGAAAACTCATTTCCTTTGCCATTTTACGACCATTTAATTTGAAACAATTAAGATATTACGGCGCCATGGATTCACTACACAGACTGACAGCTGGGAGCAATCCCATAAACCCTGAGCCAGTGAATGAGACACCTTGCTACATTTTTTTTTCTTTTGCTACACTTGCTGCCTCCTCTTCCTCCTTCATCTCCTCTATGCTTTTCCATTAAAGCATTTAGCTTAAGGCTCTGATCAGGTGAATGTGCTACCTTTGCCTCAGCTGGAATCTCAACACTATCACCAATTACTTTAGCATTACTTAAATGCACCAGTTGGCTGATGATAGAAAGCCTAATTTCCCAAGACGAAAGGGAAGATGTGAGCGCAGAGGATGTTTACCTTCTGGATGGCTTTTTACATCACACCTTTTATTGCATTCCTGAATTTATAGCGTAAAACTGCATGACTCATCTTTAGATGAATGAATAAGAGGAAGGCTAAATACAGGGGGCAGAAAATGGTAGGCAGAAAGTTGCAGATGTGTTGACATTATGAAAGAGTGATTTTTAATATTAGTGCACAAGTCTAAACTAGACAAACTTGCATTATGCATTTGTTTATTCTATAGACTTTGATAACACATGTACTAAGGACTGTCCATGTCCTATATGTCCTACACTTAAGTAGCTCTGCCAACCCCCAACTTTGGATTGGAGGAAGCTTTGTCAGCTTTCACCCATCAATTCCCCTCCTCCTCCTACCTTCCACACTGGCATAGAAGGGCATCGGAGGTGTGAAATTGATGAAGGTGTGCTTGTGAAAATGTCAGCAGGGGATCACTGGCCAGAGAAAGACAGAGACTGTGTGTGTGAGTATATTTTGGGGGGGAGGTGGGGTGGTGACAGATAGGAGTGGCAAACACTCTTTTTCATGAACACTGAACTGTAAAATGGAGAACCCAGTGCAAACAATGGCCATGATCAATCGGCTATGGTGAGAGGTTTCTCATAAATGCCTGGTGCCCCAAACACGCTGAGAGGAGGGGAAAAGAAAAGAGAGAGGAATGGAGGAAAACTTAGTGACATAAAGAGATAGGCACAGAAACGCGCTATGTGCCACTGTTAGTTGAAGAAGAAAGTTGGAAGGCAGATGTAGAAAGGTAATGAAACAAATGAGTAATAAAATAGCATAAGAGCATTTAATAAATTAAAGGAGAACAAAGGAAAGTGGAGGGAGATGAAGAAACACTAAGCAAGAACGCATCAATTCTCTAACAGAAACTCTAATCAGACAAAAAGGGGGAAACAGCAAGAAAATAAAACATAGAATGCATGAAGAGACCCAATGATTTCGCATTATTGCTTTTACACACAATATTCATCCAGCTTCTTCAGTCCTCTCCTATACTCATTCCTGTGGCTGTTATATTAATAGTTTTCACTTAACAGTTTTCTGAGTAGAGTAATACAAAACCCTCACATGATCCTTGGTCTTTGCCCACTTTGTCACTAATTTAAAACCTTAAGTCAAGTAGGGACTTTGCACTTTATGGTGTCTTAATCCATCATGTAATTGTTAAAGCAAAGAGTAAAAGAAAAAAAAAATGACAACAGTAGAAATAGAAAGAGGCCGAAAGCAATATCTTGTGACAACTTAAATGATTAGTATACAACCAAATTGTTGTTGTTGCTCAATAATATATCAAAAGTTCAACTCCTGTGCCTTTCTTTCACTATGTCTGAGCCATTATTATGGACTTATGGACACAAAGAGTGGATAGTTTTCACAGGTTACCGTTCTTGATAACACACTCTCTCCACAGCTGCAGAAGTGACTTCATGCTGATTGAAAAGTCATAAAGTGACTGTATTATTTTAGGAAAAGGCCAGTCTTGTTCGCTTTCTCGTATCCTCCCCCTTTGTCTCAGTTGTGTGATGACAATATTGACACCCATGCGTGGGATCTTTGTTCCTCACTTAACACATATTCACATAGGAATTTGAGTTGTTTTGGTGGACAGATGCCCTGTGCCACGTTCCACAGAGTGACTCTGTTAAGCTAGAATTGACACAATCTGTCTAAACCCTTTTTCCCTGGTTGCCTTTATCTTTCTCTTTGTTTCTGTGCACAGGCTGCTTTGCACCACGGCTGCTCATGCCATCCCAGCTGATCTGTTAATGGACCTAATTGCTTTGCAACTCATTGCACCCCATGCTAGCACTAAACTAAATCAAACCGAGATGCCATCCATGAGCCACATCGCAAATCTGATTCTGGTTGATTTAAGATGATCTCATGACTCAGCAGTTCCAGAAAAGATTAGTAAACATGTGGTTCCTGTCATAGTGTGCCCCGTGACAGACAGAACTGTTCAGGTGAACTGTTCAAGAGTTAAAGCTGCACCTCCTTAAGAGTGAGGCTTATTGTATTCTCATTGTTTATATACCTGTGACCCTCTCTGTGGCAGGCAATATTTCATGCACTAAGACATATGGATTATAAAACTAAAAGCAATAGATTCTCCTTTCCTTTCTGTGGTTGCATTGCTTTTTCTTTGCATGTGGTGCATCCAATCACACACGTAACACAAGCCTCCAGGAAGCTGTTCTGACAGGAAGCTGGCAGCACCAAAAGTAAGACTCAATGTATTACTGTAGGTCACTCCAGGTTTAGTTATCCTGGTCCAACAGCTAAAGGTGCGGTATGTATTTAGGATTTCTTGTCAGTGCTTTTCTTACTGACTGAAAAATGTCTGTCACATAAGACGTGCCAAAGCTTAGTTACATTTCATTCAAACTGCGATGACAGTTGGGGGAGTTGCCTGCTCATGCAGCGTCAGTCAAATCTGCTCAAATTATATATACATTTTTTAATTATTTATTTAATTTTTGAAAGGCAAAGTTTCTTTCAGTTTTCACTTGTCGTCATTTAACAACAATCCTAAGTTCAGGAAATTCTCAAGGGGTTCAGTGGAAAACATAAATGGGGAAATTTTAATAATCTGGTTTCAGGAGAGATTGAAGAATGTTTTGCTTTGAGGGACATGTGAAACAACAGTGTAGTGTTCAAGTTAAGTAGGTCAGTATGTAATATTTAACTGTAGGCGTTAACAGTGATTGTGTAAGGCTCTGTATACAACTGTCTGGCATCTAACCAATAAATGAACCACTTGTTGATCTCGTACATAATTATGGCAATCAATCTTGCCCTCATACTTAACAATCTCTTCAGCCACATCATGAAATCTTGTTTTGTCTGTGATGAACTGTGTGGCTATTACATCTTCCAGTTTAAACTAAACTTTAATTGCTCAAGAAAGCCTAACTGTGTGTTTAGGCATATATCATGGCAGACACATTCAAAGAGGGAAGAGAAGGATCAGATTTCTTAGCCAAGGACCAGAGTTAGGTGTTGGTTTACATTTTTCATGCCTTGGAGATGTGTCTAAGATCACCTTGGCATTTCTTGCTCTTAGCACCCCACTCCCCCACCCCACCCTTTTCTCCTCTTCACTGCTTGGGTAGCGGCCATAAACAAGTCAATCTCCATCCATCTCAACGCATTGGATTAGATTTATCCTCTTAAGAAAGATTGTTATCCCAAAGAGCATGAGTCTCGCTTGATGGGGAAATTAATTTTACGATGACTGGTTTACTTGATCAGGTCTGCAGGGTAGGTAGGGGCTATAAATGTATCACCTCTGGGGTGTGAGGAGCTAAAAGAAAAAAAAAATGTTATTTATTTATTTATTTTTTTATTCAGACATGTTTTCCCTTTTTTCTTTATATGTGGTGTTGTATTCATAGTCACATAAACTAGAGTGATGGTTCAGCTGATACCCATTTGAAAAGTGCCAGTAAAGACCTAAGAGTCCTGTGCCCCAGGCTATGGAAAGAGGTACGGTTAAAGATAGTGAATTTTTCACATCGGTCAGTCCACCATCAAACATGAGATTTTTTTTTAATTCAGGATTATAAATAAGATGTGTGATTAAATATAAAGTACAACTTATCAAGAATAAAAAAAAATTCTGTGAAGGAGAATATTGCTCTAAAGTAGGTGTCAGCCTTACACAAACATAAAGCTTTACACCGTTACGGTAGTTATTGGATTGACTAACAAAAGAACTGATCCCGCCTGTTGAGCAACAAAATCCAGTCTGAGCCTGCAGTGCAGATTCAGCTGACTAGTATTACTGAGGACCTCTTTAAGTAGACTAAAGGCAAACCTCTTTTCTTGCACCTAAGAGGGTCAATCATCTTGTTTTCTATGATGATTATTATTATTTTTATTTACCTTTGAGTCTCTCTTCATATTATAAACTAACAGACTCGTAGCTTGTAAAAAGAAATCCTAAAATATTTATCACTTCATTGCCAACAATTGATGACATTACCAACTTGGATCAGATAAATTGTAAAGAACAACACTCAAGCAAAGTAAAGTTTTTACAGTGTTTTAGCAAAGATCAAAATGCTGTCGTCGCTCTTAGGCTAACATTTTTGGTTGTTAAATTGTGCACACCAAGATGTTCACTATTACAACACCTGCATGATGATACTAATCAGTTATGGTGTTGCCTGTTGTTCATCACAGTTTAGTGTAGCAGCACTAAATCCAAAGTACAGCTAAGGCTGATGGGATTAGTACTTGTTCATATAGGTGCCTTTTTATGCATGAGATGATTGGACAAATATAAAATAAATACATCACCAAAGTGATTACAGTTCAGATATTTCACTTTGGTTTTGAGATTTACAAAATGAGACAGCATTTCTGCAATTACAATGCTTAGTGACCTCATTATTGAAAATGGATTTCAAAATGTCAGTCTCACTACCTTTATTTTATTATCAATTAAAAAATACAAAAAAGGGGAAGAAATAAAAAAGAAAGAAGAATTAACAGAATTTCAAAGCAATGAGAATATGCAGTGCTAATTAGCTCTGTCAAGCTAGAATAATCCCAAAAGACTGACTGTGTAGGCAGGTACACAGTGAAACGCACACATCAAAAGATTTGCCTGCATTATTAATCCAAAGCAAATGCATATTGATAACCTTTGACATCTTTTGATGCATATGAATTATATTTACGTAGGAAATGTCAATTAATGCTATACTTTGGATGACCCCACATGCATATGAAAGTATACATGCATATGGCAGTACATGAAACACTCTTGACTCACTTAATACCATCATACTGTCACCCTTCTAAAGCAAAAAAACCCAGCTTTTAAACCTTTTTTTTTTAATGACCCTTGTGTTGTCAAGAGTATTGATAGGAAAACATGCTGTAGGTTGTGGTGCATTTTCTCAGCTTAACAATCCAGCTTTCATTGTTGAATCCTTCTTATTGAAGGAAAAATGGTTTATAGACTACCATGTCCAATTAAGCGACAAAGTTCAGCTATCATAGGCCAGCAGGGCAGACTCTTGATAAATCCTACCCTTTCCCCCTATTTGTCAACAAGCTCTGCTGGATTGCAGCTTTAGATGGTGCCAAAAATATGACAGAACAAGGTTATATGTAGAGCGAGCTGTAAATCTAATTACTTTTTCCATCTTGTTCATGTAAGGGTATTGTTGAGTGATATAAAAACATTTCAAATGTATTTAGAAAATGTCAAAGGGCCTGAGTTGCAGGCCTTAAAACATCTTGTGAAAACAATCTATGGTTTATCAAGGGGAATATTCAGTGTTTAAATGTTATGGAATTACATATCTTCTTCACAACCATAACAGTGTTCCAACGTTTAGTCTATACTCCTGATAAAGACAAATATTTTCTAAACATTTTGCTGTTGTGATAGTCTGATAACCAGACATCTGTGATTCACAATATGTTCTGCTTTGATATTCAGCCATCACACTCCCACAGCTCTTTCTCATAGCTAGAAGTCAAAGGTAATAGTTCACATATCAGCAATTTCATCATGTTTCTCCATTGTTCATTGTCACAAAATGCATACTTCTGGCCTATGTATCTACATGCAAAGACTATCAATTTCTGCCCTGAGAAAATGAAGCTGGGTATAATTTGCAGGTATATATCACCATCGCTGTTACTCAATCAGATGCATGTCATATCTGAGTGCAGGTAAGAAAACAGATCTGCTGACTGTAGTACTATTGTTAGATGCAAGATGTTTGTATCTTCAGGGGTAGGTTGTACATCACACGGTTTGGGCTGCTGCCACGGAAGTAACTTTCCTCAAAATACAACTGGTCATAGTCATCTGTCTCCCTGGGCCATCTGCATTATTCACTACATCAGAGGACCACGCACATGTTTGTGTTATCATAAACACCATTATATCCCAAGTGTTGTGCAACAGTACATCTACTCTGTGTCATGAATGTGAATGAATTACGTCTTGGAATCATTAAACATGATGTGCAACCATTACTTAGGATTAAAGAGTCTACTGCTTACTTTGGGGTGTACAATGCACAACGCAGAATGTGTTTCCTAAATACAAAAGCAATGACACATATACAAAATAGTAGATGGAAAGACACGCATGCACATTTAAATCCTGTCTGACAATAAAATCAATACTATATCCCTGCAGGGGCTTTCAATGTGTCTGTGGCTTTTAGTGATGGGTTTACAGTGACCTTATTGTATGCTCTTGTTTTTCTTTTTTTAATAGCGTGACATTAGTATTACTGTTATGATTCTATGCTCTGCATGCTTTGCCTGTCCTCTGCATGGGTGAAAAGAACTATAAAGGCTCAAATATGACCCAAAGGATGTCCCTGTGCTTCATCTGCCATTTATTACCCAAATTCTTATTTTGTTGGAACTTTCTGGAAGATGACAAGCTTGTTCGAGAAATTCTTGGCAGGTTGTCTAACACGGGTTAGCATCAACTCATCAAATCAATGGATTGGGGCCAACTGGTAAAAAGCTCTAGGCAAGACCAGTTAGGGGGTTGGGGGAAGCACAAAATACATTTTTGTCTCTTCTGCAGGGAAAATCCATCATAAATTTTTCTATGCTTTTCTTTAAAATGAAATAAAAAGCTTTCTATTTCTTTTAAATATAGCTTTGAATGTCCATTCTTATAGTTACCCCAGAGTGAATGCATTCGAATTTATTGTTTTGCTATTACAGTTTTTATTTATCAATTTCATACAGTCCCCACAATCAGACTGTACTTAAGATGCTTATTAATGAATTATTTTCAGCAGCTGACAAGAGATCTTTTCAAGGTTTAGTCCAACTCTTTGTAACATCATTTACCCAGTGGTACCAACCTTAGCTATTTTATGACCCTGCCAGAGATGGTCATCAAGGTTACCAGGCACTTTTCTCGTAGACCGATATGTCTTTTTGGGCCAACACAGTTTTTTTATTTATCTGACTGGTTCATAAACTCAGTAGATCAGTGACCCAACAAACAGTGGGTCGGCCTGCTCATCCCTCTTTGCTGTGGTCCCTGTGTCCAAGTAGTTGGATAGAACTTCCTTTCCTGACCACCGCCCCATGAAACACCAAGCTGAACCATTCAGATACTTTAAATGATTTAAAGTCAAATCTCTTTTGGCTCTGTGCCAGTGGATGCAGCTACATGTCAGAACTGAGGAGAAAAACCAGAGAGGAGGTGCAGAGAAACTAAAACAGAGAGAGAGACAAAAAAAGACTGCCAAATGACCAAAACTGATTGTTTACCACAGCAGACCTTCATTAGCTGCTATGGATAGTAATGATGATGGTAGAAGCGGTGGTATACTGCACTACTTTCACATCACTGATGTTGTTTTGCGCAGAGACCCAGTAAACCCAGCAAATCTGAGCTATACGAGCCGGTTAGCAGAGACCACGCTAGCTGTTTACAAAGTTATAATGAAGTGATGACAAGTCAGTCAAACAGTTGTTTTATTACCACGTTAGCTTGTCTTGTTTTTAAGAAATTAGATGATGATATCGTTTCCAGCAAGAGAACAGCTGGTTAACTGGTTGTATTCACTTAATGTAGTTTTTTTATGTCTTTCTGAACTAAATTGTCTAATTAAAAACGAGTTATTAGCCTATCTGTTATTGGCTGTGGGCTGATAGTCGGCTACATTGGGGTCAAAATGTGTTAGAGGCAGCATTTGTTTCTAGACAATGTAAAAAAAAAATGAAACACTTCTTGAAGATTTTTTTTTTGTTTATTAATGTAACCGACACAATAGTCCATATGTTAACACTGACGTAGCTGTTTGCGTCTTTATGAGATAATCCAATAATTCTGGGTCATCATTAAAAAATCCATTTAATCTTTTGTTTAATCCTTTTTAAAATAACATCTCCAGAAGAGGAGAGCAGACAGCAGAAAGAAAATCTGTATCTACACTTTGTCCAGGAACAGTTTTCATCTGATTTATTATTTTTATGTCTTTAATTTCTATTTTTTTCTCACAGTAGAAAATGCTGCTCTTATATCCATCACTGTACTGGAGTATATATTTTTTATTGTATTAACAAAGTACACTTTTTTGAAGTTCGTATTGTGTCCACTACCTTTGATTTTTGCCAACTCTCTGCATGGTTGTTGTGGTTCAAGGAATTGCATGGTTAATATACACAATTAAGGGAGATCAAAATAAAAAAAAAAATTAAAAAGTAGTGTAGATTATCATATATGGGCTGGCCTGGACCAAAAATGTTGGGGCTGATTTTTTTTACCCCAGTCTGCCTTTTGGCCCTGTTAGCTACGATACACATCCACTAATGATTTTAGGCCAAAAAATCCTCAGTATTGCCGAGCAAGGGCAATTTTGCTGCAGAAGACATTTGCAAAAGAAAATCAGTTCTTCTTCACACTGTACATATGAAATGATGCTAGCAAGAGAGACAGCTGTATAGAGGGTTTGGGTGAAAAATTCATCTTTGGATATGTCACTTAATGCACTGATCTGTTTGATTGTCAACACTGTCAAGTGTGTAAGCATTCTGTCTAGTTAACTTATTTACTGTTCTTTCTAAAAATTCTGATGTTCCAAATTTTTACCATACCATTGGCAACGTAAAGCCACATAAGGAGTCTGTTGGCCGGTGACGTCTGATAACATTTGCAAGTCACCTACTTTTCACATACGTAAAGTGAGCATAAATGGGCCCTTGAGTTCCAGCCTTGGACCTATTTACAGGAAAAAGCCTATAGATACATGGTATTAAATTCATTCTGTTCATGCTATGATACATTATTTGTACTAAATAAAAATTTCTAACATTAGTATTTTATTAAATGGTAGGCTGTTGTGTTTTTAACATACATGATTGTCTTTAATAGCCATTATAAGCATAGAAACACAAGTTCTCCAAGTTTAGACTGCTACTGAAATCACTGCCTTAGCATGTTTGCATTTATGCAAATAAGGAAAAAACAACATGCTGTCTGTATCTACTTAAATTACTAAAGCAACAATGCACCCAAGACTTTAAAGTAACACAAATAAAACTGACACATATGGCCAGAAAATGAATTCACACTCTCACAGTTTTATGTCTGACAATAATTAGGAGGTCAGACCTATGTAAACACCCACCCACATAAACAAACACACAGGCCTTGTTTAAATTACTTGTGAGACTCTCCATTGACATAGTTCACTCCATAGCCCTTTTACCTTGTAATAGCCATGAAAACTGAATGTTTCAACTTTACCATAACCTTATTCTAGCCTTATGCTCGTATCCCTGGGGACAAAGTTTCAGACCCCCTAGTTTACAGGGAGCCCCCATAAGTTGGTATGCAGTCAGGTTTTGGTCCCCATCTCTACACACCCGCATCTAGTCAATGCACATTCCTGCAAGGAATTCATGTATGTATTTTCATTTTTGTGTGTGTGTGTGTGCGTGTGTAAGGGGGGGCAGGAGAGCTGCCAAAATGGGACCTTGCAGAGTTACGTCACCCCCAGTCCATCAAACATACCCACACGCGGAAACACACTATAGTCCGTGCTCGGATCTCGGTGGGGAGAGAGAGAAACAGACAGGCACACGGAGAGAGTGAGAGAAGGTGGGAGCGACTGAGCGGGAGGGAGGGCTGTATGTCCCAGTCACACCGCACTCTCCAAACACAACCACAGTCTCGCCACGTCCAATACAGTAAAGATCTGACGAGCCCAACACAGCAGACCTAAGCCAGGGGTTTTATTATACACGCCACATGTGCGCGATTTTTGCTCAGTCTGTCTGACAATCGTCAATTAACGCGCTGATAACGGACAACCCGAGAGAAGAGGGATCACACGGTGTGGAAAAGAGAAGACCTTAGGACGAAATTCTTTTCTTTATCTCTCCCTCTTTTTTTTTTTTTTTTTTTTTTTTTGCTCCATGTTACTTGATTTCCCCATGACTCGAGTGCCATTCGGCTACTGGATGTAAAACAAACTCGACTACTCTCTACACAGAGAAAAAGAAAGGAGAAACTGAGTTTCAAACTGACCGCAAAATGGTGATAAGGTAAGACTGTTGGTTTGGAGGTTGTGACAGTCGGAAACTGAAGTCGCTGCCGCAGTGATTTCAGGTGAGCGTAGAGCCTCACCAAGTTGCTCCAAACATGCTTGCGGTGCTCGTATTTTAATGTGTTTAATTATCCCAGTTAATACAGGCAGCGTGTTGGCGTGTTTAATGATAAAAGCCGCTAAATGTCTTGATTTTTACGCACAGTATGTGACTGTAAATGCGTGCTACCTTTGAGATGTAATGTTGTGACAGACGTACCGAAGAAAAACAATGCATAACTCAAACTACGTCCGTAATGTGCAGCTGAACTGTATGGTGAGAAACAAAAGGTTCAAATCTAGTCAATTTTCAGGAAATTAATATTCATATTGCGATTTGGATAATCCAGCAACTATCGGTTCAGCGCAATGTCATCAAAAATTACAAATGCGTCCAGTTCACACTTTTCTTCCCTTCTTTCTTCCTTATTTATTTATTTTTAGCACCCGTTAAAAATGACATGTAAATATAGTTCATAAACAGCATCCTTTTAGAGTTGTGGAAAGGTTTTCAGAGACTGGATTGTAAAGAATTTTCAAAGTGCATTCCAGCAACTCTCCAGAGATCCCCATTCCACAGTGTCTTATTTTAGACCACCTTTTTATTTTGGTAGTTGGCTTCAAGTTGACAGTGCATTTGAAAGAGCTGGCATATTTTTAAAGGCTGTAAAATATCAGTGAGACAAGCGGAGAGTTGGTCAGTCACGCAAATGTGCTGTCAATCGGATGAAAGTGACGCTTTATCTCCAGTAGAAGCGCATGCCACCTGTGCTCAGTGTGCCATTTGAGCCACTAGGGGACTCATTCTCCCTTTCCTGTGAGGAAAATGCAGCAGATGAGGAGGTAAAAGCCAAAAACTGAGTAAAAAAATTAATAAGTTAATTATTTATTTGGAAAAGGAAAAATAATAGCTTTGGTCATTTCACAGCTCATAAACTAAGTATGTGATCATGTTCTTGTTAAAGATAAAAACAAATCTAAATCAACATTACATGTTTGTGCAAAAAGACAAGTGTTGCTGTTGAAACCGAATGAAAATGCATTGAAAAGGCAGAAAAAGCTTTTGACGTGTTTTAAAGGGCATGAGATGTGCATGTGTTTAAACATGCAAATCTGTGAGCATGTGTTTGCTCAAGCATTTCCAAGTTTATAGCCAGTAAGCACCTTGGGAGAACACACCCCAGCAGCCTACACTGTCTTCCATGTTTTACAGTTCCCGGCTCAAACAATTAGCACTTGCCCAATTTTGACACGGTGCAATTAATACTGCCACCACACGTACGATTTCCAATTTTGCTGTTGCTTCAGCAGCTCTCAAAAGAGGGCAAAATGGATTCGCACCAAGGTGTGTGTTCAGTTTAAGCGCTGCAATCCAAAGTCACTGAAGGGAACAAGTTTCTCAGTCATCACAAAGTGCCACTAACATGGCCATCTTCACTCAAACCTTCATCAATTTTTATGTTATTTCTAGATTCTGAAAACTCAAAATACATAACTTTAGTCATTGACTTAGAAGTAAACAGTGAAAAATAAATCTGTATTAAAATAAAGGATTTAACAGTGGAGCTTTTGTCTGTCACTTACCTGCTTTTGTGTGGGTCTGCGTGCCTGTGAGAGATACAGGTTATGGCATCCAAGTGAGAAATGGTAAGTGTTAGAAAGTAGCTATAAGAGGTTTAGGATATTTTGCATGCCTGTCAATCCTCTTATCCCCCTCTTTTCTGTGTTCAAAGCAAATTCTGAATCATATCCTACCTTTTCTTTAGTGTCCGGAAAAGGCATCAAAGAATTTTTAAAACTAACGTTGGACAGAAGTCAATTATCTTTTTAAAATATCTAGTTTTAAATAGCAAAATAAAAACAAACAAACAAACAAAAAAAACATCTATTCTGCTATGAGGTTTACTTACACCAGAGTACATGTGTTCAGTGTTAAAAATCTCATTGCTTGTAGTTTATTTGGTTTAACAGAGACATTTGAAAGGACTATGCGAGCTCTAAATATTTTTTTATCCGTTTCCTTCTCGGGCTCTAAGCCAAGCCCTCTTACAAACAAGTGTGCCTGCACCTCAGCCCCATTCTCTTAGCACAGCCAAGTAGCTCTGAGTCACAGGTTTATTTTGAAGAGTATGGGAAAAATAAAGGAGAGCGGAGTAGGGGATGTGCATACACATGTGTTTGCGAGCTTGCTTTTCTGAGCACCGCTTCAGGAATTCCAAGGCCAGGGCCTCTATTACAAGTGTGGAATGAGAAATCAACACTTACATTACAAAAATGGATATGTAAACATAGAGGCCACAATTATCAGGCGCCTTGGTGTTGGAACTGGAAGAGATGCAGTGCCAGTAGGTCTGTTAGCAATCACCCCCCTCACTGCCTGCCCTCTGTAATCCAGTGGGTGTATTCTAGCTTATTTTGTACCAACAATGGCCCTTAACAGCTACCCACTGACTGGCAGGTTGGCTTGCTTGTTGGCAAGGGTGGGTGGTTGGCGGATGCAGCAGAAAAGTTTGACTGGAAGATGTCATTTCCAGGGGTAACAAGGTGTATGAGCATGTGTCACACATTTTGTATACTGTGCAGTTAAGTTTCCTCCTGTAAATCAGCTGACATGTGTGCTCGTGCTTCAGGGGCCTTACAGCCGACTACTAAAACTCCCTTCACAGAGGCCAGCTTGATGCAATGTGACAAATGAGAAAGCAGTTAGATTTTGCACAATACTGAACTGCATCACAGCATAATGAAGTGATCATGACTTTACCCTTGGTTCACTTTGGCCCTGATCCCGCTGTGTTTTTCCCCTCTATTCAATCGCTTCACTCACTTATTTACTTGGCAAGCATTTCCTCCTGTA
The DNA here is from genome assembly GCA_037177495.1 of Rhadinocentrus ornatus. Classification (NCBI taxonomy): domain Eukaryota; kingdom Metazoa; phylum Chordata; class Actinopteri; order Atheriniformes; family Melanotaeniidae; genus Rhadinocentrus; species Rhadinocentrus ornatus. The sequence goes on along the minus strand of JBAMHW010000005.1, from coordinate 10,313,990 downwards.
ACCTCTAGTACTGCATAACTATCATCAAGGGTGGGTTGCTTGATAAAAACCACCGCTACGGGGCATTGGTTTTACGCATAAGGGAACACTGACATTTTTTTTATTGTTGATATTCAAGTTTCTACTGGGTCTGAATAATAAGAAGCCTATTTTCACGCCCAGGCAAAAATCACCTCAGCTGTCCATCACCCTGTCAGAGCAGAAAGCTGAGGCATAAATATTATTGGCAGTGGAGGGAATACAAGGCTAGAGCTGAGCTTGTTCTTTTCTGTTAACTCTTATTTGTTACTCTTTGTTCTCCCTTTCCTTTTTATTTCTTGGTCACAAGTGGGTTTTATAAAAATGATGAGTCATAAAAAAGGAAAAGAAAAATAAACAAAACCCTTATCCAGTTTCTGATTTTGACTGAGAAACACCACATTTATCTCCCACTTTTGAAATTTACTTCAGTCTACTGTAATACAAAGGCACGGCATCACTTTTAACCTGGTTGAATGTGTGTTGCCTTGAGGCTGTGCCTCCAGATCCTGCATATAGGGGGAGTGTGACAGAAATGGGTATGACTGCTTTTCTGCTGCAGCTGCTTGCGGATTGGGTTTCAGAAGATGTGATAGATGCCAAATGCCTGTAGCCAGTTGTGAAGACATAAGCGGGGAGCGAGTATGCTGGTATGTATTTGTATCAGGGTCAGTGGCACTGGCAGTGGACTGTAATTCTGCCCTTGACCTCCATTTTGGATCATCCATCATGTAGTCACTAACAGTCTGTCGCTATATACACCTTCAGGGAGTTGAGGCTAAATACCAGAAAACTAAAAGCACAAAGTTAGGATAATTATTCCAATTCAAAATGTTGCAAAGGTGATAAGATGATGATATTTAAGATTTCACTCTGTGTTGCATACTAAAATGTTTAGTTTCATGCCCTTGCCATTGTCTCATTTTATCTTAATTTTTGGAAAGACTGAGAGCAAAATGCTCTGAGGTTCATTTGAATAACTGGCAGAATGAGGAAATAAAGGCTGGGGAAAGAAATGGAAGTGACGGGCGGCTCTGTGCATTCATGTCACACAGCTTTATCAAATTATTCCACAATAGCAGCCACACAAGTGATGGAATTTCAATTAAAGTATGACAGTTTCAGAATTTGTTTCTGCTCACCAGAGAGTAAGTGAAGGCTGTGTTTCATGTGTCGGGAGCCACTGGAGTAGAAGATGTATATACCAGGTTATATTCTCTATCCACTCCCCTCCCTGCTTTCTCGTGTCCTTCCATGAAAAGGGAATGACTTAGTTAAAAATAAATAAATAATTAAAACTCTAGTTCAGAGGCAGTCTGTGGTTAAAATCTGCAGACAGTGGGGGAAAAAAAGGGTGTCGTGATAAAGGTCTGTGCAGCATAAAGCCTAAAGTGGAGGCTTTAGCTTATAGCCTCCTTCCAAGAACAATTTCACTACCTGCTGTTCAAAATATACGGGTGCAAGTGCAAGGAAGAGGTGCTTAGCTCAGACTGGTGGCTACTTCATAAACTGGAAAAGAGCTACGTATTTAAGTGACCCTTTGGGACTGTAAACTGGCATTTGTAAACCTACACACACTCACGTACCCATACACCAAGTTTGTGCGCACTTGGAAAAGGTTGTGAAAGGCAATAACAAAATTACGCTGAAGAATAGTTGACATGTAATAGGTTATTGCTGCAGAAGCTCATAAGGAAAATCATTTGCTGAGACTAAACATGACATAAAATGACTCCTATCTTTAACACAGCTTAAGAATAATATTTGTTGTCCTTTTGCATTTTTCCAGACTCCTACTGGAATTGGCACAGGGGAAAGAATTCCATTAAAAAGTGCAGTGTCATTGCCACATAGCAATTTCACGAATGAGGAATGCATTTAATAGGGGATGGACTTTCCATAATTTGGAAGTGTTTCCCCAAGAAATGCCAAAGGTTTTCAAGTGTTGTTATAGGGCCCACTGCCTTCAGTCCACTCTCTCTGGCATCCACATTTACACAGGTAGATTTTTATACCCGTGTATTTATTTTACAGCATAAGTGAGCGATACAGCTAAAACAGAAAGACAATGTATGTGGACAGATTGTAAATAATTGGTCTTTGTTATTCCTAATTTGTTCTTTCTGCTTAATTCTGAAATTAAATTGCTGCATCTCTACAAGGTTAGGAGTCAATGTTTAAATTCTGCGTAACGCTGGCATTCTCTCTCTACTCAATCTGCAATTATAGCTAGCTGCTTTGAAGAAGCCAGGCGGAACTAAAATGACTTTTCATGTCCGGTATAATGACTGCCATTTGGAAGCAGACATGTGGAGAGAGGGCGAGAAAGACAGAGCTACAGAGTAGAGAATTAAAAAAATGGAAGGAGGGGCAGTAGGAGGGGGAGAAGGGGGGGCAATCAGTGGATGAAAATGGCTTAGGTCACCTTTGGTTGTGCCCATACAGCCCAAACCAACCACCTTTCATTCCTCACAGATGAAACTACTACATTCCATCACTTTTCATTCCTCTCAGTGCCTCTTGCTGAAATTCTCACCTTCTTCTCACTTTTTCCTCCATTTTTCTTTCCATTGGTCACCATTTTTTTGCCTTCAAAAAAAGCTTAGCAGCTTAAATGTGGATTACAAAACGAACTGCACAGAGTGCAATGCCGTATATTCTCTTTAGGTTGGGCCATTACTGCTAAAGGCCAGAGCTGAGTGCCATCACCTGGGCTAGCAGTCGGCTATCTTTTACACTCTCCACGTTAATGAGGCCAGACAGTTGGGGATGAAGTTATAGCGCGGGCTGGATGCTGTGTTTGTAATCTATTATTTAGAATCTCATGGGGCGGCTGATCTCAAGAATTTCATGCATGCATTTTGCTAAGCAAATAGTAGCCCGGAGGAAACACAAAGCTGTGTAGGAAATAAGTGAGTGAGTGTTAGACATTAATGTGAGCAGCAGCATTTTCTTGTCCTGGCTATTTCCAACCTGCCAAAACCTGAAAGGAAACATTTTAACATTTTGTCTTTTTTTCCCCATCACACTAGAATTTAAATGTTGATAAAATGAATGCGTTACAGTGGTGCTAGTAATACTGACAACTTCATTCAGTACATAGTCTCTCTTTTTTAGTCTTATTTTTATTTATTTTAGTCTTTTGTTCATTTCCTTGTTGTGATTTTTTTAGGGATGACAGATGAAGGTTGTGCTCAGGTCTTCAAACACCCGACACAGAAGAATGGGTATAGCTTTCCGCTCCCTTTTCATGTATATTTTAGGAACTATTTCAGAGGGGTTTCTGAGAGTTGCATCACTCTGTTATGGATAACACTTTGCAGATGGGGCTTGTTTATATTTAGGTGGGCTAGAAAACTATGGCATAGATGACCCCACTTTCCCCTACAATCTATTTATAATTTGAATTTCTTTAGGTACACACATTTCTGCAAAGTTGATTTAAAAAATAGCATAAATCCACATATTTAAGAGATATGTGGGCTGGTACCGATCACAAAATCAGGAAATTAAGACTCGGTGTCCCAAAAGTTTTAATGCCCCATATACCCGTAGAGCAGGGGTATCCAGGAGGGCCACCATCATTATCATGAGTCAGGTGTGATGGAGCAGGGAAACATTGAAAACCTGCAGGACAGCAGCCCTCGTGAACCAACTTTGGACACTTGCCGTAGAGCAATTGACTATATTTGGCCTTGGACATACTGAAATCTGCTGAGAGATAAGATGGTAACAGTTAAACATAGAGAGCCAGTTTTAGCCAGAGTTGTTGAGCAGACTTGGGTTCCTCTGAAATAAACTTCATGCAGAACGGCTCAAGATACTAGAAATAGCAGAGAGTGATGGATCGCATAAATAAGCTACACATACCAAACCCTGTGTAGTCACCAAGTTATTCTTGTCTCCATATATAAAGATCTACGTCATAAAAACTTTATTTTCAAAATTGCCACAGTGTGAAATTGCTCACATATAGACACGACATACTTAAAGGTCCACGGTGTGGGATGCAGTGACATCTAGCGGTAAACTGCCACTAAGTGCACTCTGCTGGTATTTGTTTTGTCCTTTTGGGTTTCTGATGTAGTTTGACAGCAGTAGCCCAGAAAATGGTGAAGAAATAAGAAGCATGGCCCCTGACTATTCAGCATCAATGAAAACCTAGCTCTTAGCATTATATTCAATTTCTACAAACTTACACCCCAGTCATCAACTCATGAGACTTAGTTAGAAATTGTTAGTGTTAGACTTTAACATTCAGACCGACACAATTCACATTGAAAAAAAACAAAACAAAAACCCTAACATTATTGATTTTTTTTTACTGGCCTTAGTATTGCTTATGGCACTTGTCACGAAGGACACCAGTTTTACTGGTACAAATCTTGAATAATAGCATCATAATCTAGAGTTTTTGTGATCTCTGATACAAAGATTTTCATTAGAATTTCTCAATCTATTCAGAAAAAGTCCTTGTCAGCTGTCGGGCACTGTTCTCCTAGTCTAAATCCTCTACCTACACCTACCTTGTCCTAGCATGTGTTCTCTCATGTCGATCTACCCTAAAGAAACATTCCAGGAGAGTTTTAGTGTCACTGTAACTGGACACCATCACCAATTGCCCGTGAGAAGAAAAAAAAAAGTTTGTACAGGGGGAATTGGAATGTTTCAGTATGGACCTTTTCTCCCCCTCCATCATTCATGGTCTAACATAATATACTTAATAGATTAGATCATGCAAATCGGTCAAATGAACCTGAGAACACTTCCCCAGATGGCAAACATGGCAAAATATTATGAATAGATGACTGTTTACAATACTGGTTATTTTTTTTTCCAATTGAGTAGTAGTAGAGGTCCTAGAAAGAGCTGCACACACACTGATCAATGTATATGATATATTTGGATTACTTGCGGGAAATAGAAGCAAGTAATAAAATCTCAAAATAAGGATAAAAAAATGTTTTGGACCCTGTTCATTGTGACTAGTTGAAACTCGAGGTTTAGACAGTAAAATGCCTTATTAAGTTTAAGTATCATCAATATTTGATGTTTTGCCTCAGGTCTGGGATAGGAAGAAAGGTGTCAATTACAGCATGTTTTATTTTAAAACTGTCTTAACTCAATAAGACAGTTAATACGCATATAAAGAAAAATGTGCAGCTGGATGGCAATTTAGCCGCTGATGCTGGCCGTCACCCCTCAAGCTTTTAATATTGCAAATGGATTTTCCTTTTGCCAAGCTGCTTTTCAGTCCAGGAATGTGTGTGTGTTCTACAGTATTGGTCTCTTTGTGTCAGTCTATAGAAAGGTTCATTTGGTAACCATGAAAACACATTACAATGTAATCCCTTCTTCCCCTTCCTTCTGCTCTCTCCTGTCTTCCCACCCTCTGCCGTTATTTGGAAGCCATCCCGACCGTCTTTTGTGATAAGCTAAACACAAAGCTGCGAGGAGGATGTCCTGCGCTAGCTGCTAGCCATATTGTTGTCTTGTTCCTCGGCTTGGATTGCCAGCCTGCATAACACAGCACCAGGGAATTAACCTCTGCTTCTGCTTCTTCTTTCATATTTCATGATTTTGAGCAACAGCTACACCAGCAGAGCTGCAAGGGGAAATGTACTGTAAATGTTTGCCAATTTACTAACAGCTTCGCTCTGGCCCAACTGCTTAAAAACACAGAGAATGTGATAAACAGCCTAGCCTCTCTTGCTTATGGCTGCCTCGTGAGCAACCTTTACAGAAATAAAAGGGCATGACATTTTTAAAAGACAAGTTGGGCAACGCCAAAGTGGGAAGTTAAATAAAGGAGAGTGTAGTTCATTGAATTGGACATTACTGCATTGTCACAGTTTGTGACCTTTCCCGTTTGTTCTGACGAGACTGGGTTTCACTCTGTCAAAATGGCCTACGCCGTTTGCAAGCGATTCCTCCCTTCCTGTCCCTTGTTTTTTTTTATCAGCCATCTGCAGTGACTGCATGAAGCCATGGCTTCTGTGTCATCAGTGACAACGCTCACATGCACACTGGGACTAAACAAGAGAGGAGAGGAAGGCAGTGGGAGACAGAATAGACAGTGTAAAAAGAGAGCTCCCCTTATTCTTAGTTGTGTCTCTGAATGTCCCTGCGGACATCATTACCCGGGCATCCTAAGAAATCTCACTTGTTTGCTCTTGGAAACATGTAAAAAGTGTTTGTAGTTCCTTTTATGTCTTTACAGCAGCATAAAGTGCTTCAGTAGGCTACTCAAAATTTCTTTTTAGTGCAGAACGAGGCATGATAGAAAGTGAGAAGAATTTCTTAACAGTACGACAGGTTTGATCATGCTATACGTGCTAAAGTAATTGATGATTTTACATCTAACAATCCAACAAGATGAAAGAACATTCTTATATAAACCAAATTGTACAATGGAACCTTTGGCTTGTATTTATTTTAATTAGAAGTTTATTGAAAAAATGTTCTCATCCTCTATTTCTGGATGGTCCTTGAATTAATTACAATGTTTATGAAGATAACATTTTCTTTCTCAATTTATAGACACATCTTAGTGACATATTTAGCGTTTACCGGAGGATTGGGAGTAATTTCTGACTTAATTAAATCCAAAGGTAAAAATCTACAGCATCGCTGAATAAAAACACGGCAGGAGAGGTGATTATCTTTGTAAATTAGCTCACTCATTTAGAGCTGTGTGGATGCAGATGCCTCTGTTCAATGGAAGCCTATTATTCCAAACGACTCTCATTAAGGCATGGTGAAATAAGGCAAGCTGTGGAAGCGGTGAAATAAAATCTTTAGACTGGCTGTGCAGAACTCGGCAGCAGTGAGCTATACACTGTCTTTATTAAGTACCCTGACGTCAGGAGTGAAATGCAGAAAATGACTTGGTGTAAAAGGAAAATTGTATGCAGCTGATTTCTAACTCTTATGCCCTATAGGAGGTTATTTGCCATTTGTTTTCAAAGCCGAGGGGAACTGACAACAGTCTGAGCTTAATGAGTGAGTTTAATAAAAAAAAAAATCTAACACAGAGGAGCATGACTCACAGCTGAACTGTAATTTTTGTATTTCATCTCAGACCTGCTGTTTAGAAGCTCTTTTGAATGGCATTCATCATGAGCCACTTTCCTGTTTAGTCAAGCTAAACAACCATGCTCAGTTGTACATGATACAAAACTAACTTGATCACAGTCTGTTATGACACCAGTTACCACATTTAATAATAAAAAAAAACACATTTATTTGATTGCTTTTTAGTTTTCCTTGAAATAAATTCAAAATAAGCGCCCCTCTTGCTGCACTTAGATACAAAGAACAAAAACCTGGTTCATATATGAACACTATAGTATTGCCCATCTGCTCTGCTTTCCAGTGACTATTTTTTGTATTCCTCTTCAGGACAATCCATGTGCATGTGCCGCTAACTGAGGACATGGAGTTGATCATCCAGACATGACTCTCTCCATCCTTACATCCCAGTGCACACATGAGTTGAAGTGTAATTTGCAAGCAAATTCCTTTACCTTTATTAAGGTAGTGGGGGATGTTCAAAATAATTATAGCTATGATCACCAAGCCATGTTAGTATTATGATGGAATTCTTAAATTAATGCAGGTTTAACAACGGAAAGTTCAATTTGATCTGTTCGACTTATCAATGCACTGAAGCCCAACTAATTGAGTGTATTCCTGGACTACCAGATTAAATGATGGCAAAGTGCCACAGGACTGTACAGCATCTGGATTTATTTATTATTTCCCCTTAATCCACATTAAGATTGTTGCACTTAAGGGAGCACTGAAGGACTAACAAGAAAGAGAGACCTGTTCGTTTAGGATAAATACTAATGGGTTGGAGTATTTCCCATGGTCTCACAGAGCAGGTGGTCTTCATTTGCATCACCCATGAGCTTACCTCCCTCCTCCTTGTCCGTTTATCTATTACAATGGGCACAGGTGGAAATCGGATGACCGTCAAATCACCCTAATATTATTCAATGTTCTATAACATGAGCCTGCACACACATTGGCTTTACCACACAAACACAGCAGAGTAAGAAAGAGCTGTTTTTGGAGTGTTTACCATTTTATTTTTGCTCTGTGAAAACCTTCATCCTTACATTCATGTGCCAGTAGGCAAAGGCCCTAAACATCAGTAGCCTGTGTAAAGTGATGGAATGTTCACATTAAAATTCGATCTCCTGCATCAGTACATTCATTGCTGGTCAGAATGGCGACTATAAATTGCTGGCCATTATTTTTGATTAACCACGCCGACACTATGGCACATCACATTTCTTCTCGTTTTTGCCCCCTTGCACAGTTGCACCATATTTCCAGCATCATTTCATTTTAAACTGTCTCAAAGCATGATAACACAGATCAGCAAACGTCTGCACACAAGCTTGTAGGCGATCTTATTAATAGCTCAGCAGCGATAACGGTACTTGTCCACGTCCTCAGTTGGTATCTCGATCTTCAGGCACATCCTGTCCAGTGCCTTAAGAGGAGAAGCATCATAGTGAGTGCAAAGGGGCAAACATTTGTCTGATATACTAAGCTAGTTTAATTTTTCAATCAGGAGCATAAAGGCACATAAAATGGCTGCACAAACGCAGTGTTTGCGTGAAAGATGCAAACGTCCTCAATGAGAAATGAGTGTAATGCTTAAATATGTGTATTATTGAAGAAAACTTGGGTAAGGAGGCATAAGAAAAGAAATAAGAAAATTAATGGGGGAAATAATTCAAGTTCATTATTTTGTGCTAGATTTCACAACCTTTGGAGCTTCACATCATATTAAACCTGAAATGCAAATTGGATGGCAAGATATCTGCTGGTTGGCTGCCAGTCAACATCAGGGATAACAGATGCACAACACAAGAGCAGCAGATATGACATTGTTATCATTTGCTTGTTTTGTGAAATAATGGCCGGTGTCCCAAAGCAGGAAACTACTGACAAAAATTACACCACATTATGTACATCCACTTAATTGTCTAACATGGTTATATCTTGGCGCAGCTAATATAAGAATAGTTGACTTGGCATGGAGGTGCTGCTCATTTGTAAAACAATGAGTTCAAAAGGGCAAAAGAGTGAAGTGAATCAGTGAAAGCAATCTGAATGCTAAGTTCTTGTTTTGACAGAAACAAATTGTTGTGTCAGTGCAGAGACTCCGTCTCTTAGTTCTTAATGAGTTTATTGGTAATCGATATTCTTTTCTTGTTCACTGGCATGTGACACTAAGGCCGTGACCCAAGAGGGCCCGTTAGACAGTGGAGTTGAGTGGGTCAGTGAGGATTGCTAGCCACTTGTTCATACTTAGGCAGACAGGAATGCCCCAGTTTCACCTAGGTGAGAGGAAGGCAGGAAATGAAAGAGCTTTAGTGCTTTAGCTTTTTCTGTAACTGCAAGGCCTAAGGGTTTTTTTTCTTCATTGAAATAAGGCTGCTGCCTCTCTTATTTTCTTCTCTCACATCTCATTTCTTTTCCTAAAGTTGCACTGCTGATATGCCCTGCAGCCAAGGCTAACTGATTTAGTTTTGGGAACAGTTCACTTAAAGAAAACCTTCTCAAAGAGCTGGTTATGCTTCACTGTCAAATACTGCACAAAATGCTTGTATGCCTGTCCGTCAAAGTGTGTTAGCGGAACCTTTTCTGCAGTGATTCTGTAAGCATCCTGCTGATGCAGACAATTTATTTTTTGATGGTGGTTTTTCACAGAGACAGGGCCTGGCCTCCCGGTATGGGTCAAAACATTTGACCCTACCCTGGCGAGCTCTCAGTCTGTCTGCCATGATTTTATTCAGCCCCATTGAGTATAACAGTGGGGTTTGACCCGGATCAACGTGGCACTGCCAACTTTGATTTCATTGAGAAACCCAAGGCCTATTGAGAAATACTGATCAAGGGTGGCGGATGTTTTTGATTCATGCTGCTGAGTCTTGATATATTCAGCAGTCAAATCAGTCTGCTAAAACAGGGCTTGCTTTTCGTTTTGAAAAACTATGACTCAATGGAGCTGGCAGGGTGCATGAAAGCTTCGCTATACTCAAAAAACATTGAGTCTATTCACTGTGGCTCACATCTCGCATATAAACATACACACTTATTTCAGGGTTCGTGTCTTTGTGCTGTTACTTAGCACAACACAAAGCAGGCCAAGGAATTGGGGGGGGGGGGGGGGGTTGATTTTGCACATGGAAAACAATTGGACCAGGTGCCAAACTCAAATCCAGCGTGTGCGCTCAATCAAGCACACTTTATTGCTTTGTGAGTTATTCATCATTTGTTGTGGATGTAGAGAAAGTTCCTTGGAAAATTGTTTTGGTGAGCAGTTCAGACTTTGAAATAAATGGTTTGACAGATCATCGATGACCATAGAATATGACAGTAAATGGCCTGATATTGATTTATTTCCCAATGCCCCACTCGTCCACCCAGCCACCTATTCTTGTCAGCTGTTGTGCTTAAAGCAAGACCAAGCACTCTCATGTGTATTGAATTTTTGTCCAGCCTGCTTTCAAATGTGAAAATGAGGATTTATTTTGCCCTGCTGCTCATAAGAGAGCATGGGCTCAACTAGATAAATGGGAGACGGAGAAAGGATATACATCACACCATGTTTAATATCTCTCATGACAACAAACAGCCTTGCTAGTGGTAATGTGCAAGCAGCTTAGACCCTCAAAATGCAAAAAATGGCAGCTATGTTTACTGCATTCAAAATAAATGGATGAGGCCCCACTGTCACTCACAGATGGCACTTCCTCTGAGGAGAAAAAAAAAAAGAGAAAAAAAAACCTGCAAAGCTAGTGACTCGTAGTAATGCACTGGCATGGCTGCAGCCATTTTGCACAACCTCCGGAGGCACTGATCGTCACAGAGAGGCGTTGGCATTGTTTTGGCACCGGCCTGACTTCAGGCTCAGAGTAGTAAGTGATAGCCAAGCTGGAGCTTGTCAGGCCTGACGCATATTACTTTTGACATCTGTCCACACCATCTCTCTTCCCTCATTGGTCGCTTACTCCAAAACACTGACCTTGGGATCTCTCTCTCTGTTGCTCCACTGCCCTAAACATACCTCACTGTATGCATTTGGCACTGCTTGCATGTATATATTGAAAAATTTTTAGCTATTTTTTAGTTTTAGACCCTGTAAACTATTATTTAAACACCGCCATCGTGGGATTCCTGCTCTTGTCATGTCAATTTGAAGTCAGCAGTGTTTAAACCAGTGGTGGTTCTAGACCAACATTAGAGGGGGGGCCAGCTGCTTTGTTAGAGAGGCACATTTATGAGAAAATAATACAAAAGATACCCTTCAAGTTTTTCTAAATTGACTGTATAATTACAGAAATATAATATAAGCAATTTGTTAACGGAAGTTTTACGTACAATTGTTTTCTGATATTTTCAAAATGTAACAATTTTGCAAAAAGTCTTCATATCGGTAATCTATTACAGTGACAATATAAAAAAATGATAGTTGTCTCAGAATCTTATCTTGACTTCATGTAAATTATAACTGAAAAACAAATTTTTGAGCAAAAAAAAATTAAAAACACAATCTTAACATTCAGTGTAACACTGTGACTCAAACAGCACCAGCTTGACAACAAAACTTGTCACTGTATCCATCTGCGCTACAGTAATTGTATTCTGCAGTTTTTGTGATTAATGTGAAATTATTGAAACGTTTTCGTATTTATTATTGCCTTAGGCTTTGCCCTCAGCAGGGGGGCCACAGGGGGGTCCAAGCTTGCAGTCAGGCTGGCACTGGCCCACTCTGGACCCCCCCTAGAACCGCCCATGGTTTAAACTCATCCTGCTTTTTGTCTTCTATAAAATATAACAGGAATGTGGTGAAATTGCAGCAAATAAAATTAAATCAATCAGGGTGTATTTCCCATACATACTTTTGTTTTTACTTGAAGCTGATGAGCAGATTTATTTCCTGCACACAGGACAAGATGTTATCATTACGTTCACTAATCTTTAATTACTGGATCATGTTAATATTTTGGATTTTGTAATCCAGAAAGTTAGAAATATAGGGGGTACTGGGTGGGCTGTTGGGTCTTTTGGTGTTTTTCTGAGTGACCCTGTCTGAGTGGAGGCTTGTGCTCTTTGAATGCTTCTAGCCTAAACTGAGTTTGTGCTTTTAAAAAGAACAAAAAAGATAAGAAGTTGTTAAAACCACAAACAGAGCTAAGCCTGTCGCGATAAGCAAGTCAGTTAATTGCACAGTAAGAAAAAATGAGAGCAATAAGTTTGCCGGCTGCGATAATTTTCATATTTTTTCTATCTTACTTTACCATGGACTGTGTATGACAATAGGTTTCACTATGGAGTATGTTGACCGAACGCTCTCGTTTCTTGGGAAGTGATCTCTCTAGTCTAGTGTCATACTTGACGGCAGCATGTTGCAGCACGAGACCGTCGTGAAGCACCTGTGCATTTGAGTAGCTTCTCACGCTCTTGCGCTAAACCTGTAATCCTGTAAATAAGTCGAATGGAGAAAAATAGCTCTGAGCACTTTCTCATTTATTGTATTGCTGCACCCCACATGTAGGCAGAACACACACCTGTAGCCTACAACGTCAGTACAAAGCCTCCACTTCCTGGTCTACCGTAATAACCCCATAATGCGCAGGCACATTACACAAATAGCCAGCCTAAATACTACTGTATATTACAAAATACACATCAAGAGCAATGCTGGCTAATCGAGAGGTTTAGGATGATTTCCACTGGGGCGCATTACTTTTGGGCCAGTGTCTCAGCAGATGTGAAAAAGAGCAGTGTCGCGACGCAGCAGCGCGGTTCACTCACTGCTCATAGATCAGTCAGACACGCAGTGATGAGAGATTTTTCAGCTTCACAAACAGCAACAACGCGCAGTATATTTTTTTCTAGTTTTTATTTTTTAATACAACGGTACTAACTGAGCCCCATGTTTAACATTTTTAACAATTTTGTTTACAGAACAAAAACTTTATTATCCATCATACTTGTTTTTGGTTGTGTTTGGTTTTCATTCATTGTTATTGAGACTAAGAGTCCATTCTATTTATTGTTTTTGTTTTAGAAATTTAATTTAGAAATAAAAGTTTATTGATTTTTGAAAGGGTGTACTTGCATTATTATTGCATTGTAATTATATTAGCGATATTACCATTATCGCTTTGTGAAAATTTATCGCACAGCAAAATTTGTTAATGCGACAGGCCTACACAGAGCCCAGTGATGACAAACTGGCAGGAGATGTCAGACATATTGTGTTGTGAGGAAGTGAAGCTATTGCCAACATACAATGTTGTTCAGTCGCCTGAAGAGAAGGTCAGTTTGGCAAACATATCCAGACACAAGAATGTCTACTTAGCATCTTGAATCAATTTGTTATGCAATCTTTTTTTTTTTTTTTTTTCTAATTACACACAAGGGGAGATTACCAGTTCTAATGTCCCATCCTCATTCTTGTATTGTTCCATGTCAACAGTGCCATGTTTGCAAAAAGCAGCCGAGTAACTAGATGGCCAGTTAGACCTCAGCAATTCTTTCAGTTTCAGATCATTGGTGCTGAATAATTTGTCTTACTGAATCACTGCTTTAAACAAAATCCTCATTCAGTTGCATTTGCAGCACAACATTGTTTTCTACCCCTCTTGCATTGCACATTATTTTACATTATGCCACTGTGACTCATCATCAACCCTCACCCCTGGCCTCCCTTATGAGGTAATTAAGCCCCTGGTTGTTTGTTTAGCTGTCTGCATGTGTGTCCTGTATAAAACACACAGGGGGTGCATGTGTTCTTCCTACCATAAACCCAGTGAAACAGTGGGGCATGAGTGGTGAGGAGGGGTCGACTGTGCATGCGTGTGAGAGTATGTGCACTAATTAAGCAGGCAGAAATGTATTGTACGAGCTTCACTGGGCAACAGCCAGCTGGGAACATCTGGAATTGTCTTTCATACTCACTGCACACATACTTTTCCATGCACACAGACATACATAAAATTAGAAAAGATATCTAAAGAACTGCAATGTGATAAGAGAGCATAGGTCAGGCATGATGGGTCATGTGAGCAGCTATTTAAGTCTGTCAATATTTTAAGCCTCCCTCACATCACAGCCTCATCCCTTTGTCCCCGAATGGAGTCCTTGTTTTAGAGTGATGGTGCCATTCTCACGTCTCTCGAGTGATTTGAATGCCACCAGTCAAGAGGGGAGGACCTCATAAACACCCAGCAGCTCCTGCATCCATGACGCATCAAAGCCATTCCCAAGAATAAAACAAATTTGGTTTCAAAGTTGGGTTGATATTTTAAATAATCCTCAGCTTCTGGCATTCATTTTTACTATGTTTTTGTTTATTAACAGATGATGAGATAGCGATGGAACCAGCTTTTTTATTGCCTGTTCTTTTTCATTATTTCATTCTTCTAAAGTCACTTTTTTTCTATCCATTAAACTCTCATGTCTGTCCTCTATGGAAGTAATGCTTTCTCTTGCTAATATCAATGGCATACTTCAGATACTCCCACTCGCTGTATTTGTTCTGAAGTTCAATTCAGGTTTGTGCGTAGGTGTACACTTACCACTGCCTGAGATGCATCACTTCCTGTGTATAAGATGAATTCATTATAAAGGAAATGCTGTTGTCCAATGCTGAATGGAGGGAGTGAAAAAAAAAGAGACAGAGTTGGCATTCTGAGTATTTCTTCCATACAGACGGCTCAGTGAGCCAGCTGAAATAGTGTTTCTCTGGGCTATTGATTAGCTGGTTAGGCCATGAAAAGCAAGGGCCAAGACAGTCACTGTACTTCCTTACCTAAGGATATGATTATGTCTGTTTTTTCACTTTATTTTAACCCCCACCCCCCCTATCATTTCGCCCAATCTTCTCCATGTACTGTATTTGTCACCCTCCTTCTTGTACTATTCTTGCATGCTTTACTCTTCTGCTTTTGGAGGAAAAGCCCCGGCATGCTGCTTGCCAAGTTAGATCACAGGAACCCAGCTGTTCGCAGTCAACGGCTGCTTCTTTTATTAGCCGTCAGGAGGATGACCTGGTAGGGCAGTGAGAGGGAGAAAGAGTGGGTGGCAGGAGTGCAAGGGCAGTACGGGGCAGCTGTTAGTCCAAAAACTCTGCCTCCCTGTCAGAGATTAAATAGATCACAGGAATGTTAGCACATACACAAAGGTGAGTCAAGACAGCTGACACAAAATTGATTGATATGGCCCTTTTTTTTCTTTTTTTTTTTACCAGAGATAGAAGTTGCTTACAAGACACCCAACCCTTATATTTTTTTTCTTTAGTGTTGTTTCTATTTTTGGACAGACTGTAAAGTGTTGCACACAGCACCACTGGAATGTACAGTGGCATAAGTCACAAGCCTGCGAGAGTGGATTGCCTTAATGCCCCAACAACCTCCACCTTTACCTTGTTTCTTTTATTTTTCCTCATCCATGTCGTAAACCCATGATGTCTTTCAGTTTGCAGAGGACTGTATTACAAGGAACCATTAGTCAAGCAGGACACAATATAAAACTGAGTTTAAAATTATATTTCCAGCTACATAATCAGACTTCCTTTGTGCCATTTCAATTACATTATTTCATTAAGATTGCAGGGACAGTTCTCAGTCTTTTATTTTTTTTTATTCTTTCTTCTTGTGCCAACTACTTTGTCTGCTTCATTTCTAACAACAGTGGAAACTCAGATGAAAGTGAGAATGATGAGGAAAAGCTCAGGGTGCTGCCATTTTGTATGGTTAAATTTGCTATGACATGCAAACACGCTGTCTTTTAGCTAAACATGTGACTGTGGGAACTCAGAAACTTTGCAGTTTGCCCCACATGAGATGCTCAGAAGACTTGAAATTTAGGAAAGATTGTTTAGCACATCTTTGCCTTAAGACATAGTCTTTCTGGAATTACTCAGGATGTCTATATTATATTTGCATATTTATGAGAAATGGTTGTCACAGTGATTAAGTTAACTAGGAGCCCGTTCCACAGAGTGTAGATAATAGAATCATATAAAATGTGAAAGTCAAATGGTATTTTTTAAAAATATCCCTTTAATGTTGCTTCAGAGTTCCTGAAGTTTGGTTCAGTTCTTTATTAACATTATCTTGTCTTATGGACGCTTAAAGTGCCAACCACTTTGTCTGCTTCATTTCTAACAACAGTGGAAACTCAGATGAAAGTGAGAATGATGAGGAAAAGCTCAGGGTGCTGCCATTTTGTATGGTTAAATTTGCTATGACATGCAAACACGCTGTCTTTTAGCTAAACATGTGACTGTGGGAACTCAGAAACTTTGCAGTTTGCCCCACATGAGATGCTCAGAAGACTTGAAATTTAGGAAAGATTGTTTAGCACATCTTTGCCTTAAGACATAGTCTTTCTGGAATTACTCAGGATGTCTATATTATATTTGCATATTTATGAGAAATGGTTGTCACAGTGATTAAGTTAACTAGGAGCCCGTTCCACAGAGTGTAGATAATAGAATCATATAAAATGTGAAAGTCAAATGGTATTTTTTAAAAATATCCCTTTAATGTTGCTTCAGAGTTCCTGAAGTTTGGTTCAGTTCTTTATTAACATTATCTTGTCTTATGGACGCTTAAAGTATTTAGTGAGCCACGTCAGACCATCAACTCTATGTTTGGGATTGTTTTACCCTAAAACTGATAACTTACAGTGTTACTGAACAAGCTCTACATTTTTCAGGGTAAATATTTTCAGCAGACATTCATGTTGTGTTTAATAAACAAAGCCATAACTAAGTGTTTGAGACCAATGTAGCTCAGTGGCCCCAGACAAGTAATTAGAGTTCACACTGAGGCCTGTCTCTAAAATACAGTCATTATCCCAGCAAACATACAACCTTTCCAGGTCACATCACTTTGTCTGCAGCAATAAAAGTAGTTTATTTCTGTATTGTGCCACCATTATAGTAGCCCCAATCCACATGCCCGCATTTTATGAGGCACAGAGTGATTGGGGGCGACTGAGAGATTCAATAAAAGTGTGGTAACACAATTGGGCCAACACGAGACAACTGTGTAAACGTGGACAGTTTTGTCTGGAATTTGTGCTTGATTATAGCCCTATTTTACATACCAGTGTATGTGATGCATATAGAGAGGAGTTTTCATCACCCTAATTTAACAAACAACTCAGCTACAAACGAAGTTAGCAAATTCTTTACTGCCCCCTCAAGAACCAATCAGCCATCTCGCAATGAAAACACCAGTGTTTATATTGTCTTTTTTCACACAATAGTGCCAGTGTATGGTGGTTGTTAAGCTCAAAGATCTTGGCAACAATGACGTTCTTCTTTTTGCTGTTTCTGCAATTACTGAAAAGGCAATAAGGTCACTGAGGACAAAAATTACACAGGGATTCACTGCATTCATTACTGGTGAAAATGTATAAATATAGATATGATACAAATATAGTATTACATAGAGTTATTTTCAGCTCGATTTAAACAGTCGTCTGCGACAGCTTTTCTTTAGAGTGCAACTGTTAGGTAAGACATTGACTCATAATGGTACAGTATAATTCTGAAGCAAAACAGGGCAAGTGTCTCATAACGGCATTTTACAGTAGCCTACATTACTATGGATCATTAAAACCATGATGCTCAGCATTTGGTGAATCAGTCAATACTGAGATTTTTAATCAACCTTTTGGACCAGATCCAGTGAAGTGCTCTCCCTTTTTTCTCCCAAGAGGCACCACTTGACTAAAGATATGTGGGAGGATCCTGCTTAAACTCTGACTTGCAGCATCCGAGAGATGTACTCTCAAAGTCTATATACTTCATCAAATGAACCAGTGAAGGAGATGGGGGAGGATGACCTTACTATACACAACACAGCTGGCACCAGTGGCAGTTTATTTTACCTAATATCCACAGCTCTTGACCTTTGGTCCTCCATAGGGCTTTGTTTGTATTGAAGGCAACGTGCCACTGTCAAAGCTGCCTGAAGTCTCCCTAAAGGGACATGTCAGCTTTTGCTGGAGAAATATGCTGCTTAAGCTATTGGTGGCAAATCCACGCTTGTTCCCACCATGTGTTTCTTTCTCTGGGTGTATGTCTGCCATTGTCTTGTCAGCCCTCTAGTGTTTTATGCATGCTGCTCATTAGCCAGACAATGGCCACTTATGATGAAATGCCATTCAGGGCAATATGTCAGCAAATCCCTGGGATGAAAGACAGGACGGTAGCAGAAAGCAGTGTGCTCAGAAACTAACACATGACCTAAGGGCTAGAGTAAAACGAAAGTGAGATAAATATGAAAGAAATGATCGGCAGACTCTAAAAGAAAAGGGACAATGTATTATGTCACTAGGATGTTAGTACTCATTTTAAAGAACAAATAAATAACCATTGAGAAGACCCGAGTTCAACCCAACAATCTGAAACCCTTAGCAATGATGTAAAACTGAATCCAGTGGGCCAGACTGCTCAGACATTATGTATTGCAGTGGCACTGTAATGTGCCACTGCTTCATGAAAGCCACAGAGACACTGCTGCAGCCCTAAGTGAGGCAGTAGCTCCATCCAGTGTGTACTTGCTCCCCTCCCCTTACATCACCGCATCTGGAGGCAGAAGGTGGGGAGGGGTGCAAGATTAATGATGGTGCTAACCACGTATTTATCATCCAACCGGAGAGTAATGCGACACCTTTCTAATCTGAATATACTTCATTGGGCTGTTATGGCATACAGCCCCAAGTCCCATGTATGTGTGTGTGCTTGCTACTGTGCATGTGTAAAAATGGATGTGTTTGAATGTTAATAATATCTCCATGAGCTTGAGCTTGAGTTGAGTGAGAATGTGTGTGCTTGTAAAAGCATGAGATACCAACCAGCCACCATAAATGCTTATGCTATATACCATAGCAAAACAGCCCTGTGGTAATTAGATAAAGATGAAGTTCCTCTTTCCAGCACGTTAGGGCCACACTCCCCGAGATCTACTCTTCTGATTTGCAGCTGCGTTATCAGGTGAACACCCTTCTTCCATCCTCCGCTCCATCTCTCCATCTGATTCTCCTGCTACTTTTTTTTGGCACTCAGCAGAAATCAAGACGGATGTCTCTTAACAGAGATGGGGAGATAGGGAATGTACAAGGCCAAGATTGTGGCTGATATGGTCCACATTGGGCCTCACATTAGATTGACTCCACTTCAGTGCACGAACTATCAAAGAACTTTGGAGTAGAAACCACATGGGTTAGAGGATATTTTGTAGTGGGTGTTTTCAGATGGGAAGCACACACTCTTGTGTAGGTAGTTTGCCCACACTTGGGATATGTACCACAAACAAATGTCCAATGATGCCACAGTCTGCCTTAGTTACAATAACCAACACAATCCTGAACAAAAAGCACAATAGATGGGCATTAAAATATACAATCTGCTCACACTTTTCCACTCAGGTGTTTGTTGAAGGATCCAAATTTTATCATGTCAACACGTATGCTAGGATGCCTATAATATTTCAAAATGGTGATAGGAACATTGATGGTCATGGGTGCAGAGTATATTAATATCATCTATTTCATAGGCTATTGTTTTAATTGTTAGAATGATTAAAAATGTACATCTTTAGTCTCTGTTTTCTCATTTTAAAAATTCATAGCACAAAGTATTGAATCTATATTCTACTCAACAATCACAGCTGAGACATGACTGTCAAAAGTGTTTGGCTTTAATGAAATACGACCACATTTTCAGTCTGAAATTTGTGTAAATATTTACTGCATGCTTCATTTTTAAAGTGCATTGTAAAGGAAAATGGGAGGAAGAGAATTGTAAAACACTTCTTTAGTACAAACCAACCTGTCCACCTTAACAAGGTTACATTAAAGCCATCACAAAAGCAAAGGCACAGGATGCAAATTCCAGATTATTTAAAGCCACAGTTCATCTGCCCCAGATGGTCTGACAGATCTGCTCCTGTTGCATTTGCTTGCACATCATAGTTTCTCAGGATTACATGTTTTTAGCCACTCTTCATTCCTTCCTTAACAAGTTGGAATGTTTTGGCTTGCGAAAAGGTCAGACACTCAAAAAAGATACTATAACATGTAATAATCTTGTGGCTTTTTATCTGTTAAAAAATTAAACTGACACTGTGTTCATCTTTCGGCTTGTTACTATTGTTGGTTCAGCAACAGATTTCTTGATCGTGATTTATTTCCCAGCAAACGTAGGAACCATTTCAACTTCCATCATGTCACAGAAGAATAATAGTTCTAGTGCTAGAACAGCCCAGGCAGACACATAATGTTTCAGTGTCATTACAGCCCTGAGCATCTTTGGCCAGACTTCAACACATATGAATCCCGAGAGGGAAGGACAGTTTATCTGTAGCAGTCAAGCAGCTGGTGTCTGCCCCAAAGGCTCCAACAACCCCGAGCTTTCATTGCCACTTCAGATGCTAGTCATTTAGCAAACAAGTCAATCATGTGTGAGGCAACTGTTAGTGACTTGCCAATGTCCCCAGTCATCTCTGACATAGCAATGAGAGGGCAAACAGGATTCATGGCATGCTGGGTTATGAAAATCAGGTCAAATTTGTCATCAGCAAACTATCTGGGTCTAGAGTTCTCCTCAACAGATTGTAGCTGTTGAAAGTATTTGCAATACCAAAGAATCATGGGACACTGCTGTTGTCAGGAGTCCAGATCAGTCCGTTGATTTTAACCTCCTTCCTGGGCCGGTGCCAGATTGTGGATCCCATAATTAGAGTTTTGAATTACAGTATTGGCCAACTAAATGAGCTGAGTGACACAGTAATGTTGTGGAACAGCAGAAGAATGTGTGTGTAATCCAAAATATAAAATGTTGGTTAGGCAAATTAATAGTTGTCCTTAAACGCTGTGCTTGTTCTGTTTTCTGTCACATGGCTCCCAAGATCTTAAAACCTGCTAAAAACACTCATTTAAATTCCTCTTGAGAAAATAAATGTAGTTTAGCACCCAACCCCAGCAATTTTGGTGGTGAAGGTCA
The DNA here is from genome assembly GCA_037177495.1 of Rhadinocentrus ornatus. Taxonomy (NCBI): domain Eukaryota; kingdom Metazoa; phylum Chordata; class Actinopteri; order Atheriniformes; family Melanotaeniidae; genus Rhadinocentrus; species Rhadinocentrus ornatus. The sequence goes on along the minus strand of JBAMHW010000005.1, from coordinate 10,292,920 downwards.
CAGTAGATAGCTGCACCATCGTAGCCTTTGGGAAATTAAAAAGCAGACATATCTGTCTTTTATCTCAACTCTTGTCTGACAAAACTGTTGTAGATATGCTGAAAGCCTAGGAGCTAGTTTGAGTTCGACAGCTGATAATATTAGTGGCAGTAACTGTCTTTACAGTATTGGGCTTGAACAATCTATTCCATGAAAAAATATGTGGATAAAGTTTGGGTTGAATATGAATCATCAGCACTTCAAAATGGCAAAATTCTTACACAAGTTGCAGAATTAGATAAGTGTTAGTAGTAATTTAACACAAAAAAAGATTATTATCTTCACAAACATTTCCAGTTCATTCAAGGGAACTGAAAACTTGAAACCAGCCATTATTTAAAGATTTTAGGTGTAGAGTATCGAAGGATTGTACTGTCAGCCTCTGTGAAAAGTTCCTATGTTTACTTATGACAGTCAATTTCTAAAGGTGAATGTCTATTGGATTTACTTGTGCAATCATGTGCCAAACAGTCCAAATGCAATGTAAACAGAAAACAAGTGCAAGGCCCTGCTGCTAACAAAGTAACCCTTGAATTCAAGGGTACAGTCTGCTGCAGTTTCATTGAGTACACACAAGCATATGCACACACATTATTCATATTACACACTTCTCCACCACTGCGTACACATGCATTCAATCATGCACGCAAAGAAACATACATCTGTAGTGTCCTATTTGGCAAAATCTTGGTGCCTCTCTCTTAATGAAATGCTCAATTAGGGTCTTTAAATAGGTAATTATGCAGTGCCTAATCCCACAGCTCCTGGGCCCTATCTCATTTAGATGACATTCAAGCAGGCAAAATGGGAGGGGAAGGCTTTGGGGCTGTAGTTTCTGTCATCAGAGGCCCTCATGGTGGCACAGGCAGCCCTGTTAATGATGAGGAACATCCAAGCAGTCAGTCAACGACTCCCGGTGAGGACCACTGACAGCATGGGAGATAGCAATGTCAGGTTTGACAGTGTCTTAATCATGTTTGTTGGATGTTTGGGGGTGGACTATATTTGGTTTAGGGTAAATTTAATAAAAAAAAAAAACATAGGGTTGAAAACAAAGGCTATTTGTTTGATGTAGCTTCTTAAGAGATTTTGTTTGACAAATATCAAGTTAATTTTATATTAAACAAAGACAAAAGAAGAGAAAATCACTTCTAAATGTCAAACTGTGCATGGTGCTTGATGGCAGGCATAGACAGAACAGTTTTGATTTTGTACACTGACATTTGTTTGAAGGTGGCATTTGATTGGAATTTTAATCTTCAAATGGTGGCTGGAGAAAAAGAATGACTGGCTCATATTCAGCAGCAAAATAAGAGGCCTTCTTTAAGTACCAAAATATGCCATCATTGGGAACTACACTTTGTTGGTTGCTAATGTTGCAGTAGTAAATGCCTGTTTTTGTGAAAGAACATATGGAGGTTTTTTGCATTTGCCTTGGGGTAAACCGTTGCTTTGCCCCCACTGAGTTGCACGATCAGGCTGCACTGCTTCTCTGAGAACAATGGCTTGGCTTAACTTTGCTTAAACACCTTTCAAGGGCATCCAAAAGCTAGCTAATCAGATGTAATAATCGGCACCACCGACTTCAAAGTGATCAGTAAACCTTAGTAAGGATACTTAAAATATTAAAACAGCTTTCAAAAATTGCGTCCATCCCCTCCTAGCATGCTCGCTGACAGCCTTATTAGGATATAGATATAGGTGGAGGAGCAGTACCAACATAATTTCTCCTCTTCTGTATATTCAGCAAAAACGTATCTGTGATATTTTGTGTCCCATTGCCCTCAAATGTTGACACTGACAATTTTTTATGCAATAAAGCTTTGATAAGCAGATGGCTCTAATGCCGTCTGTCTTTTCGTTCAATTGTTGACTCAGCGTTTATTAAATCTGAACAAAAAGTGTCTAGAATAAACTGAAAAACAAAAATTGCTGTCAGTGTCCTTGTGGACGCTGGTTTGTCTATTTTTTTTCTCTTCTAAAAAACCTTTCAACTGAGAAAGATTACTATCCATTTATTATTTAATTTCTGTAATTATGTAAAAGAATAATATTAATATGTAAAATTATAACACAGCAAATACTCAGGTATATATATTGCAAAAATGTCCGTTAAAGATATTCATGATACCCAATACCCATGAAACGAGGGACAAAAATCAAACACCACAGATTCTCCCTAAGGCTTTCTGATCAGTTCATTTAAAAGAAGATTTCCCCAATGTTGCCTCTGTGCACTACAGCAGCCATAATATGGCATTACATTTTAGCTCAGGGTATATCAACACCAATTTGCATTTAGATAATGAGAGACACTTGGCATTTTAATTATTTTGCTGCCCTGTGCTTGTAGCATGTATGCCCCAAGTGCTTCTTTACATCCTTTATGTACGCCTAAGTAGTGTATTTACATACCAAGCGGCTTGGCATGTGTACAAAAGGCACAAAAATGTCACAAGAGCACAATGCACCCTGTTGTTCAGTTGTTTGGGTAGATAAGGAGGCATATTTGTGTTGACTTGTGCCATATGTATTAGAAAGCCACACAATTTCCATTCCCTGTGTTATTTATTATTTTCAGTAGGGCTCTATTCTGATGTTTTGTGCCATGTCGACAAGTGGCAGAAGAATGTTGTTAGTCTGTTTAGGAGCTCTGTACTTTCTATAAAACGACATGGGCTCAGGCTAGGAACAACCTCCCTCTCACTCTCCTTCCTTTCTCTCATTTTTCTGCCTCACGGAAGTGAGATTATTCATCCTCCCACAGACCGTTGCTGTGCTGGGGGTAGACGTCAAAGTGCCAGGAGCATGTGGTGCAAAGGGTGTGTATGCTTGTGTATGTGCTTATTTGTGCAAATGAATGCCTTAGTCTACATTTCTGACCATGTTTGTGTAGGAGTTGTGCATTTTAAGCTGCATCCATTTGCTTAGATGTGGTCCTGAACCCGGGTTCGAGATTTTGAGGGAGAGAAGAGTGTACATGGACCATGTGTGTTTTTCTTTTCTTTCCGCTCTCCCAACCTGCTGTCATCTTTACTGTTTCTGCCCTTCAGGAAACAATACATTTAAACTGCTAGAGGGGCCTCACAGCTATCATCTCCTCCTCAGCGGTACCCGTCTTTTCTCCTTCCATCCCTCATTTTTCTCTTCCATCTCTCTAGTGCAACCTCTGCTAGTGGTGCAAGCACAGGCGGAGTGTGAAAAAAAAAGTGAGGCACATCCCCCTGCTTTCCACCCTTGGTCACCTCTCCTGCTCTACACCTAACAATGTTTTCTCCTCTACCTTCCCTCTCCTTTCTTTTTTCCCCAACATTTCTTCCTCCTTTCTTTTCTGTTGCCACTTCTGTCCCCCTCTGACTTGTTGTTCCCCTTATCCAATATATTTCCAGCCCTCTGCTCCGCCTTTCTTTCACTCCCCTCTTTTTCTTTTCCTGCATCATAATATGTAACGTGATTTAGCCCCACACCACCCACCTCCCTACCCCTGTTCATGCGGCGTAAATTTAATCCCAACCATTCTAGGTTGGCTGCGGCTGCTGCATCTAACATGTTTTTCCTCATTTCCCCCCATCTTGCCACACTCGCTGCTCCCGACACAATAGAGTCCTCAAAATTCAGCCTGTTTGCATGATAAGAAGTTATCTCCTTATACTAAATGCTGATGCGCAAGGTCAAGCACAAGTCGAGTGGCACATGCTTGTACTAAAGACGCCTCCCACACTGTGACAAAACACAGCACAAGGGAAGGCCTCCCAACAAGCCAGCAATCATTTGAATAGTTTACCCAGTTCGCATGCTTACCAAAGGGCTGACTGTACTCTGTTGTGTCTTCTGCTGCCCATTGAAAAGGCATTAGTGGCATCCATTAGCGCTCAATAGGAAGTGTGTTTACCAGTGTCAACAAGGTCAGAGGAGGTGATTCAAACATGGAGACAAAGATAAAATAGGTTGCTTTGGCTTTTTGCTTTTTCCTCCTCTCTAAATTCCCCAGCGTCCCTCTCTATTGCCCAATAGCTCCATAACCTTGTGTGTGTGAGTGTTTGTTATGCCTTTGTGTGCACTATGTGTTGGTATGTGTTGAAGCAACAGCACAACAGGGCACAGGGATAATCAGTCACTACACTGCAGGTCAGGGTCTTGCACTGGGGGCACCATCCATCTGAACTCAGCAGCTGCTAGTGGAAGGTGGCAGGAGGAATGAGTTGAGGGAGAAAGATGGGTGATGAGATGGGGAGTGAGAGAAGGTGTTGAGGTAGATCATGGAGAGAGAAAAGTCAAGGTGAAGCTGTTGAAAGAAAAAAGAAGGAGTCAGGCGGAGGAGTTTATGTGAAATCAGGTTTTGTGGATCTTTTGGTTAGTCTAAAGTGTATGCTCAAGGTCCGTGTAGGTGGGCTGAGTTGTGACAGAAAACAGACTCCCTCTTGCACCCAAACAAGTTACCATTTTTGCAATACATTGTCCTTGACCTGGGAAATTCCAGCTGTTTTTTTATTTATTTAGGGGACTTGTCACAGGGAGTTTAAAGCTCTCATTTCATTAATTAGAAAGTTCACAAGCAGGCACAAAAGTTATTACTTTATAGTATCTCTGTTGTAACATTACAAAGCTCACATAATTTCTCTGATACAAAAAGAGGAAGCACTTTGAAATCAAGTAATAATTTGTCACATGCACACATGAGCTGGGATTGTGATCATTTCCATGTCCCACCATCACAGCAGGTGTTTTTAAACCAATTATTAAGCAAACAAATGTCATCACATCCAATTAGCTTCCTGCTGTGCACTTCATGTTGGGTGATCCATTCATAAGAAAATATAACTAAAAGGACAAGAGCTACAGCACTGAAGAAAAAAATTGTTTGTCAGAAATTACTCAGTCTTGCACTGAGAGCCGTAAACCCTTATTTTCCTCAAACAGAAAGTCTGCCGGCACCACCCAAAAGGATAGTTTATGACCGTGAGAGGCTTGTTTGAGGGAGGTCAGGGGCGGCAAGGAAACAGGGGGGAGAAAGTAAATAAGTAAGTATAGCAAATAAACTCCTCTGATGTGTGGTTGTCAGGGTCTTTCATGTGGAGGCTGCACTTTAGGGCATAGCTTAGCCTAGCTTGAGGGATGTTATTACACATGCCGGTTAATCGAGAGCGATGTGTGAGAAACAGCCTTGTCACTCGGTCTTAAACACGCCATAGCAAACAGAAGAAGAAGAAAATAGCAGTTGGGGGGAGAAAAGAGGAGAAAAAAGAGGGAAATAACATGAGTGAAGATACGCAACAAAAAGATATTTATAAGTAAGGCATGAGGAGAGCCTGAAAGCTGATATGGTGGTAATTAAGGAAGAACTTTAGGCAAAGATTAAAAATAATTGTAGCTAGCAAAATAAAAAACATTTTGACATAATCCAAAGTTAATGTAATATAATATTAGAACTTTGAAAGGAAACAGGTGAGTATAGATGAATGGGATGGCTACTTTTGCCTTAATTGCTTTCATTTCACAAACCCTTGGGGTGCAAACAGATATGTTTTACTCTACAAAGCTGTTAAATAAATGGAAGTGCTAACATTTGAGTTAAATCATAAGCCTTAAACTCCCCTGTGTTTTTGTCCTGATTAAGTGATATTGTCTTCGTACTAATGTTGTCAAAAACATAAATTCTCAGATACTCATCGATTCTAAAGTTTAATATCTAGTTAGATATTAATTAGCACTGGTATTGATACTTGAATGCCACTTTGGCGTCTGCTGGTTCACGGAAAAAACAAAACAGCTGTCGCTATCCATTTTATACAGGCACTGCAGCGGGCAGCCCCACCCTACAGCTTCTCCCTGGAGGACCCATTGTTTGCAGTGTGCCCAACTTAGCAACTTGTCGCTATAATTAGTGAGTTTGTAGACCTCTTCAGTGGCACTTTAAAGAAAAAAAAGTGACTAGCAACCAATTTGGAGACTTCTTTTGGTGTTATTTGAGACTTTGAGACTGATGTGAAAACACTTATTGTTTACAATTCTCACAGATTGTCGCACATTGTACCGCAGGCCCTTCCCCTCCCCCGTCCTCAGGCACTCATAAGAGGCTCGTGTTCGAGCTGCAGGAAGAGTAGTAGACGTTGTCTTCTGCTCCATAACCAGCCTGAAAATGAATTGCACAAAGCTGCTACCGGCTGATAAAACCCTGGCTTACAGTCAGATGCCCTTTACTGCAGACTTTTTACAAAAACATTTAAAAAGCTAATATTTTTTATGTTTTTAATTAATCTAGTTTAAAAAGTAGATAGCCTTAACTAGTTCGTTCGTTTTCGTTTTTATTTTTTTGCACCACAGTGAGCAAACTGCCTGACAACACTGTTAGACTGTATGAAGACCATCTCTGCACAAACTAACGGAGCTTTTAAAATTGTGCATATATTTTAAGCTGTTAAAGTATTTTCTTATATGTATTAATATATTTGTGTTGTATTGCCTACATTGTGTTGTTATTTTTATGGTTTTCTGACTTTGATTAAAGGAATAATCATTTTTTACCCCTATAGAGTATCAAAAATAGTATTATCAGGTACCATCCATCGGTATCAAGTTTGAAATTTTAGTATGGTGACAACAGTACTTTGCACAAACCAATAATTTTAAAACATTACACTGTTAATGTCTTTTCTTTATATATATATATATATATTTTAAATCTATTTTTGTTGTATTGTTTGGATTGTGTGATTTTTGTGGTGCTTTGATTTTGATTAAAGGAATACTTTTTTTCCCGTCTATAGTATCAAAAATAGTAAAGAGTATCGAGCATCATTTCTAAGTAACTATTTTGGTTTAAAACTTTAGTATCGTGACAACCCTACTCCGTACATCTGAATCTCACAACAATCCATGAGCCCTGTCACATGTTGTTTTACTCAGAAATTCACCTCATAGGATTCTAATCTTTTCTTTCTCTAAAATCTTATCAGGGAGCATGTTTAAGTGACAGCATCATAGCAAACTCAGTATCAGAAATCACACACACCATTGCCGTTTTTAGTATATCAACACATACATATCACAGTTTGAAAAGTGTGAGTGTAGAATATAATTATTGCATTCTCAAACTTTGCAACTCTGGTGGGAAATACAAAGTCCTGCCTCACAAATTTGTATTCGCTGTGCCTGGCTGGGCATGATATTATAACACAGTTAAGTATGCCTCACACACTATGCAGTTTAGCCATGCTTTTTCATCGCATGTGTTGGGCTAATTGCAGATGGATTGGCCTAAATAGATTTGGTGGCATTTTTGTGGCTGCTTTGGTCTGTCAGGATTAAAAAAAACAACAAAAAAAAAACATAATTCCGCTGTTTCCTTTTAAGTTCTATTGAGCCTGTGCATGAGCCTAAAATTACAAACACACCAAGAAGAGCATATTGTGGCACAAATGCAATGCTTAAATCCTAGTTGAAAACGTAAAAATTGCACCATCAGTAGCATTCTTGTGTATGCTTTGGTTTCCCACTGGTTTGTTTTCAGTTTTCCAAACTAATACAACATGTGAAAGAGCATGAAAACACACATTTGGCATGACGCTGATGTTACAAACCTGCTGCCTTGGTAAGCTCATAACCATTCTGCCTGCATTTGTTCCCATAACAAGTTTATTGGGATATTGATGAAATATGAGAAAAATGACCATTTGTTTGTTTTTTGTTTTTTTCTACCCTGAACAAAAAGACCAGAATGCCAACAAGCTTGCTCTAATGAGAATCGAGACCAGCCTTTATGTAGAATATAAACACCCCACCCTCATTCTCTTTCACAATTCTGATAAGAATCATGAGGAAAGAGAGGGAGTAGACAGCTCAACGGCTCCTTTCTGTTTTCTTGCCACACACTCCCTCCTTTTCTAATTAACATGGTGCATGTTGTCAGGCTTTGTTTAATAATGCATGATTGCTATCAGCAGCAAAATCCTTTGAATGGAGCACTACTGAATGGAAACACAACAAAACCACCAGAGGCTCAAGAAGAAAGACAAGATTGTTTTTTTTTCTTTTCCTAATGTAATAAATGTTCAATAGGAAGCATCAGTCGCAACAAATGTATGAAAATAAAGGTTTAGCCTGCGGAGGATGAAATAGGTGAAGGCGGTGCAGTCAGAAAAGATCTGAACCCATGAACACGCTTATACATGCATCCATATGTGAAGTAGCACAAGCTTTGACAAAATCAATGCAGCACTGAGGTGACATCTATTGTCAGGTAACAGTGGAGCTGGTAAGCTGCAGCTATTCTACAAGGTTTGGCAGGTGGTTTATCACCCTTTAGTATATTATGAAGGATTCTGCAGCACAATTTGCTTGATGGTATCTCCACTAAAAATCACAGCCAAATAAAGCATTTAATTTTTTATGTTAGTGATGGTTTCAAAGGGTGTGTTTTAGCTGAGTTTATATTAGACTCTTTTGCATTTACTCGCATGGCACAGCCTTTTAGTTGTCTCACCAGTGGTTACACAACATACAGATGGTTTTTCTTTGCTTCCATCAGCGTGTGTGTAATTGTGCAAATGGGTGTGTGTATGTGCAGGTTGAATATAGAGAAGGGGAGGGCTGCTGAGCACTGCAATGTCAGTGCAGCCTCATGTCATTTTGGAAATTCACACTTCATTAATTAACTCCCAGGCTACCACTTTGATTTGGAGGGGTAGACACATAAAACAATAAGCTGAGGAGACAGACAGCTGTACCTAAGCTACGTATGGATCATGCAGCAGCTTTATCCACTCACAGTTTTTCAGTCTAGTTGATTTTAATCAAATTCACTGTCGTTACGAAACACAGCTCATGTGAAAATTTGGGCTAGTGTTTTCAGATGTTTGTGTGGACATTCACATTTGTGGTTGTGTGTGCGTATGTGTCGGTTGCAGCATGCACGGGGGTTGAGATTGCCTCAAATTGATTCCCTTCGCCACACGTCCCCCGCTCTCGCGCTCGCTACCAGCCCTGCGGCGCTTGGAGACAGGTAGTCGTGTCTATCTCCCCCCAACACAAATCGAGTGTGACAGGTGTGCTATCTTCCCGTCTTTTCTGCCATTTACAGCCCACAGAAATCAAAGAGGGAAAGCTACGAGCGGGAAAGAGGATGATTGGTAACAGGGAAATGAGGTACTTTGTCATCATCGGGCCTAGTGATTTGGCTTAGGGGGGGTCTTGTTTTTCCTTTTTTTTCTTTTAATAGGTGGCGGTCAAATCTGCAGATAAACAGTCCAGTGTGATATTTCTCTGAATGCACTGCTACTAAAACTATACAATCAGAAAACTTCTTAGATTTCCTTATGCCGTTTGATCTTGAACTCCACCAGTTGCCACAACTGAAACAACAGTTTCCTGCAGAACAATGCAGGCAGGCTAGCTAGTACGCTAACCCCTAAATACAGTATGACACTCAGATTAGCGGGAAGCTCTGTTATGAGCTGAAGTCTACCGCAAAGCATCCATCACTAAGGATCAAGCTCAGGCTTAAGCAAATGGATGACAAGGGATAGAGGCAGTCTGCAGCTAATACTAGCTCACTGTATCACATTGATTTTCACAGCCATGTAGTGGCCCTCTGATAAAAGGCTACAACATGAATGCAAACGGATAGCCACTGTGTCTTAAAGATTTTATTTGGTGTTTGTGTACAACTGGATAAAAGAAAATCTGTGTGTGCTCTAAAGCTAAGCTACAGCCTTCACTCTGAATATGACTTAAGATTTTTTTAAACATCTACAATAGAAGGAAATTTGATAAATGCAATGTGTCCCAAATATTTTGTATTAACTTTTTATAGGACAGAACTAAGTCACTAAATCTCTAGACTGGTTATGTCTTGCATTTCCCAAATAATTTAAGGGATTCTCTTAAGGTGATACAGATATTAATGCTGATCAGGGGGAGAGTTAAAATGCTTGCATATTATGCAGCATATTTAATTGGTGCTCACATCCTAAGCTGTGAAGACAAAATCATGTTAACTCACCCTTTCATCTATGTAATTTTTCCTCTCATGCACTTGCTATCTCTCTCCCTCTCATGCACACGTGCACACGCATTGTGTGAAGTGACTATTCCATTTAGAGAACTGTCAGAATATACCCCGTGAGCACATCAGGCTCTTCCTATCCTCTGTCAGCTCCAGCCGAGGCTGTGTGGGGGTATGTCAGAAATGTGCAGGGATAGATAAAACCCATGGAGCCAAACAGTTTTGTTTCATTCAGTCCCTCTCTTTCTCTTTCTCTCTTTTTCCCTCCCTCCTTCCTTCTTCTCCCTCTTCCCATCCCTCCTTGCATTGCATAGGCTGTGAATACCCTGCATCTGAGAAATCAGACCAGACTGACTCACAGGGCTCTGTGAGCCAGTGCCACCGAGGCTGCCAAAGCATGCTGGTGCCAAGCTGTCCCACCATGCACAGAGCCAGACCCACGCTGCTGCTGCCACTGCTGCTTGTCCAGGGTCTGCTCCTCCACCTTGCCGACGCTCAAAGTAAGTACAACACCAAACACTTCATGGAAGTCTCAAAAGAATAGTCCAGCAGGGTTTGGGACAGGGGTGGAATGTTTTCCTTCTGTTTATAAATTTGATGATTAGATGCAAAAATACTTAATGTAACACTCTAGAAACTTAAATACTTGCTTACAGTTTCTTCATGAAACACATAAACATAAAAACTGATATTAATCCTAGATAATTATGGGATTGTTTCCGTCTTCCACAGGTTCAAGACAAGCTTTTATTACAGATACTAAAATAGTTTAAATCTTGTTTAAGCAAAGCCCAGCACTTTACAGAGAAGAACTCATTTTCGGGTTAAATTCAACATCCAAACCAAGCCAAACAACCCCCCCCCCCTCTCGCTCTCTCTCTCTTTTAATAAATGTACCCATTAACACTGAATGCACCCTGTAAAAAGGGGCCAATATTCAGTCATATATTTTATCGGGTTTTAATGGATTAGAGAGAGAAAAAAAGAAGCTTTATATGGATGTTTTTCCACTTGAAAAAACATGCTGCTGCTGCTAACCTGCAAACTTTCATCATGCCAACTAATGGAATTGTCACAACTAAATGTGAAATTGAATGGATACAGGTAATTAACTTACCTGCACATGCTTGCTCAGGTTGGATGCAGAGCTTTTCTTTTTAAAGCTACATAAGAAGTGAATTTCTTTATTTTAAGCCTTAGCAAAATGTCTCAACTTTCATTACATTTACTTTTTGTTACCATTTTGTTAATTGTAACAATTCATATCATTATTTTACACAGTGATGGTACCAGTTTAAATAGCACTCAAGTAAAAAGAAAATTACAGGAAAAAAAAAAAAACAACAACACAGGCACAGAAAATACCAAATCTATTACAAGAACAAGAGCAAATGCAGATTATGTCTTCAGTCTTTGAGTTCAGCTATTTGTGTGCAGTTACAACTTTTCTCAGAACCAGCTAGAGTCCACTTTGTAAATGAAAAGGTTAAACAGATTTCTGATACCAGACTTTATGAATCAGGAGCATGTCCACTGTGAAGTATTTTCATTTAGAAAACTTTATGATTTTTGGATATCATAGTTTCTCAAAATTTGTACTTTCATGAGTCATCAAATATATTTAAAGCTTGTGTGTAAAAAAAAAAAAATCCAAATCTTGAACAGTATCACTTTGACTTTAGCACAGAGTTCTGTTAGTCGTATTGCACTTCTCCCACCTTCTCTGACACATTTCACAGAGATACATCTCTTCATCTCACCAAATTTTAAAATGTGTTTTACCTTTATTTTCTATCTCTTTCTATCCCAGTAAAACCCAAAAATGCTCAGACCACAGCCAAGACTATAACAATGAGAAATCATTGGAATTGAGTTACTTGACATCAGACACCTGCTCGTTGAAGTGTGACAACAGTTTTCAAACCTCATTGAGCTTTGGTCCTACACTAAAGATTCCCCTTCTCCCACCTTCTCCCCCTTTTTATTATTTTTTTATTTTTTTACACACTAAGATCCATGAATCATTAGCTTCTGGAGTCACAGTGGGATGAATAAAATTTTATTGCTCCCTTTGCACTCACTGAAATCCCCTCAGTTCAGCTGAATATCTCTGACTGAAAGGATCATTCACCCAAGGTCATATACAACGGAGCCACGCAAAGTGAAATTGATGGGTGAGATTTTCAACTTTGTGCTTGAGAAATGTTCCCTGCAATCTCTCCAAATGTGTCTTATTTTTCTTCCCTTCCTCCCGCCACATATGTCTCTCAGCAGGGGAGAGGCAAATGGAGGAACGTATTCTCGGTTTATCCGTCGTTTTATGTGCTGCTCCAGGATTTATTGACACAATTTAATTATGGGTCCCTTTCAAAAAGGCATTAACGGTCGATAAATGTTACAGAGGAAGCACTTTGAAGTTATCTTTTCTAAAACTTCAATCTTCCCAGTGTTCATTTACATAACATTTGATGATTAAAAAAAAAAAACATTTAAAAAAGAAAAGAAAAAAAAACACGTAGCAAATTCTTCCTGCAGAAAACTGTGTTGGTAAAAGTTCCAAACTGTTTCTTCTGTGCACAAATGTAACAGAAATCTGCACAACTGTACTCACCACCCCCTCCCATAACCCCACCATTAATTTCCTTCCTTTAGCAGCTGCTGTTACCCCATACTCTCCTTAAACAGCTGTGCTGGGTCATCATCCCGAAGCCAAAACAAACTTATCATGAGGGAGCCACAGTGGCTGTCTGTTAATGACTGAAGAGGTGTCTGGGAGTTGGGGAAGTCATGTGGCTGATGTGTGTGTCCTGTCTGAAACCGAGGTGTGAGAAAAAGTGCCCGTTCTTAGCCAAAACCACTTCAGGCTGTACATATTAGCTCTGGGATTTATATTTAGTTCTCTCTGTTCCTGCACCGCCTGATCTCCCACGTGCATGTGTTTTTTCTCCACTTTCCCAGCTTCCCCTCCATTGTTTTTCTTCCTAATCGCTCTCTTGCCGAATTTTTTCCTCATTTCTTCTCTGGGCTTTTTGTCTCAGTTTTTCCGCCTGGCTCTTTGTCTTCCCCCTACCTTCTCCCCCTGTTATCTGGAAGCAGTGCAATAGCCCCTTCCAGCGACTCACAGCAGCCCCTAATTCCTTCTATACTGTACTGTGCTGCTGCACTGCCATATGCATCCTAGATATACTGAGACTTTTTTCTGCATGGGCACCAAGAACTCTAGTGCACACCAGTTTAACAGACTAACAGATCAGCTCCAAATCCGACTACATTTCTAAAAGGAAAGCTGCCCTTTTTTTGTTGCACGGGGTGCATTTGGGTGTGAGTTAGCCTCCGGCTGTGGACACAGTTGAGGATATGAGACACGAGAGCAGAAAATGGCTGAGTCTGCTTGCTCAACAGATGGCACAATCCTCAGAGTCACTCTTTCCCTGCACAGCGGACCCTGCTGCCCCTACTTAAGAAAAATGGCAATCTGGAAGCCTAATGCAATAGATTTCTGTCAACTTGCTAAGATGTGTGCATGTCTTTTTTTTGTCAGTTCCTTATAGGGACAGTATTTCATTTATTTAGTTTTAGTTTTTGGCCCGCTCTCCATTGTACTATCCCATTTTCTTGTTCACCCTGGTATCCTTACTTCAGTTGTGGCATGTTTAATTTGTGTGGCAAATTAGGGTTGGCAGTGTCCCTTGAGAGTTGAAGGCACAGAGAACGAGAGAGCAAACAATTTATCTGTCTTTTGCTAAACAGTAATGCAAAAATCAAACATTTGAGATGAGAGGAAAAGCTGCAGGCATTCAGTGTCCTCACCTGTGAAGGGATGAAACAGCCTCCAACTTTATTGTAGGAATCAGACATTAAAAACAAAATAATTAAAGGCTGCATCATGAGCTCAACACAGATATGGAGTAAAACGTGCCAGTGAATGTAGGAAAATTCCTTTGGCCTTTATGTTTATACTGAGCAACAGATGGAACATATCAATTCATAATGATGGAGCTTCTTCTAACAGAAATGTAACTATGAAACAAGACGGCTGTTTTAGGATATTTATTTTTTTCACAGAGAACAAATTTCCCACCAAAAATCTATTTTGAGGAAAAAAACAAAAACAAAGCTCATCTGTGCATCCTCACTACATTCCAGCCAACATCTACATTATTTAGCCCACTGCAGCCCATGCTGAGTTGGACCATGTCACATCCTGGGCCTAATTGTGTTTTAATTGATTCCTCCCTTTTGCTGGTGGTTGCCGTGGTGAGTCCCACTGAGCCAGCATGATTCTCTTTACCATGTCAAATGAGTATTGACGGGCTACCCTGGCTTCTGTTAACATGAAGATGTTAGCACCCAAACCTCATCTCTCTCACAAGCACACCCAAGCACTCACAACCTCCACAGGCACCCAATATATATGTAGTCCTTTTGAGCCTGCAATCAAAGGTGAATCACATGGGATGGAATCAGCAGATTGTCTATTGATGTTGCAGTTCTTTTGATCCATTGCAGGGTGAAAAAGGCTGAATGGTGCTGAGTGGGTGCATGATTCTTCACATTTAGGAACAACATAAAGGAACAACAATATATAAATCAGCCATTTTTTCATGTTAATGGGTTTTATGTCTTCTTTCTCACAATTTATGAATAACTCTGTTAAGATACTTTTGTGTTGTTGTTTTATAGATGAACTAGAAATGTGGACAGACAGCAACAGCATCCAGCAGCATTACAATATGTTCTCATGGATGGACAGCAGTTGTATCCATGGTGTTTGAATATCATTTTAAACATCTTTAGAAAAAAAAAACAGGCTGCCAGTCCCATTAGCAAGAGCATGCTGACATAGCTTGGCTAAGTACAGTATCAATATATACAAATGCAGGAGTCCAAATACATGCATGTGCATATATACCCAGAGTTTTATCTTTTAGCAAGTCCAAAAGCTAATGATACTCCATTCCCCAGATTACATCAGGCTGTAATATGTGTGTTTTATGCATGCCTAGCCTAATATGAATTATTGTAAAATAGTGTTGTATTTGCATATAGGCTTCCGGGCTGTACTGAAATTAGCATTTTTACAACAGCTCAAATTAAATCCCTGTGCTTAATTTGCCTGCATGCTAATTTGATTTAAATTGAGTCTATTCCATTCCCTTTTACACTCATACCCACACACACACAAGCCAGGCACATACATGCACACACGCGTGTGAACACCCAGTTTGTACTCTTAAGAGCTGCAGCCTACATTCACCCCCCACACACTGCCTGGTACACATCAAATTAGACACACAAATAAACACACATAGCTTACATGTTTGTGTGCCCACATTAGGTGACATTAAAGAAATAGGGGAGCAGAACTCGCGGAGGGTTTGATCCAACTTTAAATCACTGTAATTCCTCAAGTCTACCACCTCGTTCATCATTCTGCCGAGCACTGCTCAAGTGGAAATCTCATTGTTGGCTCCACTCGTTCATTTCAAAACGTGTCTTGGTACAGTATATCCTTAAAACGCGCATCGGTATCTGCAAGGGGAGAGCATGCATCGTGTTCACACTTCAATGTGGTGAAAACACCTTTAACTGAGTGTGGCAGCACTTAATTACCATCTAGTTTTTTGGATGAAGACCCTATGACAAGACTTGGAATCTGAGACAAAACAATGTTATTAGCGCCCTGCAAGATGCTTCTTGCTTGCAGGTTAAACTAAACGAGTAGGAACTCATTATTATTTTCTTCCTCTGTAAATGCCAATACTGACTGCTTGTCAACAATGTGCTGTGCAATTATGTTTGAAGGTTGTATCAGACCCATTATTAACTCGATGAATACAGATTTGTCCCACAACTACTCAAGTGTATTATTTAAGGCCATTAGCCTCATATGTGTATTGCAGTAATTTTGCCTTGGACTTGGACTACAAAAAACACACAAAAGCCAAGCAGTTTTGCGCACACCCCTGACCCCTCCCACTTAAGAAAAGTAGATAATCACATACAATATGGACATGCTGTACAGGCCTGCATGATGGTAATTAAATGCTAGTCCTCTTCCAAATACTATAATAAAGTAAGCTCATAACTGAGTAGAAAAATGGTGGAGCAATTTACCATGTTGTAGCATTTATTTCTGTCTTGAAGTATTGACAGAACAAAAAGTACCATAATCTAAGTTAGATTTGTGTGGTAAATAATGAATTTCAAAAATGCCCATTTCTAAATCCATAAAGTTGAATGGCTCCAAACAAAACAATTGTCATCGTCTTTATTTTCAGTCAGCCTGTAACTCTAAACATTAAAGTTCCACAAAAATAATGGCGTACCACGCTTACACTCAGATATGTTCCTTTACTTACTCATCTCCCTCTCACACACACAAATGGTACCTCTTTGCATGTCTTTGAAGCTGTGGGTCAGCCAGTGAGCTGAGCACAATGCCAGCTGTTTTACATCTGCTGGACTCACATTTGGCACATTGTGGCCTCGCTGGCGCATGCACTCAATCTGATCACCCTTCAACACACCGTGCCATTGAACCATATCAAAATGCAGGTGTTTCAATGACATTACCTCAGTGACAGTGCAATTAATAGATTGATGCCGTAGCTGCTGCAATGGGATTACTCGGGCAGTCAAGTCTGAAATACATGAGCATTCACTGCGCAGATGATGTTTCACGGCAGTGTGAACAATGAAGAGTGGGAGATCATATCATCTGCACGTGTAGTAGTTGGCAATAAAAGAACTGGAAAAACATGATTAAAAAATAGTTGAGAACTTTTAATGTTAGTGTATTACTATTTCTTATTCGAAACAACTTCTAAAATGTGCTTTCTTTGCTAAAAATGTTTTTATTTTATGAATAGATTATATTAAAAAAAAAAACAAGCATAGAGGGATGCTTATTACTATGATGATACCTTGTTTTAACAATACGAAGCATTTATTTAATTTTTAATGTTGTGGGGGTTTTTTTTGTCCATTCTTTCTGGATAAGGATTATATTTTTCTTTTCATAATGTTCCAAGTCTTTTCAGTAAGTGACAGGTCTGGTATGCACGGAAGCCATTGGATTTTTTAGATTTTTATTTTTCGACAGATCTATATTGTTTTAATTGGTGTACACGGTTTGGCTTTCTCTTGCTATAATAAGCAAGTCCTTTCCTGAAAAGACTTAAATTTGGAGGGCAGCACACGTTCTAAAACCTGGCAAAGAGACTCAGTCTTATGTACCACAGATGGTTTTACTTTTTAATGTAATGTCCTAACTTTTGAAACCTGTCACTAAAGATGTTAGTGATAAAAGATTTCTGTTCTTTAAAGTGCTCTCGCCGTCATTATGCGCTATTTATATTTGCACCTTACACAGAATGCAAACCTTTGAAAACCATGAGCAGAATAATGAAAAGATTTAAAATGCTTTATAAATATAGTACAGTGATTCCCAAGCCCATACACTGTAACTGGTTTATGATCTAGCTCATATCGGTAGAGTTTACCAACATAAGCAATGACTATGACGTACAGGTATCCTAATATTAATGTTCATTTAATAATATAATTTTTTAATCTTTGATTTAATTGAATTTGTCTAACAAATTTTTGGCGGACCAAAAACGGCAGCCTAAATAAATGTGTAAATACTTTTTTTTTTTATTTCTTTATTCTTTAATTTGTCTATAAATAATTTATAACAATTTATATCAAAAATGTCAAATTTTTGAGCCTTCTTTCCTGGTAATATTTTACCATATAGCAAAGAAATGCAGAATAAAAAAATGTGCAAATAAATTAATGTCATCTAATAAATGTAGAACGACATAATTTACAGTTAAAGAATATTGTACAACAACAGTAAGAGTATAAATTATTTTTACCATATCTTTAATAAAATTATTTATTATATATTTCTGAATGTATTTATTTGTTATTTTTTTATTACTGTATTCTGGGCCCTTCCTGCAGGCAGCTTTAGGATTACAATGTCAAGCGGACCTATCAAGTGTTTAGCATTTTCTATGTTATATTATTCCAACAACTTGTCTCTATTTTGTGTATTATAAAGTAAGTACAGTGTTACAGAGGTTTTGTGGAAGGATTTGTCTTACTCCTAACTAATTTTTTGGAAAACTGAAGACCCCCCTCAATGTTATATGTTTAAGGAATCACCTCACATCCCTGATTTTTGTGTGTGCTGGGAGTTAGGGTTTTTGTGCACATAACACATGTGTGGGTCACTATTAGTGTCTTTTGGAATTATCTGCCTCAGAACTGATTTATCTGTGCATGTGGTCCTGTGGATGTGCTCGTAGGGTAACACCTGGCCCTGGGCCGGAGCATTGGTCTCACTCCAGGGATCCTATGAGGGCGACACATTGCACTCATTTCAGCTCAGCACATTTGTGTGCCTGTGGGGTATGTTGGGATTCTGCAGTGGGGTTAATGGCCTAAACCATTCATCTCCATGGAGTGCCTCGGGGCAGTCTCTTAGTCATAGCCGGGAAAGCTTACATCCCCACCTTCTTACCTAAAGCACTCGCCAATGCTTGACACGGATTGGGAATCTTTACGCCCTAAGCTCCTCCTGTCAAAGCTGATTTACATTCGGTGGAGTGATGGAGTTAGTGCACAAAGTCCAACGTTGGAGAGTCATTTTTCTCACCTACTACTCTCTCACACACTGCATCTGTCACTCTTCTGTCACTCCACCCTCTCTCTTGTTTGTATGCAAGCTCACTCATTAACTCACACACTTATTCTGACACACTCTGCGACTTACACTCCCTCCCTCTTTGGCTTCTCCGCATGGCCAAATGAGTCATGCCATTTGAGGGGCAGAGATTTATTGTGACACACGGGTTTAGTGTGGTTTATTAGTTATGGCAATGAGAGTAAAAGCCTCAGTTGAGAGGTGAAAGTGCTCTCATGCCACTGCCAGACCCACAGGCTTTTCAAACTGAAACTGAGCCAATCCCTTGTTTCTAATGGCACTCTAGGTGCCCATCCCGTCACATCATGGAACATGGACTATGCGTTCTCACACAGGCCATTACTAAAGGTCCCGGGATATTTATGACGTGTTTAGAAAGCATCCATTATAACATCCATGAACAGGCTGTTTCCCTTTAGCTTTAATACTCCCTTGGTACTATGTACCATGTTATTCATCATTCTCTCATTAACTAATTAATTACAACACTCCCCTCCATCACTTCAATCATGATCAAGTTTACTTCAGGTTAAGTGAAGATAATTAATGTACAACTTAAAGGTAAGACGGCAGTGGGATCCTCAGTAATCACTTGCCTTTAAAGGGAAGACCATATCTGGTTTCTTCCTCCCTCAAAATATTTCCTCAAGATGGAAGTCAAACATAATTCATCGTCAACTTAAGACCTCTTAAGTCCAGTCTCATTGAGCTCTTACACACCTATATCCCCTTTACTTTATCTCTCCCCCAGTCTTTTTAGTTAGTACAGGACAACACACAGCATACTCTGTGATGTCCGGATTTGTGCCTACATGGATTTATTTTTTTTATGTACTCTTACCAAATAAGATTTTCTCACTCTCTTCCTCGTGCCCATCGGAAAGAAGAAAAATAACACATGATCAGAGACTCTTGAAGAGATTCCCTTTCACTCCCTTCCCGCAACTGCTTGGCTAAAGAAAGTTCACACTGCGTGATGTGTTGGCTCTCATTTCATGGAACAATTTAATTGGCAGTGCGTTTCCTTATTGCTGGAGAGGGGTCCACAGAAAGGTTGGGTTGTAGTTTCACTATTAAATCCTATATGGACATCTTTATTTGTATCTTTGGTTAAATTATGCCAACTCCTGGGGCAGGATAATCGAAACAACATGGAGAAATTACTTACTTATCAGGTACCAAAATGCTACAAAGCGGCATGTTTATAAATGATGTGGAGATGCATGTTGTGTGAGACTGAGATTAATATTTTTTTTCTGAAAACACCCCTTTTTACTAAATAATTCTCTTAAGATATGTGATAATAAAAATCAGTTGAATCATTGTCATTATGTCATGTAACAATAGTGTACTGCATACGCAAATACATCTATTTCATTTTGCACACGCCACATATACAATATATGACAGATGTGCATTCTTAGGCATATAGTATATATTTGTGCGCCTCAAGTATCAACAATACATGGTTGTTCATATTTCTTATTCGGTTAGTGTGTGTATGTGTGTTTGTGTGTGTAAATGAAGCATTGTGTTCTCCACATACACATCAGACACCTAATGGAACCAGGAGAGGCACAATGTAGCATATTATGTCTAATAATATGCTTTCATTCTCCATTACTGCCAAAGAGCATCACCAGTTAGATGGTGAGAGAAAAAAGGACAACCATAACCATAAAACCAGAACACGCCCTAGAACATGCTGCATAAGTAAACAAGCTTAGCAGCAACTTTATTCAGTGCAGG
>JBAMHW010000005.1:10230763-10261863 GCA_037177495.1 Rhadinocentrus ornatus | reverse complement strand
CCCCCCCCCCCCCCCCCCCCCCCCCCCCCCCCCCCCCCCCCCCCCCCCCCCCCCCCCCCCCCCCCCCCTTAAACAAATCCATCTGTTTGAGTGGGCCGCTTTATTAAGTGACAAACTGGATCTCTCTACCTCACTAATGTGTCCCATGGGAGATTGTGTTTGAGTGTGTCTAGTAAAGTGCACAGGTTTTTCTGCAAGCACTGACATACCACAGAAGAGAGGATGGCCTCTACAACTGTGGTTATTGAACTGGAATGTTCATGAAAGTATATTGTATATGAATGTACAATAATAATTTCATAAGGAACCCTTAATTTTCTATCTTATCACATAAAACTCAGTATAAGAAGCTCAGCACTCTTCCATAAATAACCACTTATGCTTATTTAATGAAACCTTACGCAACTTTCTGTTATTCTACATCCTCCGACTTATTAATGTCTTTCTCCCATTTGCAATGCCACCTCCATTCAGTAAGAATATTCTAACACCCAGGAGAGTGTGTGTGCATGTGTACATATGTGCGTGACAGGCTGTGTTTGCGCAAATCTGGAGCTTTTTTCTTCCCCCATCTTGTCAGAGTATCTGTCAGTGTATTGAATGTGGGACAAGAGCATTAGCCATTCTTTTTGAAGCTCTTGCTGTTGTCTGTGCAAAAGTGTCCTTTCTCCTGCAGAGTTATAGCCAGCAGCTCAGACCTTCCATACAAGTGCCACTGAGCATGAGTAATACACACTGAGGTTGAGAAAGTCCCAATATGATTTTTCTTTGCAGCCTAGTCATTGGACTGAGTACTTGCAACTATGGATACACCAGTGAGTTTGTGCATTATAAGGCATGCTGTAATTTGTCTGCCTTTGAAAATGCACAGTGACTGATTATGTGCATTTCTTCATTCACATGAGACTCTGTAGCTCAGAAGGCAAATAAGAGACCATGACCCAATCACAAAATGGACCTGCTGCACAAGCATCCATATGCATTCTCTACATAAATATGTCATTAAGCTGCATCTTTGTATATCCCATTGAATTAGTTTTACATAATGACTGTTTGGAATTTTGCTTAGAGAGCACATTTAAGCAGTTGGAAAGGGGAATCAGTGTGGGTGTAGGCTTGTATTATGAACTTCATTATGTGTGACAACCAGCACAATATTGATGGAAGAGCGGGTTCCCATCATTGCACTGCATTAAAACCTCTGCAGTAAATTAATGTACTATTCCTGATCCAGAGGCCATATCCCTTTTCAAGTAATCACTAATTGCAATAAGAATTTCAGATTCCATTTAGGCAAGATTACCGATGCTCATGCAATGCAAATCAGCCAACAGTTCCAATTAAGCTTCAGTTCTTTTCTTTTCTTTCTGCCTTGGCCCTTTGTGAGCATATACAATGTGGAGTTTGTTTCCCCTGCATTACAAAAGACAAATTTTATCACAATGCTGCAGATCGAGAGCTGTGTAGTGCCCCAAGAAAGTGATTTTTGCTTGTGGTTTTTGCCATCGATTTAGCATGTGTGGTTTATGTCCATTATTTATTTATTTGTTTTTTCTCCCCCCCCTTTCTTTATCTCTGTGGACCTGCATTACTACAGTCTGTTGTTTTGGCATTGGGTCAGATGTGTCTGAACTCTGTATGGGCAGTTAATTAACTCACAGAGAGATTGCAAACATAAACCACATTTGCAATGCATTCAATCAAAAACGAATTAAAAAATAACAGCATTTTGTAAATATCTTTGAATGCAATAATTATGATATTGCTGCTTATTGACTTACAGAATCTTTATAGTATATTATAAGTCAACTATCCAGTCTATGCTAAACTATATGAGTCAATTTTACCCTCTCCTGCCATAAGTCTCCCTTTTCAGTCCAATTTGTGTTGCTTGGTGCCATTTGGACAATTCATCAATAACACCGAACTGATATGCTGCGGCTTTAAGATGTCGAATGAGGTTAATGACATCTTTAAATGCTCCTTTCTTCCACCCGTATGTCCAAAATGAAGCAGGGAATTTGCAAACTGCCACCCGATGTGTTAGGATTAATTACTGCCCTCCACAACCCCACCTCACCCTGCAAGTTAAAGATTCAGAGGGGAAATGGCCCTTTTCATGCAAATGAAATTGAATATGTCAGTCAGTATAATTGTGAAAACTGAGCCTGTCTTAGACTGGTGTCTGTGGCGAAAAGAAGCTCCAACTAAAAGTCAGTTTATTAATGTTCTTCTCTCCACTCTTTGATTCATGATTTTTAATGGCTTGGCAAATCAAACTTAGGTCTATAGCAGACTCCGGATGACTTGAAATGTTTTGGCTATTGTGAATGAAACCCAGGCTCAGAACATTTTGAGAAGAGCATTAAAATGTAATGTTCAGCTGTGAGCTAAGCTGATGTCAAACAAGCTTGTAATGAGCATACTTCTGAATGCCGCAATGACGAAGGGAAACTATCATTTGTTCCAGTTCTCACTTTGTCTACTCAATATATAGTCCTTATAGATCATGCAACAGGTACAGGAAAAATATAGAATGACCATGCAAGTTCAAAGTTTCAACATTTTTTGCGGGAACAGAATTAATTTGTTAGTAATTTTTTTTTTTTACTGTGTAGGGTCAAAAGGCGCATTCACTTCAGGATAGTCCGCTAGACTGTACGATTGAGGCAACATTCTTCCGGGCTGAGATTGTGTTCATGCTGCACTACTCAAACAAATCGGATCTTTTAAATAACATATTCCATTCTCTGCCAGAGGTGGCACAGCACCAAGAATTACAGGACAAGTCAAGACACACATCATATAAGAAAACTCGTTCATCTATTGGTTAATGCAAGATGACTTTGGTCTCTACCACATGACAGCTAAACATGGAGCTGCATCAGATTCTAGCGGTCCTTGCTTGATCATACTTCTATCAGAGCTTTTACCAAGTTCTTTCACATCTGTCCGCAAGTCATTTCTCTCATCTATTATCCTACATGCACTTATGTTTTGGTTGTGTTTACCCACAATGTATTGCAATGAACCCACAATGCACTTTGATTTGTAGTCCGCTTGGTTTGTTTGAAGCAGACCAAGATCCATGTTTGTTGGCGGACTGAGTCCCCTTTTATTACCATCATTTGGCTAATATAGGACAACTATGCACATTCAAATTAAGACTTGTGATCAATTGCTTATTAACATTCAGCATTAATGTCATTTTAAATGTTTGAGGAAACTGAAGCACCTCCAGAAAACCCCTGTTGACACAGGGAGAGAACAAAACTTTGAGAAAAAAGCTGTGATCTGAACCAGAACCTTTCTTTGTATGAGACAGAGGTGCTAACCAGCATCACTTACTGACCATATCAGGTTCAACTGCACTATGCTACTCAACGTTCAGGGTTTTCACTGTATTAATCCATTTTCGTATAGTTAAGAGTAAGGGTTAATTGTGCACAAATAAACTGCACAAAGCATTTTTTAAGTAAGGTATCTTTTAGACCATGCATAGTAGTCTACTGTAGAGTATTTGGTAGAAAGGATAGGAGTTTGTTTTCCAACTGCTGTACCTTACAGCTTGCATCACTGGCTTGCTTTGAGCATCTCTGCATTTGACATATACTTGAAGATTTATGATTTTGTTTGTTTTTTGTAAGGTTTAGGTCTGCACACACAGTACCATGGACTTCCATTATTTAATATTTACCTTTATGTGTAAGATGTTGACTGCAAAGCAGTGCAAAGGCTGTCAAAACTAACATTTTTTAATAATAGGAAGAAGAGTGGCAAAAGCCTTTTAGCATAATTACCTAAACAATCTAGCTCAAAACACCTTGCTTAAAAGTAAATGTATTTTCCAATAAAATGTTTTGGCACTTTTGATATAAAAAAGATTGTTAACACTATTATGTGCAAATAATCTAAAATATTTTAGGTGTATTTGCAAACATTTTCTTTAAATGCTGAAACTTTCAGTTGTTTTTTTTATTCCAGGAACAGATACAGTTGACTGAAAAAGTTCTAAATAGTTAAATTCTGTTTTTTTAGATATATATTTACATATGTTACAGAGTATCTCAGCTTTTCAACAGCAGTAGTTGTACAGTAGTAGCAGCAATGTTACACTTCATCCTCTACCCACATTGTTAAAGCCTTTCAATTTTCATTTATGTTTAAACATTAAAGAAAATAACTATTTCAAGTCATCAAACAGTCTGCCCCCTCAGCCCTGTAGACATGACTGTTCTGAAGAGCAGGAAAGCCTTTCGCTCACCAAATTATTAACATGGCATTGAGCGGTAGAGCTGTGTAATGTAATGACAAGCTTCTTCTCTTTATGTGAATGCATAAGGTTATATAATGACCTTAAGGGAGGGCTGGCACAGGCCTTCATCACTAACCTTTTAGCTTGTGACAGGCTTTACTCTGCTCATTTGTTTGCCTGCGATGGCTTAACCCTTGGTTAACAGGTTCCCAGCTACAATATTAATTAAAGTAGATTATGGTTACCTCTCAGAGGAGATGCACACACGCTGCTTAGGTGATGGGAGCGTCTTTCGGTTTAGACTCATTTTGCCAAACAATGCCTACTAACTATACCAAATTTTATTCCGTGCTGATAAAATTAATTTTAAATTAAATTAACAAGACTAAAGGCAAACAAATTGCAAACTTTTATTTATACTCTGTAATTACTGTTCCAATTCATTTGGATGATAATGGACATAATTAAACTCTTAAGACAATCAAGGAAACATCTGGGGTCTGTTGTATGGACCACATCTCATTATTTCTGTCAGGGTTCTTGTTGTGTCATTGTTTGGACATTCAGCTTCTATCTACCTGAAGCCATATGATGAGCCGACCAAAAATGAATGTTTGTCAGCAGCAGACCTAAAATTGGTGTATGATGATGATATCAGCAGCTATGTCTGTGAAAACATTATTACCTCCATGTCACGCCTCAGTCACTCCCCACTGTGTGATGACTCCCCCCAACCCACCCGATTCACCTCACCTCTAGTGCTGATCTCCCATACATACCGTAGAAGTCTATTACAGGAAGCGTAGGGAGACGCACTGAGCCATAATGGATGGCCCCTGAGTGAAAACAGCCCCAATAGCATATCAATTACCCACCAGCACCTTCTTCTTGGCTGGATGCCAATGTGCACCTCACCTCAGCCACATCAATGAGATAATGTGAAAATGCAGATCTAGTAGTGCTTTTGTTCTATGCACAAATTGCACCATAACAACTCGGCTGCCCACTTGTCGGATCTGCCGGCAGGTGAATGATAAAAAATATTCAGAGAAATCCGTGTGTGAGTGTTTGGCTGTGGAGCAGGGAGCTGTTAATGTTCATGTGAACTCGATGCAGTGGCGTGTCATGAGGAAATCGGGTGATTTCCCAGACTCATTTACCCAGTGGAAGCCCAGCTGCTTGCCTGTTTATCCGTTCGCCCTTTTGATTGCTGGCCACACATCTTATGTCACCTCTCTACGAATCCCGCAGGTTAATTTGTCCTTCACTCGCAGCGCTGCTCCCACTGCTTCTGGGCAGTACAATCTGGGAGGGGAAAAATCTGTTTGCACACAGGCAGGCACGCGAACAAGCACAATGACACAATCTTACACACACAGATGAGGTGATTCAGATGGTTGGCATTACTGCAGCTGCACGGCCTCTAACAGCCTGCTGAAGTGATTGATAAAAGGCAAACAGTTGCTCCGCAGGGGGGACAGATGGAGCTGCACCTCCCACTGAAGCTGACACTCAAGCTTCAGAGGAAAATAATGGGGTGGGTCTATCTTAACACTGACATTTTTGGTATTTAAATTATAAAGCTATTGATCATCACAATGAACCAGCGGTGTAAATTTTAAAAATCAAAATTTAATCAAGGAGAGTCAGGTTCCTTTGATTACTAATCAATTTAATTTGTTTAGATCTTTCTGAAACTGTAATCAAGCTGTCAGCTCATGAGCAGAAAGTGATTGTTCAGGAGGAGCGAAATAAAAATAAATGAATCGATAAAGAAGAATACTCTGCTCTTGAAAATGGCAGTAAATGGTACACATCTAATAATCGATCTGCAGGACCAGTGCTGCGATCTTCTTTATGGTGGAGGAAATCTAAGCAGATACAAGTGTGTGCCTGTCTCAAACCATCCCAGCAGATAAAACGTTCATGCCATTTTCACGCAAATCAAACACTGTTTCTCTCGGCGATTCTTTCACCTCCAGTCCCGTTCGTTTTTAGCATTTCTATCATCATTTTCTTTACACTTGACTTGTTGTGCTGAATTAAATGAGCAATTAGGAGCAACAGAAAGCTCACAACGACAAACAAAGCACATATCTGGTGCACGTCTCATTTGTGTGAGGAACCACTACTGCTCCAGTTGGTCTTGTTTTAGAGATTAGCAATGTCTACAACTGTCAAGGCTTTGTTTCTGTTAAAGAAAGAAACAGTACAATGGGCATCAGCTTAAGACTGGAGAATGAAATGTAAAGAGCAACTTCACAGACTGTAATCTAATTTATGATCAACCAATAATGATTGCAGTGTACAGATACACCCCTCTCCCTCTCATTTTGAAACACTAGCTGCGTTTACATGGACAATTATTCCATCTATCCGATTGAAATCAATCTGATTGGAGATTCCAGATGATTGTTTAAAATCATTTTTAAAAACATGCCTTTTCTCACTGGCTTTTCCTCCAGCTTCATTTAATGTGTCTATCTTCCTATTTATATTTATACTATTTTAATATAATTTATTTTATTATAGTGCTGTTTTACTCTTTTAATTTGTTTTCTTAGATATATTTGTTTATTTTAATGTTGACTCAGGGATTTTGTTTGTTTTGTCTTGTACAGCACTTTGGTCTACTGAGGTTGCTTTTAAATGTTCTTTACAGATAAACTTGACTCGACATGTCGCTAGATCAAGTGATCCAATCAGCTGTATTTACACGATGGACTTAATACAATTCTGATTATTTTGACATGCGCAATGCCTACTAGTTTCGAAGAAGAAATACTTATAAATCTTTAACACTTTCAGTTTCAACAAAAACATTGTATCCACCACAGTCCCAGTCTGTTTCAAGTCTTCCCTGAAGCTCATTATGTCACGTAACCCCCACATGGTTCAAGCAAACAAAGAAACAACATGCACCACAAAAACGATAGGAATGAGTGTATACATGGTTATTTTTTTCTGCATATCATATTGCGAAAAGGTTTATACCACCCCTCTCGATCGGATGGATAATCCTTTCCAGGCCGATCAGATCAGCTGACATGTTTACAATTATTCTGACTGGACTTTCGATCGAATCAAAAGTGCTCCATGTAAATGTCTAAAAAGCCAAATGGTAAAATCTGCAACTTTTCTTTCTTTTGTGTACGTGTATATGTGTGTGTATGTGGCTCGATAAAAGAGATTATGCCTGGCTGCTGTGCTTAGCATGCTCACTAATTTTTGGTACCTTTTATTCTGTGTTTGTCTTCACCAGCACCACCAAAGTTTTTAAGAACCCCCAATGACCAAACAGGCGTGCAGGGAGGTGTGGCATCCTTCATCTGCCAAGCCACAGGAGATCCACGGCCGAAGATCGTGTGGAATAAGAAGGGGAAGAAAGTCAGCAACCAGAGATTTGAGGTATTAGGTCTATTGTTCTGATGTAAAATGCTCGACAAAATGGGAATGCTCCAGCACTGCTTTTGGCTCTGCTCACACATAATCCATCGCGCCAAGACCTGCTTGCTTGCTTTTTCTCCTGACTTGCCACCACGCATTAGCAGGCTCAAAGAATCATTCTGGCCAGGCTTTTAAACACGCATGAATATTAATAAGCAAGGATACAAAATATCTTGGGACAAATTTGTAATTTATCAAATGACAAGAAGAAAGCAATTGGACAGAAGAAAAAAACCCACTTGTGGTGTGACCCAGATGCCTATGTTAGCATCACACTACATTAGCCAGTTTCATGCAAAGTGAAAGGGGAAGTAATGCTTTCACTTGGAAATATTCTTTTGCTTTGTGGCAGCTTTATCTGAATGCATGTCCTACCCTGCATATTTTTGGCTGAAGATTTGATTTCTGGTCAGCTTTAATCTGCACTTGGGCTCAATACCCATGAGTAATAACAAATCATTGCAGAGCACTGATAAGATTTCTATTCATTTCTGTGTCACTCCTCGGGACTATCATCTTGTCACTTCTATTGCTACTTTTGCTCCAGTTGCCATATTTGTTAGCTCCTACAGAGTAGCAATGGCCTTACATAACTCAGAGACCTTTTCCCACTTCTTCTCTGCCTCTTATGCCCACAGAAATCTAATCTTATCAGGGTTCATCGTGTTTTCATTGCATGTTGTTCTGAATGCTAACACATTAGTTTCCATTCATCCACTGCTTCACAGTGCTCGCTGGCTGCCACAACTCTAATCACTTAATCACGCACTAGCACATCATCTGCTAACAAAAACCCATTTCCTTTCACAAGTCTCAAAATATCCTTTCAAATTTGCTCTTTGGTTTTAAGTAAGAAAGGCTGTTCTTACCATCACCTGCTGACACCTTGAATGCTAACACTGCTGTAGCTTGGCCAATGAAATGTTAAAATGTACTGTTAACCAACAATTGCTTAGATATACTGTGAACTTTAAAATGTTTGTAGGCTTTTGTGAGTTTGTGTGTGTGCGCGCGCATGTGTGTGTGGGAGAGAGAAAGGGGTGTCAGGTCTATTTTTTATTTAAATCTACCTCTATGCTTAAAAGAGATTGAGTTATCACAGATCTTTCTAAAATCAGTGAGTATACGACACGTAGCATGCAACAATAGCTGAATAAGCTACAACAAACACCTGTTTGTGAACATTTATGTGTCGTTCGTCCGAAACAGTCGGTCCTGTCTTTGTACCACTTCCTCACCTCATGGTACAATTGTCCGTATCCGAGTATCAAGCCACCTTTAACTGTTTGTGCTTGTTTCTGTCCCATTGACACAATCCAGTGTGATGCATTTTCTTCAAGGGATCAAGTGTTAACTTTAAGAGTGGGACACATTCAGGCTTAAATTGTAATCTGCAGCCCCACATCTGAGGAAAAAAATTCTGACTAACACCACCTTCCCCATTCTTAAAGTTAGTCAGCCGCATTGATTATTATGGTAGCTATTTACTATATATCTTATTCAGGTCATTTTCTTGAAGGATTCCCTTCTTGATGCCTAAATGGATTTAATTCTTATGTCTCTCTTAACCAAATATACTCAATGCCTACGAAGTATCTGTAAGCACTCTTAAAACTGCACAGATTCTTGAATACCTGCCTTTACATGTACAATAAATATTCACAAATGCACAAAAAAATAAGAAGATTTCACAGTAACATAGGCAGCAGCTATTATTTCTGTTTAGAAAGCGCATTGTGTCAGTCACCATCAGTGTTGTTGGCCTGTCTTTAACAGTGTTTTATGTTAATTATTTTCTTTTTTTTTATTAATTTAGTTTTGTTTTGTTTTCTGCTGAAGGTCCCTCACTCATTGTGAAAAAAAAATCTCCTTTAACATATCCTGTCTCTCGCACCTGCAGGTGATTGAGTTCGATGACGGCTCTGGTTCAGTGCTAAGAATTCAGCCATTGCGCACGCCCCGAGATGAAGCCATATATGAATGCGTTGCCTCCAACAGTGTTGGAGAGACGAGCGCTACCACCAGACTCACTGTTTTACGTGGTAGGTCTTTCTCAATAACCTTAAAAAAATGAAAGAAATAAAAACAAACACACATATACACCTAACATGCACTTCTTTTACTGCTGCTAACCCAGGTAAGGCTGCAGTGATCTGTTTTCTGTCTATCCTGTTGACTTTTCTTACTTTCTCACCATCATTTTGAACAATTAGACCTCATTTTAAAGTCTGGTTACGCTCACATTGTATATTCC
Organism: Rhadinocentrus ornatus; assembly: GCA_037177495.1. Classification (NCBI taxonomy): domain Eukaryota; kingdom Metazoa; phylum Chordata; class Actinopteri; order Atheriniformes; family Melanotaeniidae; genus Rhadinocentrus; species Rhadinocentrus ornatus. The sequence continues at coordinate 10,251,907 of JBAMHW010000005.1, read as the reverse complement.
AACTTGATACGATTTAGTCCATTAGCCATTTAGCCAAGTAAGTTTCCGTTTCTAAGTGACTTAAGTCATTTGCATACAGATTTCTGACACAATAATTAAGATGCCAGTTAAATTATGCAAATAGCCATCCTTTCCTAGCCTGCAGCGGTTTAATGAAAAAGCTCAGCAATAATTTTCAAATCAGTCATTTTTCATCTCTTTACTTCAGCTTTGATATTCATTTGACCGTGTAAAAAATAAAGCAGTGTATTATCATGTGATTACCAAGCATACTGTATATTACTTATAGCAATATTCCAATAGCAGGCTAATTCAGTTACTAACTTCCAGCAATCGAGTGTGTAAACGTTGCTCTTTTCTATGCAAACATATGTGAAAATCCAGGCAAGAAAGGTCAAGCATTGTCCTTACTTCCTGTAAGCAGAGGGGACAGATTTTGGATGACAAATATCAAGCTGTATGAAAGTGCCTCTTTTATAAAAAGCAATGATCAAAACTTGATCTTGATTACACATAACATTCCTTTCAAAGGCAAATTTGCAGTGGCCCTGCACTCAAAAGACTGTGTAATATCTCTCTAAAACATGACTGTGAATGGAGAAAATGGCTTTGGAATAAAAAGGCCTTGGGCTGCTTGTGTGAGGTGTGCTCTGTTATGTTCCATAATTACACAACATGGCAAATGAGTTCCTATTGAGAGGGGTGCTTCCATCCTATAGAAAAAAAGCTGGCTCTGCGAGTCTCTGAAGCCCCACAACCCCCTCCCTTGCTTCTTATCTTACCAGTGAGCCAACAAAAGGCCCTTTGCACTGTCTCCAGAGGCCGATTGAAAGAGAAAGGTGGCACGTTCACATGTATTTCACTCCTGTTTACTCGGCAGCACACAGTGAGTGTGTAAGCGTGTGTGTCCTTTTACTCACATGCAATATTGCGCACAATTCTTTTTACCTTTCACTCTCCCTCAGTCTCTATCTCTGTATTTCCCTTTCACTGTCTTACACACACATACATACACACTAACAGATAGCTGAGGGATGGATAGAAGCTGCTCTTCCCAGCTCCACGGCCTAGCATTAGCATGTTTATTACTATTTCCATTTTGCTCTTCTGCTCTCTCTCCTTTCCCATGAATGTATTGAGGGTGAGTAGAAACCCATCAGGTACCAAAAAAAAAAAAAGAAAATAGAAAAAGAAATAGAATAGAAAAATATAATGTTGTTTTCATTCACATCGACCTCCATGAAGATAAAATGCTGACTTTGTGCAGTGTTTAAGTTTTAATCTAAATTTTCTCATATGAAAATAAGTTAATTTTACTTGTATCCATCACTACTGACTGAAATAGCAGGAATTCAATGTGAGCAAAGTGTCAGTATGACCATCTTAGAAAAAGAATGAGAAGTAATAACATTATCATAACTGTAGACATAGCTCAAAGGAAATGTGATAATTAGGTAATTTGTCTTTCTTATTTTGGATCCATTTTTATAATGCTGCATAGGAAATTGAGGATTAGTATTTAAAATTATGAAAAAAATCACCTAAGAAACTTGTTGATTCTTGTGCTGCATGTAAGCAGACATAGTTGAGGGCATAATACTGTATATAAATAGATGCAAGGTTACCTCAAGAATACATTATCTATTATTTATGAGACTAAAAAGCTTGCTCCTTTCAAAAAAAAAAATCTTACAGTAAAATAAATAAAGGACTGCTGATCTGCAGCTATATAAACTGCAGTTTAAAAAAGGAAAGAAAAAGAAACAATTGCACATTTTTTAAGTGTGGACTCTGACTATGATAATAAAAAAATATTTCTTGCCTACTTGGACCATTTCAGTGAATAAATATTAGACTTGAACATAAGTTTGTGATGCAGGATTGAAGAAATAGATAAGTAAACAGATAAAGAAAAGTGCCATTAAACCAGGCCTAATACATATAAAGTGACTGTTCATTTAGTTCATTTAGGCTCCAATGGTCTGTGGAAATGACTGTGAAGCATCTGTTGTGGGAAGCTCGCCACAGGGGGTGATGCCTAATTCCATGAAGGAAAAGCACATCGCTGTAATTGCCATGTTATGAAGAGAGGGGGCTCGAGGTGACAAATCCAAAGTACCAGGGGATATTAGTATTCTGATAGGCCTCCAACTTGATGGGAACCGCCATTAGTAATGAACTTCCAGGCTCAGAGAAGTGATTTGCATGAAAGGCGAACCCTGTAACATAATGATGTTCTGAGTCAAATCTGCCAGGCTACGCCGTGAGGTAGCCTGCTCTTTATTGTGAACTCTGTTTTGATTAACTAGGAAATGACCCAACTCATATGTGATTTGTATCTTTGAATTAAGGTTGTCTTGATTAGCTTGGCAACATAGAATGGCATGAAAGGATTGAAAAATGAAGTCACAGCAGATTTTTGGGTGTCATAGCTTCTTATGATCTCATTTCAATTGGATTTGATCCCTGACATAAGCTCATTTCTAAAAGATGTTGCATTTATATGTATATGTTTACTCGTGCCAACCCTGTAACAACAGTACAGTTGACTTTGCACTGTTAGCACAGCTGGAAATCTATTAGCAAGGAGTAAAGAAAAGAACCTGAAAATGCAGCCAAAACACCTCTTGGGGTCTAGACTCCCTACTAATAATAGTTCCAGCAGAATGATGTGTGCATTTGAGTGCTGCAGTTCATGATTCAGGCATGATTAAGGATTTATATTGCATCTTCATACTCCCATTATGCTGTCAACAGCCATTTCCTGTGCCTCACACACAAGCTAGCAAACTTATGCAGCTGTGCACAACTTGATAGTAGGAGCAGAAAATGGGAAGCCGCTCTGCTGTGACGGAAAAACAGAATGCATCATTTCCATTTGTATGGAATGGTGCAATGGGATGGTCAAAGCTGTATAGCTCAGACAAGTCCTACTTCCAGTGAAAGAGCTTCTACAGAGTCAGTGATTATTTAACAACAATATATGCACTTGATTCATTATCATTTTTGGGATAAAAAGTTCTGGTTCCTAATAAAAATAAAATTCATTATAAACCTTAGTGACAGATATAAAGATGTGGAACATCTGTGTGGATCATTCTGCAAAGTAAAAATAAGAAAACTGTGAGAAGTAACCAGTAATAATATATAATAATGATTGAAATGCACCTTAATTCTTTAGTACTCAATGTCATTTTTCATCTGTCTGCTCCTGCACCTATTCGACGAAGTGCAGGGTGCAAGAAGAAGAAAAACTGGTCTTTATGCTTAAATTGCTTAGGAAGATAGATGCTGTGTCAGCTGTCTCAGACTGTCAGAGCAAATGTAGCACTCTGGTAGAAGCAAGTGACCATTGTTAAATTACTGTGTTCGTGATCAGTGGCTTGCAAAAAGGAGACGAAGTAGCCAGCAGCTGCCTTAAATTTCTCTATTTTACTCTCTGTAAAAGGCCAGACCTGAGCTGCAGCACGGAACAGAAGTGTCAGGAGAATATATTTTACTTCTGAAAAACGTTGCTAGAGAAAAAAAAAAAAGCTGACTCTCTATATGAAGCTTTCTTAAACTTTTCTGAAGAAATTTCACACAATTAATGCAGCATGGAATATAGTTAACAGGGTCACTTAGGAAGCATGGCCACGCCTCAACCCCACCTGATCATCTTAGGGATATTCCATGAAAGTTACTTAATGAAGAGAGACTTACTTGAAAAACATGGACTCAAACGAGCACCATCTCCTAATTAAGTCTCAAGTTGCTCCATGAACACAGCGTAGTCTTATTTAATCAGGAAAAATCAGCGCTGTTCTTGTCATCAGCAGATCGAATTCTTTTAAAAACAATGAAGATACAGATTTTTTATTTTAAAAGATTTTATTATATCATTGCATGACATAAGCAGCATGAAAGCTGAATTTATCTGGCAGAACGCTCTTTAGAGAGTCCTGTTTTGACCCATCACTGTCAACATTGAGACAAGACTTTTATAAGCTTGGCAGACTTGTTCTCCAGCACTAGTTACCATAGTAACTCAGCCGGACTTACCCATTAAAGCAACAAAACTCTCACTTTAGTAAGCCAGACTAATCAAAATAAGATAAGCTTTCCTTTAGTACTGTTTCATGAAGTACCTTCCTGATGAACCTTCTTATACTCAGTTCACTTTCTCAGCTATGTTTTTTAATTTTTCCAAGTTTCTGTTAGTCTTTGTCTCTCTTTAGCAAGCACGGGAATTTAGTGATAGTGTGAAAACGGCTTCACTGACAGACAGTCTATTATCAACTTGTCCATTAGATGTATCACAGAAAGATCTACAGGCAAAGTTATTGTTTGGGATCTGGCCAATACAGCCTTGATGCTTCTCTCCCTAATTCCCAATTTCACTTTCTCATATGTCACAAAAATTGAGCAGATAATGACAAGTTATTCATTACTGTAATTAAAAAGATAAGTTAACTGTCTCAAAAAAAATTGATCTTTTATTAGGGAAAAGAAAAAATATCCCCCACAAAACCTCTATGACTAACAGCGCTGTTAATCATCAGAGCCAATCAGTATCTACATAGATGCAGGATGATTTAAAACATAACCACTGCTAGCAAGATGGATGTTGGACTTAACAGTCTGCATAGTGTGCGAAAACATCTGCTGGGCTCTATCAGGCATTTACACTGCACTCTGACCAAGATAGATAACTCTGCACATGTTGTGGCTCTATACTCGTTTGAATAAAAGTAAACAGTATTTAAAATTATTAATTATTGATTCTGACAAATGACGTGTATATTTACTCATTCTTGCCATCCATGTGTTTCATTCTCCTCCTCAGTGATCTTGCAGTGCCAGGCAATGTAATAACATAAGTCATTTCTTAGTGGAAATAGTTTTTCATGTAATGTGAAATAAGATTTTAAGTATAACAATAGACTTTGGTGGTCAAAGATATAAAAGTGTTTATTCTTGTGGAGTGGCAGAAAAATAAAACAAAAGCAGTATGTTTTATTTAAGTGTACAAGCTATAATGAAAGTCACATGGAAACATGCTCACAAGACCAGCTTAAATTTTGTTGGGCTAATAAATGGTCATAATTACCAGCTGTAACTTCAGTTATGCCATTTGCCACTTTTTTGGAAGCTCAGTGAGGCATCATCATCCAATTGGATCACTAATAATCAAAAAGCTTTTCAGATAACATAACACATGCAAAATATCTAGCACCAGAAAGTCTCAAATTTAACCCATAGTATAAATTATTTAAAAGCTTAACAGAGAATTTAGCGGCCTAGACCAAATGGAAATAATATTCTGAAACTAAAACTACAGCATAATACAGAAGTTTGGCTACTAATCTCCCTGCGAGTCTTAGAGGAGAATCATGGGAGTGACAAGTCACAACATCTATTTAAAGGGCTGAAACAGGATCTCAGTGTGACAATGCTTCTAATTAATGTTAATGTTTGCATACTGACATCTTTCCATGTTAGCATGTTAGCTTTTCCTACATCTTTGCTGCATTAAGAGCATTTTATTAATGATTAAAATTAGATGTAATAATTTTTTTTTTTTTTACTTTTCAAGCTACTATTCGAATGTGTTTTCAGCTAATGATACATTCTCTCTGAAGCAAAGATGGTTAATTAACTGTAGAAATGAGATACTTAATGGCTGACTATAGTAACTCATGTCAGTCTAATATATGTATTGAGAAAATTAGTCCGTACAACAGAATTTATCGAACCCCAACATGCACACGGCTCCCCCATTGGTAACCTCGGTCAGAATCGGTGCAAATTAAGGTAGAACATGTTACATTTTCATTATTTTATATACAACACTAGCAGAAGCACAAGGTCATAAAATAAGGAGTGTGTGAGTCTGAACCAGGTAGTCAAGGGGTGCTAATATTAGGAGCTTTGATCTTAGCTGCGCTCAAAAGTAATTTTCTACTAGATTAACTGGATACTGTGGGGTCATCCTTAATGCATCTAATGATCTTGAGAAACTTCTCAAGCTATGTAAGGGTGCTTGCTAATTAGAACCTAACAACTTTGGAGAAAAGGGATGTAGCAAGAAGGGCATGAGTAGTTGTCTATACATCATTATACTCTATTTTATTTCATTAGCTTTAAACCTAGTTGCTAAATCTCCAAACAAGTTAAAAAATACCTGTTTTCATTTTAAAACATCATCAGCCAAAGCCTGGTGCAGGACCTACCGTCTCCCACAGTCACTTTTAGTAGGAAATGTCTGTCAGCTAACTTTGAAAAGCCTAACATTACCCCACTTTCCATTGTGGCTCTTTAAAAGCGAAAAGGTCCTCTCTGCAGGATGTTTGCAAGCATGAATAATCTCCATGCTGCCTTCTCCTGTAGCATGCTTTTAGATTTATAAATGATTGAAATTGCTGGTGCTAGGTTTTCCCTTTCTCAGAAAGTAGTCAGCTCATATGAAGTTGTTTTTTCTCAGACATTTGTACCGCAAATCAGAATATTCGTCTTAGTTTGATGATAGCATGTTCAAATGGAGCAGACCTGAGCTGTGAATCATAAAGATATCTGGCACTGTCATGCACAAAGTTGTAAAGTGATTAAATTTCAGGGAATTTTGTGCAGATACTCTGACAGCTGATGAGATGACATTTTGCTTTTCAAGTATTATCATAACAGACACAAATACTCTCACACAGAGAATTTTAAGCCAGTTTTAATATACAGATTATGCTTATTTCCACAAAATAATATATTGAAAATGCTTGTTGGCCTAAGCTAGCCTGCCTGCTTCTAAATGTATAGTACATGAAGGTTAATGAAGCAACTGTGTGTCTCACAGTTTTGCCTTCTGTCTTTTTTTCCTGCCCGGTAGGAAGAGTCACCTATTGCTGATGCTCTCCAAAGTTCCTGCTGGCTCCAGCTTCTGGTCTTGGTCTTTATAGACCAACCTGTTCAGACAAGAAGATAAAAAAAACAACCTAAATATTTAAATTTTATTTCATGATCATTGTTGACATTTGAACATAGACTCCATAAAACTTTAAAAGATCAAGCATCATATTGTCATCCCAAGTGGGCGCTGAGAGGATAAATATACAATGAGTAAGCTTTAAACATGAAAATGGAACAGATGTCTGGCAGTATATGCTTCAAAGTGACAGGAGCGATGGTGAGGGTGGAGGCATCTCTAAGGAGATGGTAGTGCGTGGTTGTTTAAATCTTCCTTTCCAAGTCCCCTTTATTTGTAAATGTTTAATGCACCCAAGAGGATCAAATGAAGGCTGATGGACTGTTAAGAAAAGGCTAAAATGAGTAGAGCAAGAGATAGATTACAGAGGCATTTTGTGAAGTTGAGAGACATTAAGTGACATCCATTTTAGCCTTGTCTTTGGCAAAAAGCTGAAAGCATTGAAACAGTGTTGGACTTCCTCTGTTAAATATTACTGATAAGAAAATGCTGATGGCGAATGAGATGACAAGTGCAGAAGGTTTATTTATTTTTTTCTTTTCTTTCTTCCCAAACTAAATAAATGGGGCTCTGTTTTATGAAGTAAATGGAATCATTGCTCAGGGTAACAACCAGTAAATTGAATATGCAAAGCGAAATGCTGAAGAGAGGGTGGGGGCAGGGATAGATGCAAGACACAAGGGAAAAATGGAGGCAGACAAGGAAAGATTGAGGAAGTCTTAAAAATACATTAAATTCAAAGTCTCAGATAAACTGGGTAAGCTGTTCACACTGTGGAAGACGGGGTTGTAGGTAGGGGAGGTCTCCTTTTCTACCTTTGCCCCAGGTGATCTTTACTCAGAACAGTACATCTGGCTGAGCTGATGTGTAGTCTGTAAAGCAGGGGGAGGAAGGGGGGCATCTGAGCGTAAATGGAGCTTTGTGCCTGACTTCCTGCTTGCCTTACTGCTTGCCCAGCCAGGCCTGTAGAGAAAGGCCCTCTCTCCGCCCTTCTTGCTTCATCTCCTCTTTTCATCTCCCTCTTTACCCATCCATTTTAGTACCAACCCTACAGGGCATCCCGACACTAACACTCCCTCTCTGCTTTCATTCTCTTCCCCCACTCCCTTACTTATGTTGTAAATGGAGGAATATCACAGCTAATCCGTCATATTTATGAATGACATGAAGCCTACGGAGAGTTGGGGCATCTTGCCAGAAGTGGCGTACATCTCTGTTGCATGCCCTCCGCTTGGCTGATCCAATCTGCCTCAGGAGCATTGCCGATAAAAAAAAGTGTCCGTAGGGGACAGCAGGCGTGAAGGAACGCTGGACCAGGTCATTTTACGGCTTTATTCCAAAACCTTTTCACCAAATTCTGTACACATTCCAACTAAAATACATCTAAATGCTTCCTACATTGTGCACTGCAATAAGTTGAAGACTATTATTCAAAGAATGGAAACTCAAAAGCAGCACAAGCATGCCAATAATATGGGCACTCACTGATAAGAAATACAGAAAAGTGCTCAAACAAGTTTTGTCTGTTGTATGGGGATATAAAAATAGCAATAAGTGTTTTTCCCTTAGCAGGATTTAAAAATTACATTGTTTCTCTTGGGCCACATTATGTACAGTTAAGAGTTTTAAAACTAGTTCTTCAATGTCATTCAACAGAAGCTTAGATTGTTCATCTGTGAAGGTTTTTCTGGAGGAAAAAAAGCTATGATTAATAAGATTGATTGTACAATGGTTTGTTCATAATCTCAGGCATTAGGTGAGGGATTTTTAATGACAAATAAGCAGCATTCAATTAATTACACAATCTCAAAAGGGATTTATGGAAGAAACAATCAGTGCGGGGCAAAGGGGGAGAGGATGCCATTTTTCACCCAGAAGGACTGCTATGAACCTTTGGATCGGAGAACTTTCTGTGCCTTCACCTTCATCCTCCTACATTTCCTTCAAACATTCATCATCACAAGAGTTTTAAAGAACACTAGATGGTATTTTACAGCCTCTTCTGACTTCACCTCTTAAGGCAGCAATAGTAAAATAAAATTTTAGTGGATTGTCAATGGTCCCTAGCTGTTTGCCCTCAGGTTTTAAGCAGTTTTCTTAAAGAAACCATAATGGTTCAACAAATTACTGCACAACCTTTTAGAGGTGCCGGCCCAGAAAGACTTAATGCCACTTCATGTCCGACTGGGAATGTTTCTCTAAAAACTCTTGCACATTCACAGTAATATTCATTACTGTGTTCTCCACCTGGAGTATCAACTAATAAGCTAAACTTAAGCATATTTTCTTCAGCACAGCTAGGCTTTTGCTGCTTGAAATATGCTATTTTCTGCACAAAATATATTATAGAGCAGCACTTCAGCCAACAGATGCTCTGATTTCCACAAGCCATGGTGTGTTCATGGTTACTGTTTTTCAGTCTGCAAACTCACTCTACTTTTTTTTTTTTTTTTCGTTAATCTCCCGACATAAAGCTGCTTCACAGATTTGTAGATACACACATTAGAGGGACCACTGACCACAAATGCTGTTTTTAAACTATTAGCTGATTGATTTTAGAATCATTACTAAAACATACATATTCATGGGTGAGATAAATGTATCATGAAAACCCACCAGCAGTCTGCGGCATGCATATTATTAGGTCTGACCTGTGAGTCCTGTAGAGACACATCTGTAAACCTAGACTGGGGAGCAGCTATGTTAAACTACTTATTTTCTCAAATAAGCTTTTGAAAAGTGGGCTCAGACATAATAATTGGGATGTGCTCTCGCTTTTGAACTCCTCGGAAATCTTGTCTAGTCTGGGCAATCATAAAAAAACCACATCAGTCCAAATGCATGCCACATTTCAAAACAGTTTTAAAGTTGACGCGGAGTTCAGCTGGATTTATCTTGTAAAAACAATGCAGGAGAGTCAGTTTCAGATATATCCTCCACCACACACCAGCAGAAAGAAGCACTGAGCATTTTGTTATCCATTATTGGATTACTTAAGCAATATCTACCCCGTGCAGGTGCCAGGAGGCATGTTGGGAAAATCTGGCTCAAAGGAATCTCTCGGGTAAAACCTAATCTTATTTAGACTGGACAACATATGTGCCAAACAGCACTGGGATGTATCTATGAGATAAATACAGGCTTTGGATTGTCTAAGGGCATTAAGGAAAGTTTTAAACATCCCAGTTTCTCTTCTTTTATTTCTCTGAGCATTATATTTATACTCTACATTCTTATGTGACTTGTTGCCTTTTAAATTAATGGCTGTACCCACCACTGATGAATGCTACTTTATACTGTTAATGTCAAGGGTCATCCCACTCACTTGCATCTTAACTATTCCAAGTATTCCACCCAAGGCAAGGTCAGGACATTTGCTGATGAGAATGTCTAGGCATGTTTGAAGTAGTATTTTTAAAGAACTACGCAAGATCTATAGCCTCTGTTTACTGTGTTGTCCTGAGGCCCTTTTTATACAAAGAAATGAAATTCCTATAAGGATTCTACATACATAATTTCACATAATTAGGAATGAAATTGTCAAAACTTCCAAAGGCTGCTGCAAAGCTATTTGAAAAACAAAATTAATGAATCAAAAATGAATGTCCCAAGTCTCCTCTGCAAACGTTTATTGAAAGAATGATGGATGGAGTGTTGTGTGTAAAGTGCAACGCTGAGACTGTTCCACCAAGCTGTAGGTAGCTGATAAAGGGTGGGCATAGATTTAAAACATGCCAATCATTAGGTGCTAAACTGTAAAAAGTACACTTTTTTAAAAAAACAGCATGAACTGGACATTGTAAATAGAGGAAGGAAATCAATGATGATGTTGGCAATGGTTGTGAAACACAGTAGAGAAAGGAGGAAAAATAGAACAGATGCCGTCATAGAATTGGCAAAAAAATGGAATTGCTGCTTTGCTTTGTTAATCAAGAGCTCTTACGTTTGGTTGAGTAATTTTGTTTGTGTCAAAACAAAAGCATAATTAACATTTACCTCCATGCCAAAGGAGAAAAAAAAAATGTCAGTGGAACAGGAGCTGAACAGAGTGTTTTGTTGGAGAGTACAGGTCATCTCCGAACAGATGTATTAACGAGGCTTGCAAAAACAAAACAAACAAAAAAAAACTGCAAACAAATTATCCTGGCCATTGCTTCTCTATTTACATAATCTAAATCAGCAACCTCATTTTGGAAACACAAAATATAAAAGTACAAAACTGTGTCTCAAAATTCCAGTTTTTTTGAGGACACTGAACACCATCTGTGCATGGAAAGAGTCTAACTGACTGAAACCTAGTCACCGATTCCAGTTTACTGCCATGAAAACTTCATATTTGTCATGCACTTCCTTAAACTGTAAGCATGGTCATCTTCTCTTTCTTTTTTTTTTGTTTTTTTATGACTTCCAACCTGTTTATAAAACATTGAGCAAAGACATACTCATACAATAGCAAAGCATGAAAAAGTCCATCTCGAACAATGTTCTTGTAACTATATGATTAACATGATAAGCACTCTCTGATCTCCTTTCTGACTTCTTTTAGATTTTTGAGCTTGACAAGATTTTTAATCAGTGTCCCTCAATTTCAAATGATATGCTATGGTTTGGTGGGGAGAATGTGTTTGGTTCAAGCGGCTGAGAAAAACAAGCATGTCTGTCATACTTCAAGGGGAAGATTTTTTTTTTTTTTTTTTTTTTATTGTGAGTGTTGTTTCCCCTGGTGGTTGTCTTGTAAGGTTGTCATGAGACACGTTAATTTCACATAGAACAAAAATTATATTTAGTACAAAGTAAAAAGCAGTTCAAAACATCACAGTGTCATACTCGGCATCTGGGCTACATTACTCAATATCCAGCATCTTGGGCTATAAGGCAAGACACTTAAACAACAACACGTCTCAACACACATTTTTCTTCTTTATGCTACAGCAAGTGACCTGTGACAGCCTCTTTGAAGAGATTGTGTCCACTCAAATAGCTCCAACAAATATATCTTATTATGGCCGATGGGGATTTTCCCTGAAGAATAACTTCAACCACAGGGTGAAAAGTCTTGTTCCGCTTGGTGAGATAAAGGTCGGACCAAATCCAATCCTTGTGTAGCAACTACAGAACTAAAGCCAGAATGTGACCAGAAAGGTTTATGTTTTCAAGGTTTCACTTGGAAGCCAAGCCTTTGGTGCAACCAAGTCCTTTATTGGGTTATTCTTGGAGCCTAATTTGTTTTCAGTGTCATGAAAGATCACCCATTGCTCACAAAATCGATGTGACTTAATATATGCACTTTATTTCCTGACTATTATATTGGCCCATGCTACATCCTTTAAAAGAATGTCTTAATCCCTAGAATATGTTAAGACATCCCCACAGTCTCCTGTATAAATATTAATATTTTTGATACAGACGGTCCAGTCTGTTCTACTTTATGCACTTGGCAGAGTTAATATCTGGTAACACTAACTCACTGCAAACCAAATAAAAGACTGACAGAGACATGCTCATATTTTTGGGGATTCTGTAAAGGTGCAAAACAGGGGTGAGAAATAGGCTCTTAATCCTGATGTCTGGACACAGTGTCAAACAGCTGTCAGTATACATATACATAGTATAAGTTGTGTTAAACTAGAGCAGGCACTTTGTGTCTGGCTACCCCGTCTTTCTAATGAAACCACATGCATGTAAGCACATTAGCTTTGTAATGCCTTATAAACATCAAACTCAAGTCATAATGACTGCAGCAGAAACCAAACGCAGCACTAGCTGAGCAAAGATTACTGCTGAATGCATTCATATTTTAAGACTTTATTAAGCTTTTATGTTTTAAATAAGATTATTTAAATAGGGATACTGTTTTAATTAGTTATTTTACTTACTAGACCACAGTAGGTTTGAAGCCTACTTTGAACTGACTGCATTGGTGACAGCAGCATTATGATGGCAAATTGTGCAGAATTTACTGGTGCACTGAAGCAACGTTTTTATTCTGAAGTGGCCAACGTTGTCATACAAGGAAAATGTGATTTCACTTGTGCTCGTATTTTGTGCGAGTGATCAATAGATATAATCTGCTAATGGGGTGAGTTTATGTCCGACGGCCTTATGTCTTCAAGAAAAATTTGCTCACTGAGGTAGTTTTTGAGCCAATGTCCTTTTTATACTCATCCAGTACTTGGCACCACACACTCATATGGCCTGATAGCCTGGCAGTGGCTAATGTGTGCAAATTGTCATTGGGAGTCTTTTTATATCAAGCACCAGGGCTCAGCACTTCTTTAGAAGGTGACTTCAGCATTTCTTTCCCTTCCATCTCATTTAGTGTGTAGATCCATTGTTGAATATACAGTATGGGTCTGTAAAGCGGGAACTGCCCTTGTCTTAGTCTGTCCTTGAGTTTGCAGTTCTCAGCGAGGTATAGTAAGGAAGCAAGGAAAATATGTAAGAACTCTTTTAATTTTTCTTTTCGTATTAATCTGGCCTTTCGGGTATGACTTTCATATACTATACAGGAAAACTTTGCATTATATGTTAAGGACATACAGTCTGAATATCAACCCAGATTTCCCTGCAGGGGTGGGAGTTTTTTGCCCTTCAAGAAGGTTTTAACTAAGGCCAAAGAAAAACAGTTAACAGCTAAATAACATTTTTTTTGCACAGACAAGAAAACAATAATTTATATCCTTGTCACAGAGCAGATACCTTTCACTTCTAGGTTTCAGTGTCTATATTAAAACACTTTGTCCAGTTTGATTAAATTAAGAATTTTTTATTTTTTTGAACTTGTCCAGCATTGTAGCAAACAGAATTATTGTCTCGCTGCTGTGTTATGCGAAACAAATTTGCTCTGCCAAGATGAGCTTTATAGGTATATGGGTCCTCTTGGTAATCCTTTTTTTTTAAAAAAAAAATATGTCTTTATTTGTTTAAATATATTGTTTTAATTTATCCATTTAGTATTATGAAAATTGAGTAATCTTGCTGGACCCGATAGGAGGGTCCAGCAAGATTACTCAAAAAAACTATTAATAATAATAATTAAGAAATATTTATGATATAACCAGAACTCACAGAAAAATGGCTGTATTTCAGTCGTATACAGACTTACTGCCTTTTCTGATCACAGAATATGTTAACCGTCATGCCTAGTCACCCCTGCAAACCAGTGGGGGAAAGAAACAAACAAACTGAAAGCAGGCTAAACTTTCAATTTCCCACTTTTATTACATAGCAGCTCAAAGCTCTTGAAGTGGTCTTAATGAAGCAGCTCCTTAGTGGCAGTTTATGCAAGCACTAAACCGACCTTATGATTGTTAGTGAAAATACAAACAGCTCATGGAAAAACATCTAGCCACTTGTTAATTATTTCAATCTTTTCTTTTTGAGGCTTTGTCAAAAATCCAAGTTCTCCAAAAATGTATATGTGTAATTAAATAGTGATTAATCTGATTTCATTTGGGTCTTTTGGCCTTGTAAGGACAATGCTGCAGCAGCTCTGTAGACATGAGTTGTTAATCATAGCACGAGCTACCAGATGTGTTCCATTTCCCTCCCTTTATTTATTGCCACAATGGTAATTCACTTCACTATGAAATAAATGAAGGTACAGCTGAGAGCTGCAAGCAGCTTGAGAACATCAAAATACTTGTGTTTATTTTATCCAAATCGCAAAATCTGTGTGAGAAAAGTTTCTAGATACCACAATGCTGATGTCAAGACTTTATAGTAATTCTCGATGAGCATGAGCTTACAAGGCAGCTGTGAATTGCATTTCTGGCTAAGTAACAATGCATCCAAAAGGCCAGAAACCCATGTAACAGATCATTAATTTTAAATGCACTGCCTGGAGTCATATCAGCTGCCTGCACCGAAATTACAGGCTAGCTTCATGTAACACTCATTCTGTAGGACGGCAAAGCTGGGTTGGGAGAGTCTCTTTTTGTTCACTTGATTGAACCACAATTTTACATATTTTTCCCAGTCTGGAATTGATCTCAGATGTAAATCAGGGATAATTACTGACTCCTTGTTTTTTAAACTAGGCCTGATGACTAAAGCTCCACCATGTGGATTTTTAAATTTATTTGATCTGATAGCGTTATCTTTTCTCCAAAGAGCTGGATAACCAGAGACTTTAGACTCTTCAGCATGAGAGGTCTGAAAGGACAGCTAAATTATGATCTCCCAAGCACTTTGTTTTAGAACACTTTTTCACAAAACCTGCTTTTTAGTGCGCATGGATTGTCACATCCAATTACTATATTCAACATGCAGCTACGCTCATAGGCTTTCTTCTGGCTATTGTATTTGATCAGGTCTACTTTTGACTCACTCTGGAATCAACTAATTGTCTGTTCGACCTTGGACAGGCTGGAGGGATATTGGACCAGAGCTACCTTGTACAGTTGTTTCATTTCCCCCTCCTTCCTGTCTCTCTTTATTTGAATTTACTGTACAGTTTCTAACATTAAACTTTTTTCCTTAGTAGTTGGGGACATTTTTTTTTTTAACACTTTTTTCCTGTTGGGATTTTCAATAAATTTGTGGACTTAAGCTAAATTACTTTAGTTGACGTCAATGTTTTTGAGTATCTCTGCAGTCTTTAAACGCAAAAGGTTAAGAAATTCCAAGATGTCTCCATAATTACATTCTCTTTTGAGTAAATATTGGACATCTTTGTTTTGACTCTAATAAGAGGTTAAATATTTAATAAATACATTTCTACTTTTTCATTGCATATCAGCAAAGTTCCTAATAACCCTTACCCTAACCTAATGTCAGTTTATTTAAGATAAAAAGAAAAATACTGAGACATATAAGCATACACTGAAATGAATGGTGGCATAAACAATTTCAAAAATTGGTCCTGTTCTCCAGTTCAATTTTCCAGTACAATTATTGCATGAATTAAATGTGGAAACTATGTAACTGAGGGGAATTGCCTAAGTGATTGTTGCTTTTATGAGCAGCCATTTTATGCCAACAGCATGCAAACACAACGCTTAACACCTACAAACTTTTAACAAGCATAAAGCTGGAGCATCTCTCATTACGGTAATGGATACGAAACACATAATAAACAACATATATATTGTTCATGATGTGAAGGACTTGCAGTGGTGGACATTAAGGATGGATGGGCCATGATGTCTTGTATAACTAACTGCACATGGCAGCCAAGAAAATGACCATCTTGAAATGCAGTGTAGGCTGTATATATGATTAGAAGTAATTAAGTCAATTAAAACCACTAAGAAAGAATGCTGCTTTTAGAGGCCATTTGCAAATGCTTAAACAATACCTGTCTATGACACATTAGTTCAGGCAGGGACACGGAGTATTGAAAAGTTTTGTAGTTCAATCTAAAGTCACTTATTTGTAATGCAGTTCCATTTCTGAGAAGATTTATCCATGGAGGTGGTTTTTCATGCCAGATATCCATAGGCACTGTTGGACGGCAGCCATGTTTGTCATTTTGCAGTGTGCAGGCTATGGCATCTCAAAGTTGTTTCCAAATTGATGACTCCTCATGAAAATTTAATGAAGAAATAGTTTCCAAAAAGGTGGCATTTGCAAAAGCAAGGAAAGACATTAATTAACCATATCACAGTAGGAAAAGGAAGACTTAAAGGTGCACGTAAACCTTGTTGAATCTCAGAAGAAGTGGGTCTTGTTTTGCAGGTCTGCACTTGGCTAACACTACAGAGAGGCTGGCAATTTGCAAATGGAGATGTTATGTGGTATAGAATATTCCAATCTGCAGCTTCTCAGAAATCCTCACTTGCTGCAAGCCTAAAATACTTCGTCTTCAGAGTAGTGAGCTTCGGGCAAAGCTGCTTACGGCTTTGTGTTTGTTTTTTTTTGTTTGTTTGTTTGTTTTGTTTATTTTTTCTTTTTGTTTTGCTAAATAAACATATTTGAAGCAAAGCGAACTGTGAGTTACTTCTGTCACATCTCAAATAACAGTAAGTTATAGCCCGCCCTTGTTCCGTCAGAAAAGTTAGACAAAGGCATGAACAAGACAGCTTAGCAACAGTGCAAAGCCACCTGCTATCATCAAAGAAAATCAAAACCCCCCTTTCCTGAGTGGATGTATAGCCATGGTGGCTGCGTCCCTTGTTTTCTAGCACAACAGGAAAGTATTTGACATTTTGGAAAATGTATTTATGTGGCTTTTTTTTGCCCAGTGTTAGATGATAACATTAATTCCACTCTCTAATCTGCATATGCGTGTTAATGCAGGTGTGAAGGGGTATCGTGGAATTACCACTAGGAGAGGTTTAGCTTTGCTTTGCATATAGACTTAAATGTGGCGTGTTAGCAAGGGGAGTTGCTTCCAACAAATAAATTTGAAATTAAACCTTTCTACTGGCATCTATCAAGCTCAACACTTAGAAAATAATGTGGGTTTTTTTCTTTCATTAAAAATAGTAACCCACTTCGAACTTTCATTGTTCAAGCTAAGCTAAACAACAGTTAAACTGAGATTTACTTTCTTTAACACCTGCAGTGGTTAAATTCAACAATAAGTACTTCACTTTAGTATATTATTTGAGCACATGTACTTTATAATTTTAGTTTTATGCCATTTTTAACTTCAATTCCACCCCATATCGGAGGGATGAAATGTACTTCCTTCTTATTTATGTAACAAATTATATAAGGGGAAAATTTGAAACCTGAAAGACCTTTTCTCTTCATTTCTATGGAAGTTTAAATGACCTAATATCTCTCCAAATTTATAATTTGAAGTCTGACGTCTTCCACAATATCTCCCACCTGTTTCCAGAGGACCAGCTGCCCCCTGGTTTCCCCACCATAGACATGGGCCCACAGTTGAAAGTGGTGGAGCGAACACGCACTGCCACCATGCTCTGTGCTGCCAGCGGCAACCCTGACCCAGACATCTCCTGGTTCAAAGACTTTCTTCCTGTCAACACCACCAACAACAATGGACGCATTAAACAACTCAGATCAGGTAGGTTTCCTCTGCCGAAAACACAATTACTAAAGCAGGGTTTCTTCTTTCTTGTTTTCTTCTGTCTGATCTGCTCCCCCTGCTGAATTCTTTCATTCTCTTCTTCCTCCCATGATTTAACTTCTCATTTGGCTTTTTATTTTATAGGTAATGGCATTGTTTCTACTATTTCCTGTTCTCTACTCTATGTATGCCCCTCTGTGTGTCGTCTGTATAGTATGTGTCTCCCTTTTGTCTTCCAGTGTTGTGCGATGGGCTGTTGGGATTGTTGCTGTGTTTGCTGGCTTCCACTCTAACTATCATCATTGCTCACTGCTGTGACTTTTTACGATTAATTATTTTGCTGTTTTGAGTTCATTTA
This sequence comes from Rhadinocentrus ornatus, assembly GCA_037177495.1. Taxonomy (NCBI): domain Eukaryota; kingdom Metazoa; phylum Chordata; class Actinopteri; order Atheriniformes; family Melanotaeniidae; genus Rhadinocentrus; species Rhadinocentrus ornatus. The sequence goes on along the minus strand of JBAMHW010000005.1, from coordinate 10,233,616 downwards.
CTTTTCACTGCATTGGTGCAGAATTTTTTAACCACCATTTTCTTCATTTCGTCTGTCTGTCTTTTTTTTTTTTTTTTTTAACAGTTATTATTCAACATTCAACTTCATTCAGAACCGACTAAGGAGTGTAAATGCTTTTAAAATAGGATCAAGAAAAGCAAAAGACTCACTGTTCTTGTGCATTTTTCTGGAAAAAGTTTTTAAAGATAATTTTTTAAGGTCACAGAAAAAAAAAATATTTTATTGTAGGCACTTATCAGCCACAACAGTGCATAAAATGTCGGAAATCTTACACCTGCCTCTTAATTATTTGAATTTGCAGCCCCTGCTTTAATGTTTTAATGCCAAAATTGTTTTTATTTGTATTCGATACACCTTAATTAGCCCTTACACCCCAGTTTCCCAAGTTTGATTTTGATATTTCAATAGAGAAGTTCTTCTGTTTTCTAAAAATCCTACCATAGCTAACAGCTCTATGTGCCAGCTGACAACACAATAGCATAACAACTTAGATTTCAGTCTTGTCTGTTTGACCACCTGTCTTCACAGATTTCACAGCTGTCCTTTGTTAAATCATCATGTTAACCTTACTTCCTTGCTGGTTTGTTTTCAGTAGAACTGTGTCAAATTAACCCTTATTTCTAACCTGAGACTTTGATTCACGTACAGTTGCTAAATCATTAACGAAACCTTGTTAACTAAAATTACTTAAGGAATATAATCATATTCTTATGCTGTCTTTCTTCTCTCTATATTTTTAAATCTACAGAATCCTTTGGTAAGTGCTTAGCTCTAAAGCACACATCACCCCACTAATTTCCATGTTCCTACAATAATTAAAATGCATGGCATGCATTTTACTAACAGATAGTTTAGTTTCAGGGCTATCACTAGAGACACACACACTCTTCCCTCACTCTCACAGTGTTCAAATGTACTACCACTATATTATCACCTTATCTGTAGATTATGATCACTAAACTTTAGTCCAATACTGTCATATACTGACCTGAGTAATGATCTGTCCTCACATGTTTGTTCCTCACTACTTATCCACCACTTACTCACTTAATTTTTTTAACGTCAGCACCTAAGTTATTGGAAGTTCAAGAGCTTTAGGGAGGTGAACAGCTCTGCTTAGTTCAGATGAAGATCTGTTGTCAGTGTTATACACAGTCCTGAAAGTCTTTCCCTTCAGTAGATGGTCCTCAGAAGGCATTGCCACCTCCAAAATGCCACCTCCCTCGTGGTACATCAGTGTACAAGTTCTTCTCTCTGACCTATGATTTTTCTATGATTCTATAAATCCTGTCTTTCATTGCCAGTAGAGTACAGAAAAGTTCTTACTCTCGTTCTCTTTCCTTTCTCTGTCCTGTAGTACCTTTATTTACGTACCCTGTTAAATCTAATTTGATTCTTCTTCCAAAGCCCCCAGCCTCTATCTCCTCGTACTAATGCTTCTTCTTTCTAATCTTATTTGCATTCATATTATCCACCCAGGTGGTACACCAATAAGAGGTAAGAGTGCTGAACTGACGTTCACAGAATGAAAATAATACAAATTCATTCTTGCTGTCAACCCATGCATTCACTTGAATCACCTCCATTCTTGTCCTGTTTACCAAGACCAAAAACCATTACGTTCATATGGACCATACTTCTTCTTTGTCCTGTTTTGTTGACTAAATTAGTATTTCATCATCTGTATACGCTTTATTTACTCCTTTGTATTCTTGTTTCAAAGCCCGTTTAGCTCAGTTGTGATATGCTTGCCTTGGCTCAAATAAGCATATCCAATGACAATTTTTTTTTCCAAACTATATTTTTTCGTTCATTTTTGTTTTCTTTTTGGCCATAGCGAATCATGTGTCCCTCTTTTTGTCCAACTAAAACAACCAAGCATTTTTTCCCCCTTAGCTGTTCTTGTTCAGCACTAAAAATATGCACAGATGCTGTGGAATCACGCAGGCATGCTGAAGACAACATTGCTCTCCTCTGCTTTTTTCTCCCAAAGAATTCTTTCTATCTTTCCAAATATTTTTTCCATTTCTTCTATTTGCTTTCCTCTCCTGTACCTCTACAAAAAAAGCCCAAACAACCACTTTTTTGATAAAGTTTCTACGGTGCTTTTTTTTTTCCCTCTTTCACCTATTTTTCTTACTTTTCTTGGGTTTGGAGACTATTTTACTTTTTGACTTTTTTTTTTTCTTCAGGGTTTGGGAAAGGCAAACAGTAGAGTCTGACGAGGACCTGATTGGCTCATTTTTGCCGTGTGACATGGAGCTGGAGAGTTGTTGATGCATGAAGCCATTTTTCTCTGGGTCATGTGACACCACACTGCTGATCCCATTAGTGGATTTTTATGGGTGTCTTTTGTGGCTTTCACAAGCTAAAGCAGTGGTTGGTTGCATTCTTGTTGGCTCAGGCCGATATTTTGAATTTTGTCTTCTAATACAATTGCATTTTATTTTTCAGCTAAGGGTTGTCAGAAGGTTGTAAGTTGTGTCGACATACATTTCTTGATAAGATTTGCATGTCAAAACTTTTGTTACAGAGGGTTATATGTTGGTTTTGCCTTACATAATATTTCAATTACATTTTTTCCAGATATCTCAGCAGCATTTTTCAATTTTTTTCTATGCGCTGCAATTTTTTTAAAAGTTGCTTCACCCAGGTGAAGTCCCAAATTAATCCCTAGGCTGAATATTACAACTGATCTGTGATTCAATATACAAAAAAAAAAAAAAAAAAAAAAAAGAACCAAATTTCTTTTTTTCAATTTTCCCCCCTTTTTCTGCTGCTTTCTTCTCCTTTAAACCTCTTTTTTTTTGCTCCCTGTTTCCCTGAAACAGT
>JBAMHW010000005.1:10199160-10230663 GCA_037177495.1 Rhadinocentrus ornatus | reverse complement strand
TCTGTACCGCTTGTTCCCATTAGGGGTCGCGGGGTGAGCTGGAGCCTATCCCAGCAGTGTTTCAGGTGAAGGCAGTGTTGTTTAAGTGTTCCCTTTATTTTTTTGAGCAGTGTACATATAAATGTCTTTCTGATAGTGTCATTTTTTCATGAAATATTGTTTAGATATTTTTCATCATTTTATATTTGACAAGTTTTTAGCTGTTAAACTGCAAGTGGATTTGTTTTAGTTCTTGAATAAAAATTAAATAGAAAGTGAGACCAATTTAACCAATGTCAATATTTTAAAAGTTAACGCACTTGTAGTCAACTGTTGGTTTGAGTTGAAATGTGGGCACTGGAAAAACCTTGAAAAAGAAAAATACATTAACAAATAGTTATCTAGAATAACTGCCTGTCATGAGTCAGGTTAAGTTCATGTTTTTGTTTCATTGTATGCATTGTATTAAGTTAAATTAGGTAGGGAAAACTAACTTGGCATTTAGTGCAGAGGACATGATATACTACACAGAATTTTTCTTTTTTTCTTTTTATAAAGTTTTTATCAGACTAAATTTTATATTGGTCATTAACCAGCGTTTACACAGCACAGAAATTTATTTAATCATTATCGGTCACTCTCTCCACACCAGTTACGAATCATTTCTGTGTAACTGAGGCAGCCTTTATATAAAAAAGATTAATTAATTCATTTAAAAAATAATAAATAAAAGCTACTGCTCCTTTAAATTTTCACTCCTTTTAATTTTTTGGGATGGGAGGGAAATACGGAGACAAGAGAGGCGAAGCAATAAAAAGAGGTTAAAAGAAAAAGAAAGACACACACACACACGTAAACTCGCGGTCGAATCGACACTCCCCTTAAACATAGCACCGACACACTGTCAGACTGGCCAGATTCGTCCAGCTGCTGTGTGGATGTGTGCAGCCCTCTGGACTTGGTGGGAGGGGGAGAAGTTTCCGCGAAGACGAGCCGGGATCACTCAGAAAGACGATGCCTTTCTCTTCCAGACGAGTCTCAGAAGCTGCTTTGTGGATTTGCTAATTTCCTCTATTATTATTTTTCCAAGTTATTCAGCAGGGTTGAGAAGATATTCTGAGCCAGAGGATGCTCCCACAGGTCATTTGGATTCTGTATGTCTTGTCTTTTTGCTTTTTCCAAGGAGGCTTTATCAGGTAAGCCGACCGAACATTTATTATTCTGTTTTTACAAGTTATTTATTTCCCTTATTGGCTGCTTAACATAAACTTTTCCACCATTAGACAGTTGACAGTACTATCACACCTGTCGTTCTATCCACTTTTTAAGTCGGTTTGTTAATGTCGCGCTTTGCGTGAACACATATTGCGCTGCTAACAGAGCGTAATAAATAATAATTATTATAATTTTTTTAAAGAAGAAGAAAAGAAAGAAAGAAAATAATCGTATCCGTATTTAACAAGAGACAACGAGATAACAGCATTTTATAGTGGTAAATTCGAGCAAGCATGCGCGCAATGAAGAAAACAAATCCAGCTCTTCACGCGCAAAGGAAACAGATATCTTGTCTTTCTTAAAAAAAACAAACAAAAAAAAACTGTTTAATATCCCTTTATACAAGTTGCTAATTAGCAAATATACAATCTACGAAAAAATGTGTAGCCTACTTCTCATAGTGTCCTGAGAAAACCTCTCCTGGTCTCAAACAAGGCTACCTGTGGAATTCACTCATGGTGGGGCTGAGTGGCTTTGTGAGGAGCGTAAAATGAAGCAGCAAGACTCCGTGTATGATACCAGTAAAATGTGATTACAAAGCTCACACACCAACGTATGTTGTGAATTAAGAATGTATTCACAGATGTGGGGAAAAGTGTGGTCACAAATTGTCCTCTGTTTTGTCTCTTTCATTCTTTGAATTTTCCCTGAAACACACCTTATTACTCACCCTTTTCCTTAATTTACTCAGACCATCTGATCTAAAAAGAACAAAGCTGCCTATTCCCACTTTCTCCCTTCCACCCCATCACCCCATGGCAAAAAAAACTTTTATTTTCACTGAACACTTTTCGTATTTCATGCCCTGCCACCCTCAGGTGTGAGGGGAAGGAAATTAAGATCTGCATAATCCTGGAACGGAGCTGTGACTCTGTGAACCCAGGGGCGAGGAGAGCAGCTTTTAGCCTGGAGAGGCAGTCAACTGACAGCACCTCCTCGGAGAAATTATATGGTCTCCTGCCAGCCTTACTGCTCACTATGTGGTGTGAGAGTGGGAGGGAGGCAAAAGGAAAAGGAAGCGTTTGAAGAAGGAGGGCAGGTTTAAACAACAGGCAGAATCAGATGGAGCTTTACAAATGTTGAGGGAATTACGGAGGGTGAAAATGGGAATGGAGCAACCTGGGATGCATGCTAACAAGAAATTGAGAGGTCAACGCATTTATTTGTAGGCAGCAGGGAGATTAGTGAAGTAGAGAATGGAGCTTGTAGATGGAGAGAAATGGTTTCAATTGGGAAGGAGATGAGGAGAGAGGCGAGTGTGAGAGAAAGTATTGTCAGAGATGTGAGATAAGATTGTCACGTAAGAGGATTCAAACTGGTTGGATATAAGAAGTGTTAGATGGTTGTCAACAAGAGTAAATGAGAAACGGGCAAAGGGTGTAATGAATAATACAGATCATATCAATATCACAGTGTGATGTATAAGAAGTTTGGAGATATTTTTGTCAATGTGTACATGTAAAAAGAAACGGCGTTGAGTTGTGCAGTTCAAGTCTGTTCAAATTGAATATCAACTCCAAAGAAAAGCCTCAATCTGCCTGGTTTCCTGAACCTATTCTGCCACTCAGTTCATTTGCTTGTGGAGTATCTCAGCCTATGCTTGTAAAAGATCATTCCAGGAGAAAAAAAGCAAAGAAATTTAAAAAGCTAAGCCGTTTTCATATATGCGATGATCTTGAGTCAAGGCCGTCCTCACATATTGGCTGAATTGGGCAAAACTTTCTCTTTAAAACATTTTCCTTGTTCACAATTGCATGTAGTGACTTTAGATTTGATATCTAAGTGGTTGCTTTGTCTGCCTAAGGTGTTTTTCTTTTATATATTCTGTATTTTTTTTCTTTAGTTCTTTCATTTATGACAATATGATGTCCGACTGAGGTTTCGTCTATTATTGTGGATATAATAGCAAGAGATATGTGCAAGCACATGCTAATCAGCATAGCAAAGTTTAAGGATATGTCATATGTCTGTCTGTCTGTCTGTCTGTCTCTCGGTTGGTTAGCAACATATCTAAAAAAGTAACAGATTTTCATATAATTTTCAGGAAATCTCCTAAATAGAATAAGGAACAACTAATTAGATTTTGGAGGTGATCTGGATCACTGACTGGATCCAGGAATTTATTAACACTAGAACCAGCAACATTCCAATACTCCCTATACCAATACCGCCACTGGGGGTCATTTTGACACTGTGTCGATGCAGTTTTCAAGACTGTTTGGAGGAAATTCAATTGCAATGCTATCCACAACAGAAGTGATTACTAACTAAAATCAAAGCAAGAGGAAAACTGTGTGATAGTTTGCAATGTCGACTTCTAAACTCCTAAGGGCCTCTTTCACCATGCCTAACATGTAAAGTGTATTCAAGATAAAAAAAAAAAAAAAAAAAAAAAAACAGACCTAAATTTCTTTCTTTCAATTGTCCTCCCTTGTTATGCTGCTTTCTTATACTGTAAACCTCTTTTTGTTTGATCCATGTTTCCCTGAAGCAGTATCACTCATCCCCATATTGACCAGTCCAGTGACATGTTGTATTTTGATGGACTTGCCCCTATTCTTCCAAATAAATCTTACTACATTTTTTGTTAACATTGGCTCCAGGATGAGTGTCTTTCTAAGACCTTATAAGACCTTTTAAGATCTTTATTAAATCTTTAAAGAGATCATTAACTATTTAAATGTATAAACTATAAAATATAACTTAGGTGTATATTCTGCTTTTTGTTTTTTGGTTTCCTAGCTCTGTTAAGGGAAACAGTTAGTTGTTTTGCAATGTCTGGGATGGTTATCAGTTGCAGCTATCCCTTACCTATAGTGGGATTACACAGTCTCCATTTAACCTCAGCCAAAAGGTCTAGTTGTGATACTGATTGGAGGATGAAGTCTTAAATATATTGTTTCTAGTAACTAATAACAGAATGTAAATTTATTAATGCAGTATTGGAGACTGTTTAATAATAAATTTCCTCAAACCGTCCAAACTGCTAAGGTGTGCAAGGATAAAGCAAACTAGAAATGGAGGGGGCTTAAGTTGGCCTCCTTAGGGCCAAACAACCTTGTTTTCTGTTTTTCTTTTTCTTTTCATTTTTGCTTATGTACTTGATGCTAATAACCCAAGTTTAACCACATATACTTCGCTGCCCCGTTTGTTATTCCCAACTAGGAGCCCTCCAGATAGAGCAAAGCGAAGAGTCTGACCAGGGGAAGTATGAATGTGTGGCGACCAACAACGATGGAACCCGTTATTCTGCCCCAGCAAATCTCTATGTCAGAGGTAGGAAATGTGTCTTAAAACCACCAGTATGCTTCTGTCAAACATGATAATAAAATTCCCTTTAAAATTCATGAGAAATGTTTAAATCAGCCAATAAAGTCTACAGGGGCCATGTCGTGTGAGGTCATTGTAAGTATGCTTCATTTTTTTTTTTTTTTCTCTTCCTTGCACTTGGCTTACCTGCACTGATATGAACCTACAGTGCTATGTTATTTGTTTCTGGTCTGTTCTGTTGGTTTTCCCAAGTCTAACACTAGTGATGAGAGTGATTGCTGCATTTATCTACTAATTACTTTTAAAACCTGCCTGGAGGGGGTGGTAAAGGGTGGGCAGATCTCCTCCATCAGTCCCTACTGTATTCTACCAGTATAAATACCTTTTCTCTCCCCATTGATCGACACTAGAAGGATACAGTTAGCCAAATTTTGTTAGTGACAGTGTATTTCTTTTCTTTTTCTTTTCTTTTCTATTTTTTTTTACTTAACGTGTTATCAATCATCCAAGTCTATTGCACACTAATGTAAACATGTAAAATAAGCCTATAAAAAAACTATAACACTTGTGTTAGCTACAGGTTTTAAATCTGTTATTCTGCTAAAGTTCAGTTATCTTGTACTTGAGGCACAGTTGGCATATAATTTGTTTTTATCCACATTTTCTATCTTCAAAATCCTCTGTAATAGCCATGTCCTGCTCTTCATTGTTTGCATAGAAATTTATTCCACAGATTATTATCTTTTTTTTCCGCATAAACTCTACAATGCTCCTTAGTCCTATGGTTAGCTTCTATAAACAAATGCTAAGTATATTTCATAAAATATATAATAAAGCTAAACTACACATATCTGCTTGTTATAAGCTAACCAGAAGTCTGGGCCGAACATGTCTTAAAAGTAATTCTTTTTTGTTTTTTGTTTTTTTCGTCAGTTATAAATGTTGAGCTCAGATAGATGAAACTATTGTTCTATAACCTGGGTGTCAGGGAGAGACAAGGGGCTCCCTCCACCCTAGAGACTTATGGTCCTTTGGGGTTTTTTTGCACAGCATTGCAACACTATAAACATGGCCTTTTTACTCTCTGTGTTTCCCTTGTTTTTTCTCCTTATTTCATTTTTTTCTGCATCAAATTCCCTACATCCCTCAGAGCTACGAGAAGGTTGGTGTGTTTTTACTTTTTGAATGCAACACAAAACAGAAACAACTTATTTTTTCTTTTCTTTCCGGGTCGCTACAGTGAATTGCACATTAAAGATATTGAGATATAAGCACAGATGCATTACATTGAATTTTAGATCCCCTCGATTTTTTCCTTCTATCAGTATCATTTCACTCTCTGTTGTACATTCAGTGTTTATGTTGCCATTGAGAATGCCCCTGGTCCTTGTCAGAATGCTTGACTGTCCAACAGGTGGTGCATGTTTGCATCTTTAAGGTGGGACGGTGGGGAAGATATTTGCATCTGCCTGACAGTCTATTTGCATGATCACCTTTTAATGTTTCAACTAGTCGTCCCCTTTCCCCAGTCTTTACCTTGTCAGTGTTCCTGCTTGGTTTTTCTGATGACTCTAAGCACAGCACACCAGTAGGGTAAAAAGACCTTAAAAGGAAGCAGGAAGAAATCGTTGACTGCTGTGGGTTTGGGGCATGTAGCCATTTAAGCAGTTTCCTTCTGGCACACTCTCCAGCTGAATTTTTTACAGATAAAAGTATGCTCAAGAAAAATACACCCTTTGTTGCAATTGGCACTAAAGCCAAGCGTCAAGCTGGAGAAACAATTTTGCCTGCAGAGATTATACATTTCCTTGGATGAGGAAGTTACTGCTCAGGAAGTCATGAAAGAATCATGCATTTAGAGTGTTATCCACAAGTCTTGACAAATGTAATGATATTCAAATGAGCAGGATAATATTATGTCTGTGGGGAGCGTGATCCAATTGGATATTAATTAAATATTGAGTGAGAGAAACGTTGTATTTAATAATGCAAGCAGTTCCCCTTGATTTCCTCTCTGGAGAACGGCAGTCTGCTCAACAGAATGGGCTTTGTGAATTAGTAGCAGGCAGTAGGAAGTGCATGGTCCTTGCTATAGTCAAGTGTAGTAAATATCTCCACAAATAAGTTAGATATTACAGACCCAGTTTAATAAGAGGGTGCATTAATAGGCAATACATATCAGTATTCAAATGATTGCAAGTGACATATTACATAACAGTTATTTAAAGGCTTACTTGAACTGAATAATCTAAACTTAGATAACAGTAATCCATCCTGAATGCCATGAGCAGTAACACTGACTTCACTTATAATCTGAATGCTCCCTTTAAGTTGTATTGAGGTGCCTGGTTGTCCCTGTCTGGTTTTGTCCTTATGTTTCTCACATATCTTCATATTTTTTGCAGACAAATCCAAACTAATAAAATATTTGTATAAAGATAATGTTCGTTCCTTTTCTCTCTGCTCTCCTTGGTCCTCCCAGAAACATTTACACAAGACTAACCCTTCCATTTGCATTATGTGATGCCCTTTGATTACTTATTTTGTCCTGCAGCACTTTCCCTGCTTTAACTCCTTCACATGCTTGTCTCCTGGAGTCTCATATTATCCTTGTATGCATGATGGACTTTTGCTCCCCTCTACAAGGCCTTTAGGCCATCCATGTGTCCATTACATTGCAGATTTAAGTTCATTCTAATTTTTATAGCAAATTGTAGCTTTTTTATTTTTTATTTAGATTTTATTTATTTATTTTCCATAGGGGGGTGGTGGCATCTGCTGGAGTTGTCAAATGATATGCATTTAACGGTCCATTTTAATATCACACATTATACTACTGTGCTGCAAAATTTACTGTTTAAAAAAAAACATATAAGGCAGTTGATTGTTTGAAGGTTTATAATCAAAGAGATATATATATTTCACTGTCTTATATTATATTCCCCTTGTAAGACAGATGTTTTTTTTTCTCAAACTCTCAATATGTATGACGTCTGCTGGCCCTTTCTGTCCAACCACACTTCTAGACCTGAATCTTTTTTTAAATAAAAGCAGTTAATGTTTGTAGTTTTGACTCCTTGTCAGCCACATATTGATTCATAGAACCAGTAAATGTAATGTGAATACATTAATGCTTTATAAAGCAGCATAACTTTTTCTTCTCTGATAAGCTAAAGGCATCTCATTTGCTATTGAAATTACTGGCATAAAGAAAGTACAAATAACTTGCATCTCTGAGCTGAATTCTACAACCAGTGTTAAAGGTTTACATTCTTTGACCAACTTGGTGAATTTTACTGACATTAAAAGTGGTCTTTTAGTGCTTGGCTTATGAAAACATTTCATCAGATTTTTTTATTATCATTGTTAAATTCATGTAGTGTTAATGCATAACATTTGGCAGCACTAGTTTACATTTGCACCAAACCGGAGAAGCACAGAAGGACATCATTCCTCTCTGTTGTGTGTGCAGCTCCAGTCTATTATCTATTTGTGTGTATGATGTGAGGATGTGATGCGGCACATTATCTCACATCAGCTGGAAGTGCGCAGCCCAAAAGTCGTTTCTTTGCACACAACTGTGGAGTGCTGTTGAGTCTTCAAATATCTGTACTGATGGTGATGCAGTAGTTTGTGCATGGTGCTCATTCTGGTGTTTACCCATTCACCAAGAAATCTAAGTGTACGATGGAATACACTTAAAATGTTTTAAAATTTTTATCATAAACAGTTGATTTCTAATGCTATGATTAATGCTTTAATATTCTAATTTGTATAAATAGTGAACTGTCTTATTTGATTCATGGCGATACAAAAACTTTCTTTTATAAAGAAACTGGGTTGTTGCAGTTTCTGTTTGGTGTTCACTTCATTTTGTCTTTTTTTCCAGTGCGCCGGGTGCCACCACGATTCTCCATCCCACCTACAGACAATGAGATCATGCCAGGCGGCAGTGTTAATATCACTTGTGTGGCAGTAGGCTCTCCCATGCCATATGTCAAGTGGATGCTGGGTGCTGAGGACCTTACTCCAGAGGACGACATGCCCATTGGACGTAACGTGTTGGAGCTTACAGATGTCCGGCAGTCAGCCAATTACACATGTGTGGCCATGTCAACCCTTGGGGTGATAGAGGCAGTGGCACAGATATCAGTTAAAGGTAAAGGTGCTTCTTATCTCTCCCATTCATAATTAACGACTGCAACATCTATAAAAATTCTAAAGATAGAATTAGACATAGAAGCTTTTTTTTTTTTATCTATCACTGCCACAACAAGTTATATCCAGAGATTTCCTTAAATTTTACCACAAACTTTGATACCAGTCTCAGAGCATTTGATGCCACATTGAAAATATAGTGATAGTGAAGTGCTTATCTCTGAGCTGGAGAACTACAAAGCCACAAGCTCACCGTTTCCAATTGCGAGATGTAGGCAGGAGGGGGTATGTTGGGGTAGAAATGTAGTGACTATTTGTTTGGTGTCCTCTGTAGACATTGGACTTATCTGAGAGTAATCATATCTGTGCTGCAGTGTACCAGAAAGATATCCCAGATTGTTGTTGTCATGTTCTTGTGCACACAAGGGACAGACCCCCATTCACATACACTCTGTTTTGTTTTTCCGAGACATTACATAGAGATATTAGTCACATTATAACAGTCAGGCAGCTCTCCCAGTAGCCTACTTTAGATGGCATATAAAGACAATCTATTGCCCTGATATCTTTTGCTGTGTGCCACAGTGTGGGGAATTAAAGCGATAAATTTACCTGTTTAATTATTAAAGAGATAAAGAGAAATCTAAGATTAACGACAACAACAGCACTGTTTAATGCTGAACATGGAGAATACAAGCTTGTGTCTTCATGGCTTAAAAGTGTCCTTGGTTTATAAAATAAATTGCTCTACAGAGATAAAACTTTTGACCGTTTCCCATAAATTTAACATTTTAATTTATGTTTATTTAATGATTTTCGTCACAGCATTACCCAAGGCTCCTGGCATTCCTGTAGTAACTGAGCGCACAGCAACCAGCATAACATTGACTTGGGACTCTGGCAATCCTGAACCAGTGTCCTATTACATCATCCAACACAAGTCCAAGTACTCAGAGGACTTGTACAAGGAGATTGATGGCGTAGCCACCACCAGGTACAGTGTGGGAGGACTCAGCCCTTACTCTGACTATGAGTTTCGGGTGGTGGCGGTTAACAACATTGGACGAGGGCCGCCCAGCGAAAGCATCGAGGCCAAAACAGCAGAGCAGGCCCCGAGCACTGCCCCAAGGCAGGTCCGAGGTCACATGATGAGCACCACAACAGCAGTCATCCAGTGGGATGAACCAGAGGAGGCTAACGGACAGATCATGGGCTACAGAGTTTACTACACCATGGATGCGACTCAGCATGTTAACCTCTGGGAGAAGCAGATTGTGCGGGGATCCAACTTTGTCACCATCCAGGGCCTCATCCCAAATAAGACGTATTACATCAAGGTTTTGGCCTACACATCGGTGGGCGATGGGCCCCTCTCTCCAGACCTCCAAATCATCGCTAAAACTGGAGGTGGGTTTACTCTCCTTATACAAGAACCCTACTGACGGTTAATATACAACACGAGCAAGTTTGAAATTTGTTCCTGTCCTACAGTGTAACTCACTCACAAATATTCTTGCAGTACTTTTTTTCTTTTTTTCCCCACTTCCCTCATTAGCAGGGTATAGTTGTGCGTTGTAAACACATATAAACATCTTCAGGCAAACATTTCAGTTTGCTTTTCAATTAGGCAAGAAAAAAATGTTTAGCTTTAGAAAGTCAATTCAAAACACGAAGCTAAAAAGTTGTCTGTTTACTTCTTAATAAATAATTTTAAAATAAAAATGCATTATATTTTATTTACACTGCCTGCTTTGGCAGAGCTGCATCTCAGTGTGGATGCTGATGCAAAAACAGTGTGACTGAAATGAGAGTAAATCATGCAGAATATTAAGGGTAATATAGTATAATAAAATCATCTCTTTGTTGAAATTCCAGTTCCCTCCCAACCGACTGACTTCAAAGGAGAAGCCAAATCAGAAACAAGTATTTTACTTTCATGGAACGCTCCGGCACAGACTGGACAAGAAAATTCAGTCACGGGATATGAGCTCATGTACAGCAAGAAAGACGACAGAGAGGAGGTAATTATATTCCAATGTGAAGTCATCGAGTTCAGTATTCAGAGTTTAATTCTGTAATTGCATATTCAGTAGTGTCAATCTAATTAAATTTTGTTGTGCAGTAATATTGTGTTATACGACTTGATTTTTACCCTCCTACTCTGTCGTGAGCACTTAACTGGACACAGTTAGAAAATATTTCTATTTTCTAATATCATGCAATTTATATTTATGAGCTTGACATTAACAGATCAATCGTAAGCTAAATTATTTTGTTATATATATTCAGTCTTGTAACGATATTTACAAAATACATGATATATGTAATTCTGTTCTCATTTTGGTGTCGCGAGTGGATCATGTTGTATGATAAATCAGCAATATAAAAGGTTCTAACTTTCTTTTTTTTTACACTTTTCTGACACTAACTTTGATTAAATCTGCACATTAAAATAATGCTTTCTGCGGAATCTAACTGTATAAAACAGTATCCTTTTGCGAATGTGCATATTCACAGTTTTTATATAAAATCTCAACATGTCAAACTCTCTTCACAGAAACAAATCAGCTTTGAACCAACAACAACATACCTACTGAAGGACTTGAAACCCTTCACTACTTATACTTTTCGGCTGGCCGCCCGTAGTAAACATGGAGTTGGAGCTTACACCAGTGAGATATCGGCAGAAACTCCACAGACACGTAGGTCTTCTTCCTTATCTAACAGAGTTTGAACTATTTATGAAGAAACACATTTTCAAATGCATTGGACATTTTTTTTTGTGAGCAGAAACATACATAACATGACAAAACTGGCAGCAGTGCCTGACTAAGCTCATTTATATATATATAATTATTATTATTGTTATTTTTCACATGCTTGATGCATTTGAAAATTACTCAAGATGTAAAAACTAATATTATAAATATAGAATACCAGATTATGTAGCATTAACTTTAAAAGGGCTGGATGGACAGTGTAAACAGGCTTTCCTGCAAAGTCAGCAGACAAGGTTATAAAAGCCACTCCTTTCCAGCTTTGTTGTGCCAAATCAGGCTTGGCTAAAATAAATGTTAAAGTTTTTGTATATGTATGCTCTGATCTTAATTCGTGTTATATAAACTAAAGGGCATCATTGGCTTTTAGGGTGCCTTGTCTCTTGACGTAGCATGTGAGCCAAGAGCAGGAGAATAGTTACATTTTCAGACTGAGCTTTCTATGTAGCTTCAGTAATAAGAACCAATTGGGACTTAACAGGAGGGTTTAAAAATGGTTAATGCTTCATTCAAATTAGAATCAAGAAATATTTGGACTATTAAGATCATAGAAAGCTCAAAGTAAGAACTACTTTTTTAATAAGGGATACCCTTCAAAGACCTCAGATTTATGACAAAAAATTGAAAAATTGGATTCTGTTCACTATCACAAAGAGCAGAGAAGTCTTTTTTTACCTGTCTAATAGTATTTTTTTGTAAAAAGGAAAATAATTACATGAATTACAAAACGGTTCTAATGTTTAAATTGGCATATTCAGGAAAAATCTGAGGGCTTTGATTGACTGACGCAGAGATCAGGTGGGTATGAAGGCTCAAATATCCGAACTCTGCCCAGTCTCGTGTTTTGAGGACATTAATGAAGGAAAACATTGCATGCCATTGATATCAGAATCTAATAAATCAGTCATGTCTCCTTGGGAAGTTCTCTGTTGTACAATCAGGCTTTTACCACAAACCAACAGGCTTCGGAAAGGTTGGTGACGAATGCAACATTTTTCTATATTAAACTAGCTACAGCATCAACCTTTATGTTTTTGGATTGATGGTAACTGCTTGCAAAATTTTAATTAATTACTATGTACTTTCTTTCAATGGTTTATCTTGAATTATATCTGCAGTTATTTGCTATAAATTTAGAAATTCTGGATCTAAGAATTTGCAAATCAGTATATGCTTTTTAGTTTCACTTTATTTATTATTTTTTTTCCATAGAAAAGGTAAGTGACATACTGTGTTGTGAAGCTTCCCCTTTTCCTATCAACATATTCCATTCATCATGTGTATTGTTTATCTTTGCTTTATTTTTTTTTATTTGTGATATTTCACTGATTTGAGACTTTTTCATTTGCCCATATAAGTCCTTGTCCTTTTTTTGTCATTTCATTTTATGTTTCTTTTCTTTTTTTTTCTTTGTTTGGTCAATTCTCCATCATCACCCTGATCAAACCAAAAACCGAAACTGAAACTCCAAAACAACAAATCCAACTCAATGAAACAAAATGAAACAAAAATCTTCCTCCTGCTACAAAAACAACCCACAAACCAGAACCTGCAGGCCCACCTCAGGAAGTCAAGTGCTCTAGCCCCAGCTCCACCAACATCCTGGTAAGTTGGCGGCCACCACCTGTGGAATTGCAAAATGGAATCATAACGCAATACACCATCCAGTATACTGCTACTGAAGGGGAGGATACTACTACCCGTCAAATCTCCAACATCCCTTCGGAAAGCCTTGAATATCTTTTGGAAAACTTGGAAAAATGGACAGAGTACCGTGTGACAGTCAATGCTCATACAGATGTTGGAGCAGGACCGGAGAGCCTTCCACAGCTCATCCGCACAGAGGAGGATGGTATGTGTTCGCAAAGCTCCAGCTGCAACCCCAGTCTACCCCTCTTAATCTACCTCATGAAATACTAACAATCTTGCCTATGTCTACCTCTTCTTATCTACCCGCTCTGCCTGCTTCAGAAATGACACAGCTTGATGCTGTCAGCCACGTTCTGGACATATTTTTTTTTGTGTCCCAAACAAACTGTGACTCACACAAGCACTTTTTTTTTTAATCTTTTTTTTCCCCCTCCTTCCTTCTCACTGCTCAATTTCAACAGATGGAATGGCATTTTCAGCTGCAGGCCTCCAACTTACAGTCTCATTTGTCTATTTTTTATATATATATATATATATATATATATATTAACTGCAGCTGTTTTTTTACTTTTTTTTTCTTTTTTCTTTGCATATTTTTCTAAAGGCATAATTCTTTTGCCTGTTTTTTCACATGACAACAGGAGACCTTTTGGAGAGTGGGAAAAGCAGAAAGTGGAAAAATTGGCACTTTTTAATACATTTATATGTATATTTTTTCTGTCATTTGATAGACAATCATTTTTTTAGTTTATTTTTTCCCTTATGTCACAGCCAAATTCTTGTGCTTGCTTCAAGCCTATGATCATCTTGAAGCCCCTTTTGGCTCCACTTTTCTATTTTCAAAAACACAATTTATCCCATGTTTTTAAAATCCACTCTACCCATTTTTAATGTTACAAGATTAGGTCAGCTGTCAGACCTGTTTTTGCTGTTGTTTTTTCCCCCTCACCATTGTTGAAATATCAATGTCATGCAGTGCTTGTTGCAGTTTGAGGCACTTTTGTGCTTTTTTTTTTTTTTTTTTTTTTTTTTTCTTTTTTTTTTGGATCACTGCAGCATTTTGTGCTACAGCTTGGGCAAGGCTAAATAAGAGGGTGAAGGGGGTTCTCTATAAATTTGACATTTTTTCTTCTATCCCATGGTGTTCCTCCAGTTCCTAGCGGGCCACCTCGTAAAGTTGAGGTGGAGGCTGTCAACTCCTCATCAATTAAAGTGATCTGGCGTTCACCGGTGCCCACCAAGCAGCACGGTCAGATCCGAGGATACCAGGTGCACTATGTCAGGATGGTTAATGGGGAGCCCACAGGACAGCCAGTCATCAAGGACATCCTGATTGATGATGCCCAGGTACAACACCCCCCACAGCCAGCCACCTCATTCCTCAGGCACAATGTACTGCTATCTCTCTATCACCTTTACATGGGTAACAGCAATGTCTTTTATTTTTAGTGAAAGAATTATTTTCACTCATGCCACATCAATATTGAACTAACTTGACTAATTTTGTTAATGGAAAGATGATCTTTACTCTGTACATATTCATATGCATCATTACTAGTACTCATGGTATACATATTTATTAACACATTTATTTAATGGTTGCAGATAAACTTTGTGTATATTTTCTCATCAGTGACTTGTTGTTTATTTGGTGTCTCTTTTCTTTCCAAACCTGGATATTACAATCAGTGGGAATATGACGATTCTACTGATCATGTGAGTTGCTAAACATGGGAAATGTTTTCCCTACTTTTATCCTCCGCATGTCTGGCATGTTGTGAAAATCTTGACATCTTGTGTGCCCTGATATTCACTGATAGCTTGAGCATTTTATACCTACTTTAAAAACTAGAGATGAAATGTCTCGGTGAACCTTTTATTCAGAAGAATCAAAGGGAACAGATAAAATTGCATATCCAAATGGTAATCAATTTTCCATTATCATGACCTGACAAAGTCATTAGTTTACTCAAAAAGAACTTTTCATTAAGTTTTTTTTTTTATCATTTAATGCTTATCAACACTACGCTCATCGAGTGAAATTTGCCTCAGTTGTATGAGATATGAGAAAATGTGTCTGTTCGGGCTGAATGTTCCATCACACCCTACCTCTATCTCCCTGCTTGCACATATCTGCAAATTGGGAAATGAAAGTTCTGCAGCTCAAGTTTTGTATTATTTTTTTTTTTTTAGGAAATGATCATCACAGAGCTGCAGGCCGAGACCACGTACTCTGTTACAGTGGCAGCTTATACGACAAAGGGCGATGGTGCACGCAGCAAGCCCAAACTAATCACCACCACTGGCGCAGGTAATGTAACCATCACTGATGAGAAATACTGCCTTTCTTTGCTAAGCTATGTAAAGGTGAATCTCCACTCTGCAGAGTAATGAAAAGACTAAAAGTGTTTGCACTTTGCCATGCGCTATCCACATTCAGAAAGTGTGGTTGCAGTTCATTTCCGTCATAAGAAATAACTATCACTTGTGTGACATAGCGATACTGAAAGGATTTAAGATAATGGGAAATTTAGTGATAAAGAAAGAGAGTTAAAGGAAAATGGGGAAATCTGACTGTATACTTAAGACTCACTTGTTTTTTTCCTCAATGATTCATAGAATAAAACAAGAATAAAAATGTATTTTAACCTTTCTAAAAGTTGTCCCTTTCTTCACTACTACCATTAGTTCCGGAGAAACCTCGGCTAATGGTCAGTACAACCAACATGGGCACAGCTCTCCTCCAGTGGCATCCCCCAGCAGTAACTCACGGGCCCCTGCAAGGCTATCGCCTTCGCTTTGGCCGCAAAGATGTGGATCCACTCACTGTAATTGAGTTTCCAGAGAGAGAGAACCACTACACAACCAAAGAAATCCATAAGGGCGCCTCATACACTTTCCGCCTTTCAGCACGCAACAAGGTGGGCTTTGGTGAAGAGACAGTCAAAGAAGTAACCACAAATGAGGATGTTCCCAGTGGCTACCCTCAGGACATTAAAGCAGAGGGTGCCACCACCTCCACCATCCAGGTTAGCTGGCAAGCTGTGTTCCTGGCAGAGCGAAATGGCAAAATAGTGAAATACGCTCTGCAATATAAAGACATCAACAGCCCACGCAGTCCCTCAGAACTCTTCATCACTGCCCCGGAATCAACAGTCATCCTAGATGGCCTTAGGGCTGACACCACTTATGATATTAAACTGTGTGCCTTCACCAGCAAGGGCTCTGGTCCCTATAGCCCAAGTGTCCAATTCAGGACACAGCCTGTGGATCAAGGTAGGACCAGTCCCTGAACTTTCTTAGCCCTTTCCCTTCTAAAAACAACCTTTCCCTAATCAGCCCTGTCCAGCCTCAACTTCCTCTCAATGCCTCACATGGCAGAAGTTGACTCAACCAGAAGACTTTTTTAACATAAAGACCTATCATTAGTGTCTTTAATCTTTTATTTAAGAACTCACATGGTGTAAGTATGTATGTCTCTTTATGTCTTGTCAGTCAAGCAAAGATCAGTCATTTATTTTAAGAGCTGGTGTTGGTAATATAAAAGGTAAGAGGACAGTGTTGAGTTCAGTGTAGTACTGCTTTCAGTCTGGTTTTGAAGGAGATGATTTCAGGTAAGCACTACTATGGGATGGTTGAAAGAAAATAAAATGGATGTTTTGTTTCTAAATCAAATGCTCCCCCTTTCTTTTAGCAGTGTTTGCAAAAAATTTTCACGTGAAAGCTGCTACGAAGACATCGGTGCTACTCACATGGGAAATACCAGAGACCTACAACCCGGCACAACCTTTCACTGTAAGCATTACCAGGCTTCATACAAGGCTGATAACTTGAAAACATAGCATGCATCACTACAGTGCTAATATGTGAAGCGCCAACTGATTTTCTCATAGATCCTCTATGACAATGGGCTGAGCGTGGAAGTGGATGGAAAGTTAACACAGAAGCTAATCACGGGCCTTCAACCAGAGACGCAGTACTCTTTCCTCTTGACTAACCGCGGGAACAGTGCCGGAGGTCTCCAGCATCGCGTGTCCACCAAGACTGCCCCAGATGTTCTCCGTATCAAACCCTACCTGATTGGCAAGACCAACTCAGACGGTATGGTGACTGTAGAGCTACCATCAGTGCAGACGTCTGATAAAGTAAGGTAAGAACAAATGATCATCGTAAATATGATTTAATTCAGCTTTTAATAAAAGCTACACCCTAAATATTGATTTGTGTTATTGCCTAACCTGCTAACTTGAATTTACTAAACCTGTGTTATTGCACAGAGAGAAAAATGTATCAACAACACAAAGTTACAGAAAAAAAAAACAAAAACTTGCACCTGCTGAAGTACAGAACAAGTACATATCATTTTAAATGCTAGAAATCTGGCTTGTAAAGACATTATGACAGCAAGGTGCAACTTTCTTTGCCCATTATTCATGTCCATAACTTACTAATAGACATTTCTTTTTGCCAATACACTGCAACTTGAAACAAAAAACTTAAAATGATAGCTGTCCTTGTATGGGGGGATTCTTCCCAAACAGTCATTTATATGCATCCCTGCATTCCAGTGTAATATCCACTTCACTCCGTCATTACACACTGGAGCTGCCCAACTCATTCAAGCACACTGCACTAAGCTTTCAACAAAGGCCAGGGTTGTCAGAAGGCCAAGGAGCACATCCGATTGCAGACTGAAACTTCAAAATCATCTTGTTTATTATTTTTTTAATTTGCTGGATGCACTTGGCCCACTGTCTCCCATGCCAGGGCTTAAGCTAATTAGGTTTCCATTAGCCTGCCACAGTGCCATACTGGCTGTTTTTAGCTACTGCAGTGCCTAACCGTGAAGCCCAACACTGGCATGTGGCCGTTATCTCTCTTGCCACCCTGATAAAGGGGAGAAAATCCTTTAAATATGTATGTTTTCTACACTTAGATTACTCAGATAATTATTCCTCAGGAGACCTGAGTGCGGTGTAACCACACTGACCAACTTCTCAGAAAATGCCTAAAACTAAAGGAATTATCTTTATTGAATGATTATGAATCACACACCTTGCTTAGTGCATAATTATGCATTATTCAATGCTAGGCTTGGCCATCTGGCTACCCTCTCTAGAACAGCCAGACATATGACATATACCTCATATCAATTTTGGTTATTTACTTGAAAAAACTTGAGAAAAAAAATATTAAAAAGTACAACAGACTTTTTAAATATATTATTATTATGTTTCATCATAAAATTTTAACATTTTCAGGGGATATTATATCGTGGTTGTGCCTCTGAAGAAGCAGCGCACTGGAAAGTTTTTCAAACCCTGGGACAGTCCAGATGAGATGAATCTGGAAGAGGTAGGTTCAAAGCATAATCTGGTTCTAGTCAGTCAGGTTACCAAGAAAACACTGGAAAAAAAATTACTTTTAAAATTCAAGTTATTATTTTGTTGCTTATTTACTGCACTCCGTTTCTTTACTCAGCTTTCATTAAAATGAGCAGACAGTGCATTATTATTTTCAAAACAGGAAAAAAAAAAGTTTGAGTGGGCAAAAGAGACGCAAAAGATGAGGCTTACTGATTGACATAAATAGCTACAGAAAGACTGTTCATATGGAAATGAGAACATGAAGTAGCCATCAAGTGCACTGCAAACTCCAATCCTATACCCACCTCTTCCTCCTCCTCCTCTTTGTGTCTGCGGTAATTACCTGAAGAGCTGCATCGGGCCTTCATGTCTCTTCTCATTCGAGGCAAAGCTAGGCTGCTGCATGTGCGCAGAACACTTGACAACTTTTATATTTAGCCAAGTGAGATAATTCTGACGAGTTGCATGCATAACTAAACGTGAAGGCAAATGAAAGCTTTTATCACAACGTGCTTTAAGCTGCGATTACATTTCACATATTCCTTTAGATGGAGTGTCCCAGACTAAAAGCTGATGGTTCTGCAAATCCTGTATGGCTTTTATTGTAGTTTCTTACCTTGGAAAGTATAAAAAATAAAGACTAATTTTTTTTCCGGTTACAGCTAGTTTTAATTCTGGCGAATATTTGTGTAATGTGTGCTATAAATCCAACCACTTAAAATCACTTAAAATAGTGACCCTCCAAATATTTATTTCCATGATTTCAACATCACAATATATCATGTCCAGGAAGATAAAAGAAAACACACAGTGTCTCATCCAGCATTGACTTTACAGATCATACCCACAGGCCCATGTTGGTAGCTTTGACCGATTGCCCAAAAGTCACCCCTCTGTCAGAATTTATTTGTTTGTCAATATTGGCACTCACCTTTTCCCAACTTTTCCCAAGGGCAGCTAGATTTAGCCGTGTTGACAGGAGAAATGATTGAAGACATTATCGGGCAGCACCAACAGCCCTGCAGCCAAAACAAAGCACACATAAGAACACACACACTTCTAATGTGAATGACAGTCACATACAGCACATACACACAATCGTCCGTGCACATGAGTCAGAGATATGCATTCATTCATACACTGAAACAACTATCCAGGCTTGATTAGCATAATTATCATCCATGCTTTGTACTAGAAATTTGAAGTCTGATGATACAGACTCATATGAAGGGCACAGTGTTTCTTCCAGACTCTTATTGTTAGCTAGGAAATGGAAGGTAGGGAAAGTACGTACTCAAGAAAAGTCTAAAGAAGTAAAACTCAACATATATAAGATATTAATATGTAATGAATCACAAATCAAACTATGAGGCCTTTTGTTAGTAAGATACATAACTTAGCCTCACTTTGAACATCTATTCATATTCAGAACAAAGGATAAAAAATACATAACTGCATAAAATACTGTATAATTCTCCCCCAGATTGTATTTGTCGACACATTTAATCAGAAAGCCTTTTGATTGTATCAGCGAGAAAAAAAAAAGATTGAACTATATAAGTTTTGAATTTATTCAGTCCATTTCTTTGTGTTTGAAGCTGTTGGATAATCCTCAGCTGTTTTAGATGCTGGAAATCCACACAATCTTTTAATCTTAGAATCTTTTGTAGTCTAAAAACAGATTAAATAAGTCATTGATCTTTTTTGTAATGTTCTGCCATTTGCAATGAGCATTTTCAGCTCAGTAATAATAAAACAAATGTAAAAAAAAAAAAAAGGGAGATACAGATTCAGTTAATTGTGGATATGTTTTCATCTGTGTACTGGAACATGTCTCCGTATGTTATCAACTGTCTGCTTCTCACTCCTGCCTGCAGCTGCTGAAGGAGATAAACCAAACAAGCAGAGGCCTTCGGTTCCAGCGACATGCAGAACCCAAAACCTATATTGCAGCTTACTTCAAAGACCTGCCCAAAGAGTTCACCCTGGGAGATGGCAAGGTCTATGGGGAGTTTGAAAACAAGAAACTCCAGAACGGCCAGGAATACATCTTCTTTGTGCTTGCTGTTCTGGAAATGTCTGAAAACGTATGTGTTTTCTTTTACTGTATAATCTCAGGTATATCAAATATATTTGGGTTCATCTTGCTTGTCTGTAATTATCCATGCAAGTGATTTTAAGTGTTAAATCCACCTCATCTGCACTGAGGGTTGAAGTTCGCCTCTGGTCAGATGTGTTACTCTGAGCACTTGTGAGGCTTTGTTTAAAGAAAAAAAGCAGCAGCAGACCCAAGAAGCTCAGCCTTGCTGCTTCAGGGAGACAAACCCTTTCAGACCTTAGCCGATCGCAAGAACACCTCGATAACAGAGCTCCTCTTTAATTGCATCCTACCTGTGGTCCACCTTATCTTCACTGCTGCAACTAGTGTGTGTGTGTATGTATGCACGTGTCTGTCTGGACGAAAGACCAGAAAGCCGCATGATTAGGTAGCTGCAGGCAAGATGATGGATTTGATGAGCTGCAGGCTCTATAGTGCTACTTCACACTCTCTTCACTAACCCCGAGTTCAGGTACAGCAAAAACGATAATGATGGAAGAAGGCAAATCTCTAATTTGCCCACTGAGGCATACATTTTCTTCCCACAAGACCATTTTTTAATATATTTGCTTAGAATATAAAATGACCCAATCAAGGGTCCGTGGATAGGAAAGATATAGAAGATCATTTTGATTGGTCAAACTGCAGCTTTACAAAAAATTACACACAGGAAAAGTTTGAATTGGCTTAATTTGTATTGTTGGTCATGCAGTCCCCCACACCATTTACTCTTCAAGGGTAAACTGAACTGCTGCTTTATATGTCTGTAGCTCCCCAAGAAGATGTTTGCGTAACAGATTGGGTGGAAGTGTTTGATAGATCTATTTCAAAGCGAAAATTTCCTACATATGATAAAAGAAGTCATGGATAGATAAATAGCAGGGAAGCACTGTGGATTCCAATATAAATAGGATATGATGGTTGGAAAAAAGGTAATGTTTCTGTTTCACGGTTCATTTTCACCACTGATTTTCTTATTTCCTACTCAGATCATGTATGCCACCAGCCCATACTCTGACCCAGTGGTTTCAGCTGACATTGACCCCCAGCCAATCATCGATGAGGAGGAAGGCCTCATCTGGGTAGTGGGTCCTGTGCTAGCGGTTGTCTTCATCATATGCATCGTCATTGCCATCCTCCTCTATAAGAGGTGAGTAAATTAAATATTATTACAAAAGAATTGCACTCTCCTAAGCAAAAAAGGGACAAAGCTTGTATGATCTTTCAGTATTTTTATGTTTTTGAATAATTTACATTCAATAAGCCAGTACACAAATTAGCATGTTCAGATTTTGACACCAACATTTGTATTTTATCTTAAAATCTTACACTGATCCACATATTCACTATGACCCTAACTCTCAGTAATACACATACTTTAATTCTTGCAACAATAACTCCAAACATGCAGCTACCCAAACTGTCAAGCCATCAAGCGCAGGCGCCCACAATCCTTTACAGTCACGTCCGCTGACTGCGAGTTAATCAGACACATCCCTCCACACATTGGCAAACTGGCTTACCACTGTAGCAAACACTTGCTGCAGTGAATCAAAACGAATCAAAACGTCTTTTTTTTTTTTTTTTTTTTTAATCTCAAACCCCTTAGTGGTAGTCGGAGCCCGGACTGTCACTGCTCATCAGTCAAGCGTGGGAGGAAAGAGCTTTGACTATCTGCTGCTTGTCACTGCGTGTGTGTGCAGCTTCAGAAAGACCCTGGGGTCTGGGCTTGCTTCCCAGCCTTCCCAACCCCTCCCCTTTCACCATTACCCATTCCACATGGGAACTCAACTCTAGATCCCCACTTTGACCTTATGCTAGCCTTCTGCTTTGCTCAGACATGGAAAGCTTACAAACATGCATTTACATATCTTAATTTATGTATTACAGCCTTTGTTACATTGTCTCCTTTCCCCCTTTACATTAGCAAATTTTCTGCAGAGTTTCTTCAGTCAAATGTCCAGACATAAGCAAAAATTCACAGTAGTCCTCAAGGTGTAGTTTCCGAAGGTGAGATTAGTAACTGAAGACTCAGCAGAAGCTAAAATCAGTTACAGTGCTAATACTCAGGAATGTATATATCAATTGCATTAAATTTATATGTACAGCTTTATTCTGGCTCTTGCTTAAACCTTTTTGTCCTTCATTAAACTTTGAATAATAAGAATAATTTTAAATGATCCAAGACTGCATACATGGGGGACTTAAGGGTTTCTATTTGTGGCAGGCAGTTACACTTGTTACATTTTAGGGCGCATTCAGTGCATAACTAAGAAGTATTTTTCATATTAAGGAAAGAAATCGACCATGTTCCGTTGAGTTCTAAAAAAGAACCAATGGAAAACGATGTACTGCTTCGTCATAAACTAACATTAATCAGAGTAAACTGTTCTTTATTGGTGTCCTACATGGACATTAACAAAGTAAGCTCATGTTTCCTACCAGAGCAACTTTTAAAAAAAATTCTAATAAAGCATTCATTTTACCGCTTCACATGCTTAATTCATACACATTCATTAAAGAATATGATCTCACATCGCTTGCATTTACAATAACTCATACAAGAATCTCGAACATGCATAATTTGTGAGTTTAATAAATGCGGCAGTCGAAGGCAGGGGAAGACAGATACAGCAATTAGGAGTCAAAAGATGACTTTTATGCATGAACAATAAGCAATCAACTGAAACTACTTAAAGTAGCAGAGTTACAACGTACAAATCCTGGTTGCACCTGGGAATCTGTAGTATTGGAAACAAAAAAACCCAAGGCTGCATAATTGAACATAATCCCTGAAGTGAAGCATAACTAATCTTAGCAAAACTAAGATACGACAGCATTGTTTGTTTCTTATACAGCAAGCCATTTGGTTTCTGGTATTCTCAATAATATAAAGCTAAAAATCTCAACATCTAATGCTGTGTTAATATTTCTTTTCTTGCTGACCAACGGAGCAGCAAACCAGACAGGTAAGAGTGACAAAGTAGTTTCAAAGAGAAACTATGCATTCATCTGTGGAACTCAAACAACATGCTTTGTACGAGATAAAAGCTAATTGCATAATGCTAAAAAATGATAACTATAATTGTAAAGGAGTGGATCACGTAAGAATTCTGATAATGTATTAAATTTTTCCTGAGGGAAACATTAAGCACACAGAAAGCCTCTACAATACAATATATGAAGTAGGCTTATGGTAAACATAAACAGAAATAAGACCACTTTACAATATTATACATACTGAATGATGCACTAGGTAAAGCCTTCAGTTTTCAAAAGATCTTTGCATCTGACAGAATCAAAGTGAACATTAAGCTTCACTTAGGTGGCATTTAATGGCTAACAGCTATTGTTCTGCATGCCATTACACTAGAAAGTGATGTTTAGTCTATGCCCTGTAGAACCATCACCTACTTAATTACATATCTTCCTTTATTATTCATGAGACAAGACACAGTTTGAGGCCACAAAATAACAATTATGAGTTTCGAGCACCAAATGGTACATTTTCTCATCTGAACTCATTCAAAACCTCCATTTGTTCTGCAGAAAAAGAACAGAATCTGAAGCCAGAAAAGGTAGTCTACCCAACAGCAAGGAAATGCCGCTTCATCATCCAACTGATCCTGTTGAGCTCCGACGTCTCAACTTCCAAACACCTGGTAAGGATTCTCGATGAAGCTGAAATCATTTGTGTTGCTGTGAATGTAAGACTGAATGTGTATTCTGAAATAATGATTCACTGATTGCTTGCTTGAAGGAAAAAAATGGCATTATCAACATCATATCACTTATTGTCCCTTGATTTGCTGACACAATATAGAAAAATCCTCATCACCTTTACAATGAGATTGGCACTATACAAGACAACAATTTGTAGAGAGACAGCGGACAGGTGCTTGGAGGAAGCAGAGAGGGTAAAAACTGACACCCTCTTCCCTGGAGACACCTCATAGTGAAAATGAAGAGGCAGCAATGCAAGCTTGACACTTCCATGGCATATGTTATCTTCATCTGCACCTGGGTTATCCAGGTCATCACAACTTGTCATGCTTACTCAGAATAGCAAAGACCTGTTTGGATGACACAATGCTGTTTAAAGTTACAGGATGCTGTACTGCAGAAGGAGAGGGAAATGCAAAATGTATCATGGTTTTGTTTTTTTTATTATTCTACATAAAATCCAGAGAAAGTGTTGGATGTTGACTTTTACTGCTTCAGTGACTGATCAATGACCTCGGTCCCACCTAAGCCCTTGCAGTATGCATCTTTACCCCCAACCTGACCAAGAACAGACCATCTAACTGGCTTTTGACTTCCTCTGGGATTAACCGGTTTAGTACAGGTGTTTAAAGACTGCCAATAATGTAATATCAAAGCCGTATTTTTAATGCTACTCCAGAGAATGAAATTATGCCCGCAGGCTCATTTTTACAAAAGATTATGCATATTTATGAAAGCTCTTCAATGGTTTTAGGACCATTATAGACTTTTTCATCCAAGCAGAGGGATATTTTTCCTTTTGGTTCAGAGTGATCTCAGCCATCCTTCCACTATTTTGCTCACCTACTGAGCCATCATTTTCGTCCCCCAAAAGCCTTTATAAGAGCTCGTGTGTTAGTTCTCTTACTGCTCAAAAAGGACCCAACTTTTTTTTTTCTTTATCATCAGACCACTTTATGTCAAGTCCTGATGTGCTTCTACATTAGACCACCTCTCTTTCTCCTCCATTCCTTTCACCTCTTTATCACCTCATTGGACATTTTCATCTTAAGGATGCTTGAACGATGGCATGTCAGAAAAAGGAACTTTTATTGTCCCCCCATGGTGAAAATGGATTTTGAGTAGTGGGCTGCAATAGAAACAGGTTTTGCCATCTTTCAGAGAGATGCAAGAGTGAGTGGGAAAACAGCACAGCTTCCATTAGCTAATGCCCACTTGTGCTAGAAACCAACATGAAACATCACCTCAGTGCTGTACGGAACGCCTGTCACTCAGTTTGTGAGTCAAAATGGCTCATAACTTCTTAAAGGTGGACTGGGACAGAACACAACAACCTTTCCTTAATCTTTTCCTAAAGCTCAATGTTAAGTGCTCATGTTAAATTCAACCTATCAACTGACTAGCAGCACACCCCGTCATCATTCTTTGGTTAAAATTAATATCACATCTCTTGCATTTCATAAAAAATCTTTCTGTTGCTTGAATTTTAATAGCTTCTAAAACTTGAAATAAGCATAATGTCATAGCAGAGCTTCTAACATGATGAGTTATATGTTACTAATGAATTTCCCATTTAATCATTCAGCCGTTTCTTATCACATTTAGATATATTTTTTTTTAGCTTCTTTTGTCAAGAAAGTAGTTTTCACTTTGCTTTTGCATTTGCAATGTAGTTAATTCCACCGCCGTTTCCTTCACAGGTTCAGGTGCGCCCAGTTACCCCAGTAACCTCCATTTGTCAAGTTAGTTGGTCTCGATTATGCATATGACACAACTTGTATTTGTTTTTTTCTTTTTCCAGCTTAAATTTGCTCCTTTCTGTTCTTTTCTTTTTTTTTTTTCTTGCCAAGTCTTGTATTCCCATCTGCATCTAATCCATCTGGTGTTAATGCTATGTCATCACAGGAGGCGGAGTTTGAAATGACAGCCTGAAAACATGTCATCACTCAAAGCAGACATCAACAGCTGGCCTAACATTCAATGTCCTTTTGTTTGTTTGATGGGATGTTTGTGTCTGTGTCTTACTGTCATGCTAACTATCCACTATAGCGTTCGGTGTGAATAACATTCTTCTCTCTTAATAGGGAGAGGCCCATGGGGGGGTGGGGGAGGGTGTCAAGTTTGCTCGATGACTTCTCATTGGCTTCTGTGTCCATATTCCCTCTATAAGCATGGTCACTGCTTTGAGTGAACAAACTAGCCTAACAAGATCCACACTTTTCCATTCCCCCCCTGTTATAACCACATGCTGCTTCTCTAATGGTTCCCTGTTTGTTTGTGCTTGGGTGATGCCATTTTTAAACTCTGGTCACTAACTTTCAGCCCGTCTGATTGACAGGTATGGCCAGTCACCCTCCCATCCCCGTCATGGACTTTGCAGATCATCTAGAGCACCTAAAAGCCAACGACAACCTCAAGTTTTCACAAGAATATGAGGTGAGTGTCAAAAACATCCAATTGTTAATGATGCACCCTGATTTATCTGCTGTTAAGAAAATGATGGCACTGTAATATGTCCTGTTTTTTTTGTTTTGTTTTTTTCATCTAAGGTTTTGTTTACCGAATCTTAAGTCAGTAAAAAACAGATTTTTTATTTATTTTATGTTTTTTATGTTATCTTCAGTTCTTAAAGCTTAGAACTGAAATAGCATGTACTTTCCTTTTTGTCATGATGCCTCTAGTGTAGCTTCTATTTTGAAGAGCACTGGCCACACTTCCATAATGAATGCATTCACCAGAAAATTTGATGAGATTTAAAGTCATCCTTTTTGTGTATTTCCAAAGCAGGTTCTCACTTAGGTGTAAATAATAACATTAACAATGGCTGCATTCCATTTCCTGTACCAGGACCCTGCTATTGTGCCTACTGGCTCACTGACATGACTTTCTGAGAAACATGAATGGATAGCAGGGCGATACTTATGTTGTCGGTAACACCTGTGCTTTTCTTGCTTGACAAGTGTAGGCTTTTAAAATGCCTAAATAACTGCAAGCAATAACCTTTTTTTTTTGGGGGGGGGGGGTTGAAAGCTGAATGGTTAGAAATTATAAAATATAAAAGACACCCTATATCTGTTCCTAGTGACAACAATGCACCTTAAAATAGGATTGCATCACGCTTCACTGGAAAATATTCAGCACAGCCTTATATCATAGAAGTTCTATGGACTATATTTTTTTTGTTAGTTTTTTAAGAGATGACTGTGACATGACAAATCTAAAGATGATTCATAAAAAAAAGAAAAAAAGAAATAACCCACATTAGAATTATTTGAACTGTATGTATGTCATAGTATTTCCTGACTGCCCCTGTAGGAGACCAGTGACACGAATCTATTAATTCCAGTGGAAGAGGTTAAAGTTAAAAGACTTTGATTGTCTCTTTTTCACAGTCTCTGTAGGGAAATATGGGACCTGTATTACTTAAGCTACAAATCTACTAAACGGTCTGACCGTGACTGTGACAGTGACTGACACGAAGTAGTGTACTTACCAGTTATTAAGAAACTTTGAGCCTGTTCATGGCTGGCCTGTATATAAGCTAGACATATAAATACTTTTTTTTCAGGAAGTTTGTTTCTAGCTGTCCTGACTCAAATTCAGTTATCAGATTTCCAACCAAAGACTTTGTCAAGCGGTGTTTCCAAAAGTTAGGGGATCTTCTAAAATAGAAAAGTTGAATAAAGTTGATTTCATGCTTGGTGTGTCAAAAAAATGTTACACATTTCAAAGCTGGACTCCTGAACTTTGGTGTTTTTTTGCAAGCTGGTGTGCAAAGGCTAATTTGGCATCCATCTTGCATCTCTCAACAGCCAGTAAAAGCCAGTTGGATGTTTATTCTTGTTTCATCTTTCATTTCCCATATAGCAGCACCGCTACTAAGATGAACTTATACTTGCACAACACATACAGAGTCTGAAAAACTACGCAAACAAGATATCTTCTCTTTGTGAGATATGAATGGGAGCCCCTTCTCTGCCCATTTCTCTGTGCCGGTCCTTTAGCAGTTCCAAAATCTATGAGGTCACCATATTGGTGCCTGCCAAGCTGCCCAATCATTACTGCAGCTTAAGTACCTTTCAGTTCCAATTTCATACTGCCTACTCGAGAGCAGTGGAAAGCAATTTTCTGAGAACAATGAAATAAAGACTTTTATTATGAGCAATGTTGCAGTCCACTGAAAGAACATATTTTGATAAAATATCATGCTTAACCAGTGGTTTGTCATCCATGTATTGCTGTTTGATTTATTTATGTTGATAAATAACTCAGTACAGAGCTATATTAAGTTTAGATGCTTTTAAAAACCTCTTAATATTAAATTCTATTAAAATTATATCGCTCACATCTTTATATTTTCCCCAATGTGGTGCTATATTTTATAGTTCATATATCAGTAGTGAGTGAATATTAACAGTCCATGCGTTGGAAAGCTGAGAGAAGGTTTGGATATCAAACTGTCTCAAGTGTGGTGTTCCACTATGTCCCATAAAGTTCTGTTAATCGTGTGAGAAAGCATGAAAGAACACCATATGTTCCTTTCTGACCAATTGAAAATACAAGCTTTTTGTGCATATCCTCAATTATAATGTATGTTATGGTCATTTCATGCCAATTAATATTGTTTATGCAGCACTGTAAAGAAAAAATATTCACATTAAAGTCAAATTTCTGCAGATTACAAGTCAACTTTGATTCTAGTGTCTGCTTCGAATCCATCTGAAATGACTAAGCAGAATAAATTCTATTTAAACAAACACTACATATCTGTATGAGACTATCCATTTATATATATCTGCTTACACGCAGAGAAAAATGATTTTCTTTGGACTCCGCAATCTCATGGACTTATGCATAAAGTATATTTAATGGCCATTTTTTACTTACCAGCATATACTGTTCAAGTATCTCTGCAATTCATATTGTGATTGACAAAACAAGATGATGCCGAACCCAAACCATTTCCCCGACACCTTGGACAGCTCAAGTGCTGCATAACACTTTTCTAGAGCAGTGAACTCTGATACTTATTATATTTTATCTTATTACATTTCCTTGTTTGTTTGTTTTTTTAAAAACGTCATGACTAATTGTGAGTTTCTGCTATGATTTTGTGCTTAAATTAGCAGTCTTGCACTTATTTAACAGTATTTAAGTTAATGCCAAAACATCAGTAATGTTAGAGCAGGAATTATGTCATAAAGTAATATTTTTACAGCCTTTCTGCTTCACTGTTTTGTGCACTGGAGGAGGTATAACAGCACCACTAAAATCAATATTATGCATAACAATAGCACATAATGTATATTTTCAGCCTTTGCTCTTCTGCAAATGTGCCATTAGTGTAAGGACATACTATAATGGCTTGCAGGGCCAACTCAAACATCAGACACACATGGCTGAAATATTTAGCAGTGCTTTTACTTTTATAAAATCCTTTCTTCAGACCTTGTTAATCCAAAACCTGGTAAAAGTCTGAATGCACACAACTTTCTATGACCTTAAAATTTCAAAGAACACTCTGAAAGAGCTGAATTAAACATCAGTAAAATACAGTAGATCTGGCTTATATTTGCAATTGCTAAGTGGTGAAAGGTATGTCTCAATGAGGCCTCCAGTAGAGAACACTTCAGTGTTGAAAGTTTATTTAGACCAAGAGTTTTTTTTTAATACATGTTTCAATACAGAAAATCATCACTGTATTAATGCAAGAATGTCTTCTTGTTGTTGTTTTTTTCTTTTCTTTTAGTCCATTGACCCTGGTCAACAGTTTACATGGGAGCACTCCAACCTGGAAGTCAACAAACCAAAGAACAGATATGCCAACGTGATTGCTTACGACCACTCCAGAGTCTTACTCACTGCTATTGATGGTATGCCACCCACCAACATCTTCCTTATCCTAACTTCTGCATTGATCCTACCATTAAAAATATGTCTTCAAATCCTCAGCAGGGTGGCCACACTGTTCTTTTGAATTATATTCATGCTCAAAAATGACTTTTGATAGCTTTGGTTTTGCAAAGACGGAAGTAACCTGAGGAAAAAAAAGCATGTTTCTTCTTTAAATGCAAATCGAGCTAAACAGTCACCTACAGTTAGTAATGCAATAGATTTCACCAGCATCTGCTTCTATGACTTAATGTCAGTTGTGCTCTTACATCACCAATTCCTACCTTGAAAACAGATCAGTAAGCATACAAGACTAAAGTACAGGGCAACAATAAGTTTACTTTGTAATAGAAATTATAATACTTGCTCTTGGGTAGGCGTTGGCTCAAAAATCATACGATTACACTTTTTCCTGGTTTGCTACCTCTAAAAATTTTAGTATTCCCCTCTTGTGAACAGAATTTTATTTGGTTGCACTGCAATGAAAGTGAAATTTTCACCTCCAGTTTTTACTTTCACAATGTCACATGAACCCATTATAGACCAGTGTTGCGAGATCTTTCAAAGCATTAAATATGTGTTGCACACCACAGCTTTTAATAATTGTAAGGGCATTTTGAAATAACCTTTCAAAGTACTGACTCCTTTACCAATTTATGATTAAACAAAATTGCACTTACACACACAGAGCTATTAATTAACCATTTCTATTAAACTACTCCCATGGAGGGTGATGGAAAATAAACAAAGTAGTAAATGGATAATGTGACAATAACGGATAGATAAAGACTTGGAGAGCCTTTTCTGTGGGCTCTCAGAAATAGCGCACAGCTTGAGTGTTGATGGAGATCCATTAGCCAGCCAACACATCTGTACAACCACATTGGAGCCTTTGTGCAGTTGAATTGAGTAGTTTTCTGCCAGAGGGACATGAGGGACACCCTCTTTTCCTTCTAAAGCTTTAACAAAGCCTTCTGGTAAGCAGTGTGCCCATTGTTTACTTTGAGTTCTTTGAATAAAAAGGGATTTGGGATTTGACATCAGAGTTTTCACTGGAAAAATCTCTGGCAAACAGGCACCTTGATACTTGAATACATTTATAGACTTAAATGCAGTGACATCCCTGAATTTTCCTACTTCCTCCATCTTAAATAATTCCCTTAAACTTTGTGTATCTTTAATTTGAGTAATTGGTCTATAATTTTGGCATACCAACTTGGAACATGAAAGCTGCACAATATATTATACATTTTTTGCATATATATATATATATATATATATGTATATATATATATATATATGTGTGTGTGTGTGT
>JBAMHW010000005.1:10164116-10197828 GCA_037177495.1 Rhadinocentrus ornatus | reverse complement strand
TATATTATACATTTTTTGCATATATATATATATATATATATATGTATATATATATATATATATGTGTGTGTGTGTGTATATATATATATATATATGCAAATATGTATAAGCCTGGGATGCCCGTTTTTACTGCAAGCCAGTGCATACAAATATTTAGTGTTAACTCTGACCTTTCCTTAGGTAATATCAGATGTCCAAGGGTCAGTAAATGCAGCATGTAATGTACTTCTATATGTTGTTTAGCATCATCTCTACCATCTAGATCAAGATGAAGAATTCATATAACATCATCTCACCAATCATCTACATGGTGAAAATATCTGTCATAAAATATATTGACAAATGAGGTTTAGACAGTTGACATTGATGAAGAAACTCTGATAAAACTGATGATATGACACAATGGTCTCATTTTTGCCCCCCTTCAAAACTTTTCTAGATCTGCCCCTGCATAGCTGAAGTATAAATCCTTTGTACCAACTGTCAGGGACTGTGTTAGGGAAGGGTCCTGCCAATGCTTTTGGTTAAATATGTGACGGTATGAACCATGAACTGCTGGTTTCCTCCTTCTCACCTGAACAATAAACACATGCTACAGGGGGAGATAGTACTAGCGACAGAAAAGCCCATCAGGCGTCATGATTCATGAACAACAGAAGATAGGGAGGAGGACACAGAGAGCAACTAGACCATCCATGTTTGTGCACAACACAGGAACAAAGAAGAAAAAAAAGTCTGGGTGTGCGAAAAGCGAAAGGTGTGGGTGTTAAAACACCATCATTCTTCACGTGGAGGATGCCCATGTGTTGTTCTTTGTGTTCTTAAATCCGTCCATAGAGTCAGCAGGCTCATCTTTTCCATCTTGCTGCAGGACGCCTCCATGTCCCACCATCATAAGGAAGAAATGACAGATGTTCTTATGCCGTGTTTGTGTTAATTGTCGTAAAAAATCAGCGCAATTAATTACGTAAATTTAGTTACCCCTGTTAAAGCGTTATTTTTGACAGCCCTGATATTTACATATGTTAAGTAAGAAAGCTGCCATTTTTCTTATTAGTAAAATTAGCTATTGTCTAACATTTAGGGTCCTAACAGTCTATTAAGAAATGTTTAAAACCAACAAAAATCTACAAATCATCCTAACGGTTTTACATCCTGGAAGCTCTCAGCATCTCCTTTAAGATCCCTTTGTCTTTCTCTGTTATGGATTGAATGGCAAGCAACCCAGCAAAAATAACTATGTTTATTTCTAAATAGCCATATTGACTTAGAAAATGGAAAAATTTGTCCAAATCCTGAGTGACAGACAGAATAAAAGAAAACCATTTTGCAAATGTGCATTTAACAACTTGCCTTGTTTTCATTAAACCATAGTCATGTCTCTTTTTTTTTTTTTGCTTGTTCTTTTCAAACTGAAAACACACTCGGCTTAATTGTACTTATCCCATGTCCATCACAGAAATGCACAGCTGCTTGGTTGTGTGGACAACTTCAACAGCAGAATGCGAGGGTGGGGAAGAGAAATAATGTGGGAGGGTTCTTTTAATGTGTTCTTATTCCATTTTCCTTCCTTGTTTTTTGTTGAATAAGTTACCTGAGAGTAAAAGAGAGTCTGAGGAGGAGGAGGGGGGGGGCAGTCAGAGTGAGGGGATTCTTTGAAACATGGCGCCCATGCAGATGAGACTTATCTTGGTCGACCATGTGTGCACGGAGCCCCTAAACTGCCAGTCCTAAAGCATTGACTAGCTGTCAGCTCTGTCTCTTTGCCTGGATTCGAAAAGGCTGCTGTGCCTTTCATTTAATATAAGCAAAGGAAAGAGGGAGTGAGGAGAGCTGGGGGAAAATTGTTTTCCTAGTTTCTTGTTGGTTTGTTTTTCTATGTGTGAGACCAAGCTTTATCTGTGTGTTGGTTGCAGATATGGAATGAGGGGGGAAAAAAACTGTTAATTTAAATATGCTGTTGATAGCATATACAAATCCCTATGGGAGTATAACATTGCCTCCAAAAGTGATGGATTTTGCCATTTTTTCTTACAGAAACATTGCTTTAACAGAAATCTTTTCAGGAAGCACAATGTAGCGTGAAACATGGTGTTATTGAGACACTATGACAAAAGTCTGACATTATTACCAATAAACTGGGGGAAAAAGACTTTAAAAACATAAGAAGAATATATTGTGCTTAATTTTTACATGCTAAAATCAGTCTAAGAATTTTTCTCTCCAATGAAATTTTAATCATACTTTTCTCTTTTAAGGTATCCCTGGTAGTGACTATATTAATGCCAACTACATAGATGGCTACAGAAAGCAGAATGCCTATATAGCCACCCAAGGAGCTCTGCCAGAGACATTTGGAGAGTTCTGGAGGATGATTTGGGAGCAGAGGAGTGCTGTCATCGTCATGATGACCAAACTAGAGGAGAGATCAAGGGTAAGGGTCCAGTTTTTTCTAGCTTTGCACCCTCATTTTTCATTCTATGTTGACCAAATGTAATTACAACAGATTCTTTAGTAAAGACAGATGTTTTTTTTTATCTGACATGTTTATTCTACACAAGATCCATTTCATCAACCAGTTTCTCACTTCTGAATTGTTTGAACTAATTAGCAGCTTGACTTACTTTACTTACCTTCTTCTGCTGGAGATACTGGATTACAATCAGCAATAAAGAGAGAGGCTCTTAAGCCACTCTCCCTAGCAGTACTCATGCAGGACTTACTTGTCCTTAAAGGTTAACATGATCAAAAGTCACAGTTTCTGTGTTTCACTGAGCATGCAAAAGCCTACTCAAAGACCGAAAGCTGTAATGCACACAAGTGTGTACTGACCTTGACACTTGCATGCATTTTTCAAGAGCGTGTCTTTTCAATAACTGGAGTGCCGACTCCATCTAAAGAGCAAGTTTCACTCAGTTTCCATAAAGTCTGCAAAGCAAATATATTCCTTTGTCATGATTTGCTAGGTAAATGATATCCATGTTGCCAGGTGTTTGATTTACTGAGTGGACACTGTGGGATGTTAGTATGATTTGTGGCTGTTTCCCCTGATTATTTCAAACTATTACACTGACATTTGTAGCTCATAATGTGCTTTTGCTCCTGCTGACAGCTCGTGACTTTCACATTAATCAGTGCTGAGAAGCATTTATGCTGCCTTTGTATGATTTGCATATCTAAAACTCAACTATTTGCAAGTAAACACTATTAGATGTGATTTCATTAGTCCTGGTCACACACACTCTACTGTATTTTGATGAAAATGCAATGGCAGCTGCTAAAAAACTGTTATTAGTGGGTGACACACCCTTTGCACACCAGACTAAAATACTCATAACTTTATTTTATTCTTTTAAAGCTCAATACAGAAAAATGATGTAGGATACGTTGAGAAATATGCAAATATTCACATGTGAAATATACTCTAGAAATCACATCATATGAAGTAAAATAATCCTATACAAACCTAGTTTTTTCCTCTCCAACCCCAGTAGTACTTCTTTTTTTTGTCAGCTGAGTGGTAACAACACAATTGAAAAGTGTTTTATAGGCTGTTTAGTGGAAAATAGCTGTAGATTTAAGTAACAATAAAGCTGAGACGATTATATGACTGAACGTTGTGCTTACATTTGTAATTATAGAGTATGTCAGGACAATTAATAGCACTGTTAGCTGTATACAAATATTGCGGGCCATTTCATTGATTAGAAAATTAAACTCAGTCAGCAGGAATAGGGAGGATTTCAACATTCATTTAGCCATTGTTTGACTTGGTGGAGTGCAGCGTTCATGCTTAGTGCAAATAGCAAATACATTGCAGACATGCACCATTTTCCACTTTATTTCACTCTAACTATGGGGCAGAAAACATTTCTAAATGCTCATTCAGATGTGGTCTAATTTTAAATTTCTCTCCACTGCAGGTTAAATGTGATCAATACTGGCCCACAAGAGGGACGGAGACATACGGGCTCATCCAAGTAACACTGCTGGACACAGTAGAGTTGGCCACCTACTGTGTCAGGACATTTGCACTTTTTAAAGTAAGGATTTAGATTCATACAATCTACTTCCACAACACTACTTTAAATATCAGGTGGTTGAAGCAAAATGTGTTTGTCACTAACCTTTCTACTTCTCCACATTCAGAATGGCTCCAGTGAGAAGAGAGAGGTAAGGCAGTTCCAGTTCACTGCTTGGCCAGACCATGGGGTACCAGAGCACCCCACTCCATTCTTGGCCTTTCTGAGACGGGTGAAAGCTTGCAATCCTCCAGATGCAGGGCCCATGGTGGTGCACTGCAGGTAAGAAACAACATGGTTTTGCAAAAACATCTTGAAGCATGAAATTGATTTTTCCCCCTCTCCATTTCCTGTAACGAATAATTGAATAT
This sequence comes from Rhadinocentrus ornatus, assembly GCA_037177495.1. Taxonomy (NCBI): domain Eukaryota; kingdom Metazoa; phylum Chordata; class Actinopteri; order Atheriniformes; family Melanotaeniidae; genus Rhadinocentrus; species Rhadinocentrus ornatus. The sequence goes on along the minus strand of JBAMHW010000005.1, from coordinate 10,193,435 downwards.
ATATGGAAAAAATATGACATATCCTCAGTCATTTATAATTGTTCATAGTTGAGTCTATTTACTGACATTATCTCTAAAAAGAAAATATACTTCAGCCTTCTGTTGTCCAAACAAGTCAGCCCACTAGCTTTTATAGAGGCCACAAATTATTTTAAAATCACTGCAGAAAATGCACCAGTGTCATTTTTCTTAGCAAACTTAAAAACATCCTCCCACACAGTGACACACTGACCTGTCGTATACTTCCTTTCACCTCTAACATAATGCACATCACCGATCCACAAGTCCTTTGCTTATATCTTAGACCAATTCATCCAAAAATAACAAACTTTCAGAGCAACTTCAGATTCAAAGCTACATAAGCTGCCAGGCTCCCAACTGAGAGCACAAATACATAACAGAGACTTCTGTTCTGGCTTGTCTTAACTCAGGGAGTCATCAGAGGCTGTGCACAGAAGGAAAGTGGCAGAGGGAAGAGAAGAAGTTTAAAGAAGAGCAGTAACACTCAGCATTACAGATTTGTGTCAGAAAGTCACAAAAAAAGAAGTGGGATTATGGAAAACTTAGAATTACCACATGCTGAAGTTAATTAGTGCTAGTTGGCGAATCACTTCAAATATATAGTGAAAAAAAAAGTTTAACTATGAAGAAAGATGCAGGAATTAATGTCACAAAGCAGATTGGGGCTTTTGTATTCCTCTGGCTTCCCATCAGATACAGTCATGCCCATGTTCCAAATCCTTCAACAGGCGTTTCCTTATTTCATGTTCCACCACCATTTTAAATACTTGCATTATAACATAAAAGCTGTGTGTTGGGGTGAAGCTATAAAGATAAAAATATTTGGTTCTGTAGAAATTAGGGCAGATTTTTATGTTGCTAAAGCACATTTATAACACCTATAAGAAGATGTAGGATAGCAGATTGAAACAGCCAACAACAGGCAACCACACATGCAAAGGCGCTTTATGCAAATATCTTAACGAGAGTCATAAGAGGGAATATTTAAAACTTGTTTCAAAAGCTGTACATGGCTCCTACCTCATAATTACATTACTTCAAACATTTCAATTGCTGCTATTTTTAATAAATTGTATTCTTAATTTATCACCTTTAATACATAACAAAAAAAACCATTTTACGCTGTAAAGTAACGAATAAAAGATGTCCAAATTTAAACCACCATACTAAATAGTAAAGATCAATTGATAATTAATGCATTCCCACCCATCAACAAACATTTAGGTGTTTTTTTGCTGCACTGTAGACATTTTATTAAATCCTGTTCCAGGACTATTGTAGCACGTTTCCCTATTTTTATAGTTCCTATTGTTTCACTCACCCTCAAGTCAATGTCTGTTTACTCTTCTAGCTGAAGGGCTTTGCAGTCTTTGTGAAGTCCTACAGAAGTTTAAAAGGACTAGATTGAATACTTTAGTGAGCACTGGTCTCTCTCAGCCACCCAAAAGAATAACCTGTGATAGAGCACACGTTTAAAGTATTTTAGCAATATCTCCCCCCTAACTACATGTGTTGTAGGAAACAGCAAAATCAAGCATAGTTTTTCTTGGCATTTCTGTCAGGCACCTGCTTCAGTGCACAATTGGAATTAACATGGATTGCAGAAGATTAAATGATGTTATAATGTAGGTTTGCTTTGAGAGAGCTTTATGGACTCTGACTGGTGGTGCAAAAGGGAATAACTAAAAAATTACATACCATAAAGAGTAAATGTAGCCTTCCACTGACAAGTGATGGTAAAAATATGTTATTGATTTACTGGCTTTGAAGCTTTGAAAAACTTAAAACATAATTAACTTCACCTGATAGAACCCAGCTGTGTTTCAAAAATTCTGAAAAAATAATAATAAAATGAGGCATTTTGTATGTCACCAAGGCTTCATCAGACCAAGAAGTGTCCGTTTATGCTAAACAGCAAAGCAGCGCTTTTTCTCTACAATAAATCTGGTTGGAATTTGTCAATTCAAGCTTCCTTACAATCACAGACCTAATACACCATAAAATTCCAGTCTCATTGGCAGGTTTAGTAACATGGGAGAACATTTCCCCAGAGGACAAGATTAAACCTGGTTGCTTTTTTTCCATTAAGCTGTACAGAGTTGCCACCACCTCCAAGGGGCCAAAAAGCACTAGCGATTTCAATGCAGTTAGGCAAATTCATGGCTACTGAGCACCTCTCTCTTTTTCCATGGCATGGTTTCATGAAGGGGGGTAGTTTTACTTTTTTCCTGTCAAATTAAAAGAAAAAGAAAAACTCTTACCCTCCAGTGGGTTATGGCTAATCATAGAAAATAAACATAGCCTGTTTAAAACCTAAAGAACATTTACAGATGTTTTATTTAATTTTTTTCCATGCCACACACTAGAATCATTAATAGCGACCAAATTTTTCATTAATAGCCACCAAATTTTTCATTAATAGCGACCAAGTAGCAAAAATGGTGACAGGCTGGTTGACAGCTAGAGATTTTGTAACAATACATGTGTAATTGCTTTCACTGCTTTATCTTCACTGGACTCATAGCAGCTGTGTTTTACACAGCTTTTTCTCTCCCATCCGTAATTCCCTAAACTCTTGCAAAGCATATTAGCCTGACACTTAATGTGTGCCGATGTCCCAAGCAGCTGGTTTTAACTGGCTGAAAAGCCAGTGTCAGGTCATTAGAGTAGTCAGTCCGCCAGCTCTCCTTCAACTGTCAAATGTACTGACAGCTTTCTGCAACATCTGACCCCACCACACGCACACACAACATCATTTGTCAATAAAGGGACATTACGCTTGTTTCTTAGCATTTCCTTGTCAAACATTTAGGACAAAGGGAAAAAAACCTGCAGCTTAGCCCTGATAAAACTAATTCGAGAACTTTTAGATAGGTGCCAGTTTTTTAAGGTGCACAACAAAATTCTACCTTGCTTTTCCTCTCCTCCCTTCTCCATTTGCCATCTTCCTCTGTTTCCATCTATTTATCTATGTGCTGTCACTCTGTCACTTACTCTCTTGCAGGTCATCACTCTCCCACTTTCAGGTCTGCACTGTAAAATGTTTTCAGATTGGAAACAGCTGGGGTAAAGGAGGAAATCTCAAGTTTCTGTATCCTGTCCACAAAGTCTAAAGTGTTTTCAGACCAGAGAGTGATTCATTCTTAAAATATCCTTGGGGCACTTTTACATTTGTTTGTACCCCAGTTCCCCTTTTCCACTTTTAATTCACCCTAAAAGAGAGAAAAAAAAAAAAGAAAAAAGATAAAGGTCCCACACAGCCAGTGTAAACCATTTTCAAGTTGATCATCAAATCATTTGCTAAAGCCAACGACTCCCTTACGTGTCTTTATTCCACTTGCAGCTGCACAGTTCCAGTGCAGCATGGCACATTAACCAGATTTGGCCCTTGGGGACAACTTTATTGCCTCTTGAGTTTCCCTTCTCAACTCCTTACTCTGTTCCTCGAAGCAAATGAAAAACAAATGCCTCTTCAGAAGGAGGAGGAGGCACACAAGCATGGTTCAGACCTCATAGGCATGTCAGCTTAATGAATTGAATAACCTATTTACGTTTAAGTGTCAAGTGCAAGGATTTGTCTTGTCAGTGCCGAGCTTTGTGGTACATAGGAGGACAGTTAATGAACGCAATTTAATACAACCCTGTTGCCCTACAGTAAATAAATTGTCATCAGAAACCATCTTCTGTGCTGAGCCATGCACTATTAAAACATGTAATGTGCAGGGGTGAGCATTTCTAAATTGTCAGCAGTCTGTGGAATGAGCTACATTTATACAGCATGTCCCATTCTTACTTGCAAGGAGAGGTCAAAGTGAAACAGTAAAACATTTCCCCCCCTTTACCAGAGTGTTGTTTTGTTCATTTTTCAGTTTTTTTTCCACTTTTCCACACTTTAATGAAAAAACATGCCAGTGCAAATCTTGCTAAAGAGACCTGCCTTTCAGTGCCTCTTAATAAGCTCTTATGCCATTTAGGTGCACTGTGCTAATCTAATGGCCTTAATTGTAGTCAGGTGTACTTCTCAGATGTTGCCCAGCACATTAACAGGGCCATGGGAAAAGATGTTTCTCTCCAATTTGCAGCTGTGTATCACATTTTCTGTAGTGGCACTTTTCAGAACCATGAGATAAAGGTTAAATGTTGATGTTGCATAAGTGATTAGTTCTGATCAGGTGGAGAGCACAGGTGAGGTCTAGAGGCAAAAAGCTAGATTGCAAAGCCAGTTTTAAGCCTGCTAAAAGCTGAGAGCTAACCCTTCTTTGGTACAGTGCCACTTCAGATTCAATTATGCTCTAAATAAAATGGCTCATTTTGCAGTGACAAACTTTGTAGTGTTCAACTTTTGTCCTCATGAAATTTCATCAAGCGTTTAGATGCATCGTGTGCCTTTCCTGTTTTGATACAGTGAAGTTTGTGAGCAAGACAGACTTTAAATATATACATGCAAGTTTTCAATAAAACTTTTTTTTCTTTTCGGCCACAGTGCTGGGGTGGGACGCACAGGTTGCTTCATCGTGATTGACGCCATGCTCGAACGTATCAAGCACGAGAAGACTGTAGACATCTACGGGCATGTAACACTAATGCGTGCCCAACGCAACTACATGGTGCAGACAGAGGACCAGTACGTCTTCATACATGACGCCCTACAGGAGGCTGTCAACTGCGGCACCACCGAAGTGCCCGCCAGAAACCTGTACGCCTACATCCAGAAACTGACCCAGATAGAGGGTGGAGAGAATGTCACTGGCATGGAGCTCGAGTTTAAGGTACATACTTACCAGCATATTCTGAATATTGTAAACGTTTTACTTCAACTTCTTTCCATATGTATAATTTTTTGGCTTCCTTTTGTATTAAGTCACATTCAGGTTTTAATGTCATTCTTCAAACCCTTTTCCAGTCACCATTAGGCTGACTAGACAGCATGGGGCCTGTGGTTTCCTCTCTATTTCATTTAGTTTGCTTGCTTGTGTAACTGTAACACAGCTTTTTGGTTTCCCCTTCCATCCCCTCCCTTGAGTAGGGGTCTTAGTTTACATGAAAACGCCAAACACAGATTTGCCCCACCGCAGAACACTTTCCAGAGCTACTTGAGCAATAAACTTTGCATTTACAACCAACCGTATCCAGCAGTTTGCAGTCTGTGGTGTTGCTGTAAGCATGATATTGCTTTCCATGTCACGCACATACTGCCTTGCTTTGCCATCAACAGGTTCAATTACACTGCACTACTGCCAAGTCACGACTTGCAGGTGTATCCATGCTCCAGTTTTTCATTATAAAGTAATATTTTTTTGTTTTGAAGAAAAGGTCATTTTGGGATGATTATCACTTTGATGCATGACCCGTACTTTTCTACAGGATCAACCTTGTGTACCTCATTATATTCCTCACTTACATGTCATGCAGTTGTTCGAGGTTTTCAGATCATAAGTTTCTGCAACATACCTTTTAATGGTAAAAAGTAGTCACAGGGCAAAATAAATTCTTGATGTCAACACTTCTACCTGGAAGCACCATGCTAATAGAAATCTTCTGATCTTTTTCCCTGGTCAGCGTTTAGCTAATACTAAAGCTCATACATCACGATTCATCAGTGCCAATCTCCCCTGCAACAAGTTCAAGAACCGCCTTGTTAACATAATGCCATACGAGTCCACACGAGTGTGTCTTCAGCCCATTCGAGGAGTTGAGGGTTCAGACTACATCAATGCTAGTTTCATTGATGGGTACAGGTAAGTACATATGTAACCAGAAAAACAATCAAATGGCTCAATATATTAGATATAAAAGGCATATTGAATGATCTATTTCCTTGGTGATAGCAACACACCTTGTATCGTGTGATTTGTTTCCTTAAGGCAACAGAAAGCTTACATTGCAACACAGGGACCACTGGCAGAGACCACAGAGGACTTCTGGAGAATGCTCTGGGAGCACAACTCCACTATTGTCGTCATGCTCACCAAGCTTAGAGAAATGGGCAGGGTAGGGGTTCTCTTACTTATGACTTTGATTTTGCAGCTTCATGTGTAAAACTGTAAGATTCTTAAGTTGAGTTTCTAAGTTTCCCAGCAGCAGCAGTTACAGAATTAACAAAAATACAACCTTCAAGAATTAAAGGTCATATGTAAAGGGAATGTTGTTGCTCACTGTGCTATTTTCCTCCAGGAAAAATGCCACCAGTACTGGCCAGCAGAGAGGTCAGCCAGATACCAGTACTTTGTGGTGGATCCTATGGCAGAGTATAACATGCCCCAGTATATCCTGAGAGAGTTCAAAGTGACTGATGCCAGGGTAAGCAGACATTGTTTAATGAAGCAAGCTCTAAAAATCAAATCTTGTGGTAATGAAGCTGTAAAATAACAAGTCTGGGTTGTGACCCATCCTTGAGTCATGGAGGAGGATGACTGGATCATCAAAAGGTCAGCAATTAAATTCTACTCCAACTGGAAGCCACACTGCTTTTTAACTTAAGGTCACTGGAACAAGGAATTTCCAAAGACAGACAAAACAACTCGTTAATTTAATGTCCTACAATACAGTTTGTTTGTTTTTAAATCACATTATTTCATTTTATTTCCAAAGGAAAAAATATGTTTAAGACTAACTAATTGCCCAGGTTTATTCAATCATTAGTGAAGATTTAGGAATTTTTTAAGTATTTGTTTATACCAAAATATGGCCTACAGTGTAAAAGAGGCATACATGTAAATTTGTGGAAATTATGACACGTCAGTGTGCATTATAAACAATAAAAAAAACAGACATTTGGTGTCGACAGCTCATAGCTGCTAGTTTTTTAATTCCATCAAAGGCTTAGACAGATAAATGTTGCAGGCTCCCTCCCTTTGTAGAGCATGTTACACTGTCTCGTCAATGGGATTGCTTTCCTTATCAAGGGGATACAACATCACTTAAGAAATGCACACCCCTCAAAGTCGACTCACTCATAACACACTGTTAAGGATAGCACATCAAAGAAATAATCATCTTTAGTAATCACGTTAAATGGATTTAGGGAAGATGACTGGCATGTTTAATAAAATGGGTTTTCTGATGCCACCTGTGTCTCGCATTTTAAAGAATGACATTTTGCAGCTCAAATCCAAACAAGACGTTTGTGGATTCCATTTGTTTTTTTGTTTTGTTTTTTCTCCTATTTCAGGATGGACAGTCACGAACAGTAAGGCAGTTTCAGTTCACAGACTGGCCTGAACAAGGAGTGCCAAAATCAGGAGAGGGTTTCATCGACTTTATCGGCCAAGTACATAAAACAAAAGAGCAGTTTGGCCAAGATGGTCCCATCTCGGTCCACTGTAGGTAAGTGACAACCAGCTTTACAAAGCACTGTGCAGTCTTATAGGAAGTTAAAGTGAATCCAAATATCTCTTGAAATGCTTAAAAACCCAATTTGTTTCACCAGCACAAGAATCTCACACGAAGTGTCTCTGATCGCAACATTAACCTCTTTGTCCTGTTGATCTCTCTCTTACACAGCGCTGGTGTTGGTAGAACCGGAGTTTTCATCACCCTCAGCATCGTCTTGGAACGAATGAGATATGAGGGTGTAGTAGACATCTTTCAGACAGTGAAAATGCTCCGAACACAAAGACCAGCTATGGTGCAGACAGAGGTGAGGTGTTCTTCTTTCCTTGTTTTACCTAAACAGAACTTTATATATGATTTAGTTCTTTAGGTGTGAAACTGGATGACATATAGAATAAGTTATTATGTTTCTAAGTTGATACTGTATTTTCCGGACTATAGAGCGCACCTAAATATAAGCCGCACCCACTAAAATTTAAAAGAAATCTATATTTTATCACATAAAAGCCGCGCCGGACTAAAAGCCGCCGGTATCCAGGCTGAGAAATAAGATAATTACATAGAAAGACTTTGTACCATAAGTGTTTGTTCATATACCAGAACTGATTGTTTCTGAACAGTGCCTGTAACACGGCAGTAAAAGTGCTGATCAAACAAAACAGAAAAGTCATTGATGGTCTTATTCATCTTCCTCCTGTGCACTGATTCCACTGAAGTCGTCCTCTTTAGTGTCGGAGTTGAACAGCCTCAGATAATCTTCGTCACATACCTTTTCAGTCTCTGTGTTGGTGTTGCTCCAGTCACTCTCAACTCGAGGCAAAGCTACCTCTGAAGTTGTGCTGCTCTCCTCAGTCTCTCTGTCGGTGTCACTTTCCATGTCACTTTTATCTCGAGGAAAAGTTGCCTCTGAAGCAGCGCTGCTCTCTTCACGTCGCAGTCTGGCTTTTCCGAACCCGTTGGTGATGGTGGATTCTTTCACACTCCTCCATGCTGTTAAGATCCACTGACAGACCTCAGAAAAAGATGCTCTTCGCATGCGGCCAGTTTTTGTGAAAGATTTCTCACGATTGGCTGCAAAAACTTTGTTGTACCTCCAGGAATCACAGCTGGAATTGAGTTTGTTTTCTTGATAGCTGCTTTTACAGGATCTGTGATGTGGGCTTTTATACTGTCCAGAATAAGCAGCACTTTTTTCTGGTGAAAAAAATCAGGTTCAGGCCACCTCCTTTTATGTCCTTTCTTGTCTTTTGGCATTGAATCAATTCTTCCCGCTGCCGCCTCCAACGTCGCACCATAGATTCATTAACGGCAAGCTTACGTGCAGCCGCTCTATTTCCTTCACGGATAGCCAGATCGATGGCCTTCAACCTAAAAGCTGCATCATAGGAATTTCATCTTGTGTTTTCCATTATGAGGAGGTGAGAGGGTCTTGGGTTGCATGTGCTAAGAATAAAAACTGCTGCTTTCTTTGACTTCCGCTGCCTGTCTCGTTTTTGCACTTTCTGCTAGAGCGCCCCCCTGAGGGCTGAAGAAAGATTCATAGAAAAAGCGCATCTCTGTATGAGCCTCACGGTTCAAAGCGTGGGAAAAAAAGTAGCGGCTTACAGTCCGGAAAATACGGGAGGTAAATCCAGTTGGTTGAAAAGTACGATGGGATTTTAAGAATATTATGAGGCCAAAGGCTACTGTTAATGACTATTTAAGTCAGCTTTTTTTCCCCTGACATGCTAACAATGTTTTTTTGTTTTGTGTGTGTGTGTTTTGTTTTTGTTTTTTAGTCTATCTGTATCTTTGGAAAATAAAATGCATTTGGGTTTAAAGGAAAAGCTGCTAACAGATTCCATGTAATGCTGACATTAAGCTACAATGTATACAACCAGTTTGCACTGATACCTTCTCTTTCTATTTTCAGGATCAATACCAATTCTGCTACAGAGCTGGCTTGGAGTACTTGGGAAGCTTTGATCACTATGCAACGTAAAAGATCCAGTATTGAGAGAAAAAAGCAGAGGGCCCTTTGGAAAAAGAAATCCCAGTGAGCCTCTCTTCTGAGCCATAAATTCCTGCTTGAGAAAGTACTCCTTAACTTTGCTAACAACTCATCAAGTGTTGGATGTGCGACATGACTGTCAAAAAAAGAAAAAAAAAGATAAAGATGATTCCCAGAGGACCAATATTTCTCAACCCCAATAAAACCTTGCCTTGGCACAAAGTGAGGGAATCCTGACTGTTGAAGCATCATACGGAATTACCCTTTCTTTTGCTTCAAGGATTCATTTTGGGGCTCATAAAACTAAATGAAACCAACACAAAAAAGTAAATGAACAATAATGACATCGTCAGAAATGCATCAGTGATTATGAACCATTACGAGAGGCATCGGAAGCACACAAAATTGTGGGGAGAAAAACTCAATGCACATTGTAAAAAAAAATAAATAAAAAAAAAATAAACATCTGTTCCACAATCAAGTCCACTTAGACAACCCATCGCAAAGGATGACAATGCTTGATCCACAAGAGCAGGACAGACTTAAAGTAATAATAAACATCCCTTTTCCCGTCACAGTGTTCATCATCCAAATTTGGAGGAGAGGATAAAGTTAAAATGATCTATGAAATATATGAAAATTATTGATTTAGTTTTATAGTTCTTTATTATACAGCTGATGTGCTTTTTTTTAACTGTGTGAATTTCCTTTTTTTACACAAAATTATCACGGTAAAAAGTGGTAAACGTACTTACATAAATGTTCTTTTTTTTAAGCTGTAGAACTGTTCTAATGTATGTGCTGTTTTGTAGAGAATCTTTTTGCTTTTTATTTTATTGTTCTTCCTCCGTTTGTTGCACAGAATAGAATTCACAATACCAAAATGTAACCAAGTTACTTTTTGGTCATTTTTGTTTTTCCTTTTTTTTTTTTTTCCTGTCCATGTTCATATACATGGTAACTTAATCACTCCCATGAGATAAACTGGGGCTTTGTGGAATCAACAGGGATGAGCAAAGTATGAAGTTGCTGCTACAGATTATCTTAGTTCTTCCATGTTACAGTATGGATAAAGAGAAGCTGATAAATTGGACAAGAATATATAAAGATATGGTTTATATTGTCAAATATGTATATCAACTATAAATACGATTTAAATAGATTGATAAAGTATATTATTTATGAGTAAAAGTATATGAAACATGGATTGTCCATGAAAGCTTTCAGCGTGAGAGTGGTGTACTATGGGGGAAATAAAGAGATTTTTTTCACTGGAATGCACATCAGTAGGACAAAACTGTATTCTGATTCAGTGCATATTTTCTTGTGCAATAAATGTGTGTTTCAGGTAGGGTTTTTTGTAGATATATATTCACTCATGACATTATTCTCTGTCTCCCACGCCCCCCTCAACATCAGTTGTGAGTCAAAGCATCGCTGGGACATTTTTCAAGCTCTCACAGTTTCTAGCAGGTGTCAACATGCCCACACTTACAACTCCCTACAATAGGGCAAGGTACAAAGACGTCACTTTCTTGAGGTTCTTTAAAGCATTCAATGGTAATGAATTTTTTTTTTATTTTGTTTTTATTTTGCATTTAGAGTGCCTTATATTTATGCCTGTTTTTATAATGTTTAATTTTCCATTAATGTATCCTTCGATTAATCTAGTGTAAATGTATAGTTTATTTACCTCTAGTATTCATTTGTCACGTGATGAGATTATATATGCAAATAAGAACATTTCAGAGGTCATATTTTTCATTTGCAGTGGCCTTACTGTGGCTGAGTGAATTAGAACAAACCAGTTTGTAAGTAACTGTCAAACAGTCAAAACAGCTACAATACGTATACTCTAATATTTTCAGATGGAGTCAGGGACTTCAGAATACCCTGATCTACACAGCATGAGGGATCCATGTCTCCAAGCTTAACTTTTAACAATAACGAGCTTTTAACCGGTTGTTCCCGGAGTTGCATTTGATAACAGATGAGCTTAGCAAACTTAGATTACAAAACAGATTTGGTAAAAGGATGCATAATGCACAGGTCATCACCGAAGGGTTTCTTCTTCATGCCTTTTGACTACATATGCGTCACCAGAGAGCAGATGCAGAGAGAAACAAATCCGTTCTGTAATCCTGACAATCCTAACAGTGTGCCATGTCCGTTTTTTTGTTTTCAAGTCAACAGGAGGAGGTTTAAATTAGTTATGATTCATCACTAATCTCTCCATGCCCTCTTTGATGGCTTTGTGGATGTGCATTCCAGGTGCTTTTTTTCCCTTGTTAATTTAAGCAGCAATGGGTTATTATTAACTGATTTCCTTGTGTTTTACATAATTTTGAGATTTAAAAGTGCTATTATTTAACCTCACGGTGACTAATGTAACATTATTTTGAAGTCTCAGAACATGTTTATTTTCTCATCTTTTTTTTCTTAAATAGATTTTTCAGATGCATGGTGAAACATTGCAGAGTGGCCAAAGCTGGCCTGGTAGGAAGACTTGCACTTTCTCTATCTTTGTACTATGCACTGCCCTATTGATTCTAAACCCAATAATATATTACTTGAACCCATCTATAGAAAAAATTTATCCTGAAACGGTCACTTTGTGTGTATGTAAATAACACAAATAAAGGTATCAACCCTTCAAAAAGACAAAAAAAGAAGAAAAAAAAAGTTTGTGGGGAAAAAAGAGCATCCATTCAGATGCCATGGTAACTCCAGCAGATGACTTCAGACAAATCTGTCCCCCCACCATCTGTTCTTGTGGCTTTGCCATTCAAGCTTGGAGTGTCATTAACAGAAATAAACGTTGTGTTCTCTGCTCTCTCTATCTATCTCTCGTCTGGATGCATAGACTGAAAATTAAATAATGAAATTGTAAAAAAAAAAAAAAAAAGGCTTGTTAAAAGATACAATTACCTCTGATTAGTTGTAAGCGTAAAATTTTTTGTTTTGTTTTTTTTCTGAATGAAAGGAGTGCTTTTTATTTTCATACTTAGGTTACATTGGTGGCGAAAGAAGTCTGTACGAAAATCAGTTCTTTGCTGACACAAGTTCCATTTGTTATAAATGAATTCTATTAAAAAATGTCAGTGTTATGCATTGGTGTTTCACTTGTTTCCCTCCATCTCACTTTGACTTGAAAAGACTGATGAAGCTATTTTACCCCCTACTGGTCTGGGTCCAACACATTATCCAGTTTTTCTTGTGAAAGGGGAAATTGAGCCTCTCCACATTTGAATAGATATCCATTGCTCTGGTTTTTCTGTTAAAGATGTCAGCCACAATGAATCATCCAGGGAACCTTTGACAAATGAAATGCAATGTTTTCAAAGCTTCTGTGTTGTTGTTTTTTTACTTGAATTCTCATCACCCTAGTGACTGGGGGTGTGTTCTGTAACTCAGAGTTTAACTCAGTTTAATTAATTTGCCTTAATGTTAAATTCAGTTGTATGTTGCAGCACTGTAAACATTTTGCTGTACATTCTTGCATTTCTTCTTTCTTTGTGTGTGGGTGTGGCTGTGTGAGTCTATATGTGTGTTTGATGTTTCTCATTTGTGTGTGTTAATTACTAAAGTGATTAACTATACAGTTATCCAGAGACTCCATAAACAGAAGTGCCCATACCCATTTTTTTTATATGTAAGAGCCATGTTTGTAGTCCATTCGACATTCAGTTGTCAGGTCAGATAATTATTTTAATAAGTCCACATAACACACACACTGGTTGCACATGTTTAAAGCACATAATCACATCATCAATGCTTCCTGATAAATGCATTATTACATCATAAAATTTTCTTATTTTGCTTTTTATGGACAAAATTGGTACCCATTAAGGCAACAGTGGCACAGTAGAAAGAATCATAATGTTAGCGTGAAACAAAAAGAGAAAACATGCATGCAGATTAATATTAAGTTATTGTGTTTGACCAACCAAAACTGGGCTTCAAAAAATGTTGCAAGTGCACTTCAAACTTAACTCACTCAGATATTGTGTTAACAACAACATTTCCTCCACAAAAATATGACTAGGTGCACCACCCATGCTCCAAAACTCGATTTTTTTTGCAACTTTTTGTCCAATGATCTCTTGCAGACTAAGATAAAAGCAGCAGAATGTTCAATATTCCATACAGTCAAGTTTGTTGGCATCAGGCATGCCGCTGTAAAAAAAAACTTAGCCCTTGGCATGTATTCTGGCACAAGGATCAGTCAGGCCTAACTATGATCTTAGTTCGACTTGGCTGTAAATGTTCGCTGTGTATTTTAGTTTTAAACAGGACTTTTTTCTTGATCATAATCAATAAGTTAGATTATCAACCCTAATGAAATAATGGTATTGTGTTAACACTGAACCAAGTAGTCAAAAAGAAGGTTTTCTAATTGTGTTTTTAAAGTTGAAGAGCACTGTGTGTAGTGGTTTTCGTTTTCACACAAAACAAATGTTAGGACATAAAAACATGTTGACTCCTTGAGAACACGAACCAACTCCTCACCAGCTAAACATGACATTCAGAAAACAGTCCATGCACATATTTCTCAGTTTGATGGATAATACATTTGCAAAACTTCACCCGGCATTTCAGTACATAATGCTTAAAATTTAATAAATATGTACAATGTCTTAATAGAGATTTATGTCACCGTAAAAATGTGCAGCCCTGACTGTTCTTGAGTGGCACGCAGTTTGTTGCTTTGTTTTTGAACATCACATCTCAAACTTAGACATAACTCTCAAGTATGGAAAATAATGCTTTCTTAATGTGGTGTTGTACAGTGATATTTAATGTTTCTGGCTATGCTAGAAGTGTCAACACTGCATCAATTTGCATCCATTTGAGCTGAGCCACCCCCACAAATGTTTAGAAAATATCTCCATAAACTAAGATACAGCCAAGACTTCAGAACAAACGAGCATGCTGTGGAGACAGACTGCTCAGCAGCCAACAGTATCATATTGCTTTGCATGCAGAATTCCTTGTGACATGTAGCAAAATGTTTACAGATTATTTCATGGCAAGTACAATAATTGCGTCACCTTGCTTCTCATTTCTAACAATTTTATGGAAATTGGCTGAAATGAATTCCTGAATGTATTGAGCAGTCATGCTAGCAAACATGTCTGCTTCTCACCGACATGTATACAACAAATGAGGAACTTCTACTGTCATCACATTTTATTTTTTTGCCGGAGACTGCACTTCAGATGTGTCGAGCAGATGTTCTGTCTTCGTCTCTCAGCAGTTTTTGAAGGATTATGAATCCAACCAGCCAGTCACAACATTGCGCACAAGTCATTCCTCATTTATCCCCTTCAGCCCCACCCCCACTTTAACATCAACAGCTTGCTTCTGTCCCTCCTGTGCTTCATTTACAACATGTAAAATGTGTTGAAACATATCCAAATGGGGGCAAGGGAGCTGCGTGGCTTTGTAGTCAACTGTACTGAGGACATTTTAAGAATAAGACATTTGTTTTTTATCACAGTTTTGAAATGGAAAAAAAGGGAAGAAAACTCTCCTAAACCAAACTCTGCTGCAGTGACATAACTGTGTGTTAAAATAAAAATGTAAATATGTTAACACTACAGATGCTACTTTCCCGTTGATAAACAACCACCTGTTACCACATAATAGACTGAAGTATTTTGGATTGATTTTTACAGTCATTTTCAGTTTTAAGACAATTTAGGTAGCTATTTCTGCATGCGTGCATCCATTTTCATATTAACAGTGCTGTGAAATGCTAACTACTCTAATTAAATGTAATGTTGCAGGTGCATGTTAAGTGCAAAAACAAAAGCAAAACTTTGCTTTCCCAAACAAAAAGCTCTTCCCCAAGATGTTTGAGATTCTCATAATTGGTACTAATTTTCAGCTCTTGAAAAAAAAAAAAAGAATGCTATGCTCTTTTGTTTTTTGTCTTTCTCTATTTATATCATTAATCTGTCAATAACAAGCTAAACCGAAATATGAAATACTACGTACAGGACATAAATTATGATGATGGAAAAAATTACAGTAAACAAGTGTGAAAATAGCTAAACTTTACTGGCAGTTTTAAAAAGTTCTTAGGATGATAATATACTTTCTTTTATTTTTATATGTAAGCATGTTTATGAGGGTGCGTCATGCGTCTTGCATTAGTTTGAGGTGTTTTTCTGCACATCCTCAGAAATTATTGCTACGAATTTGCAAGCTGCAACATAGTAACCAGTAGGGGTAGGGTCTAGTTTGACTGAATGTAAGGTCCAGTGAAGGGAGAATTATTTCTCTCACCCACAGCCCAAATTGAGTTAATAGTTAACGCTGAAGATGCAAATAGTGTTACACTATAATTCTGCACACTAAAGCTGTCTTCACCTGACCATGGGGTTCAGGGGAAGAAACCATCGGATAGCCTATGTGATGAAGATTGATTGATGAGGAGTAAAAAAAATAATAGCAGACTTGGGTAAGTCGATATGTACAGCCAAACACACAGACACACAAACAACCACCCCTCAAAATCTAACTTCTGTTAACAAATGTGGTACACAAAGTTGTCTAAGTGCAAAGTTAAAAAATATATTTCAACCTTAGTCTATATCAACATAGGTTTTTAATTCTGCATCTGACACACACATCAATTTACACATTAATCTCAATATTAGGTTAATTTTACTTCCTGAGCCACAACCATCCAATAGTGAAGATAAACTTTTACATTTTTTTACCTCTCTTTCCTACTATTTTTGCTGTCTTTTGTCACCTATAACCTGCTTGTGAGATTTGACAGAAAACACATTTGCACTTCCAACAAATGCTGTAAAATGTTACCCTGTTTACAATCCTTTGATGTTAACATTTCAAAGATAAAAGGCGATGGCCCGATTACATCATTAAACCTTTTCTGCTGCATTTTTAATTAGCCTCCTCCACACTCCAAAAGGATCTAAGCAGATATTTCACAGCTTTCAACTATGGCCTGTAATCTGAAGTGAACTTTTAAACAAAATTGCACGTTCAGTTGCATGTAATCACTTGGGCACCGTGGTCAAACTTTCTGTGCAACTGCAAAGTTTCATGACATTTCTTGAACATTTAATTAGGATATAGCTTTTTTTATGCTTTTAGTTTTCATTATTTACCTTGTCTGAAACATATAAGTATCACAGCTTGTAAAGTATTCAAATCAGGTACGAGTCTTTTACCTTTGGGGCATTATCACAAATTATTTCTGGAAAATTATGCTTTTTTTCAAAGATTTTGCTTGTTTGGGATGATTCTCAAATAGTAAAAGAATTTTATTTATTTTTTTATTTTTTTATTTTTTAAATCGTCAGCTTACACACAGTGATCATTTTTATCCACAGTTTTGTTTAGAGGTACAGCGTGTAATATTGTTAATGACATCTAGTTGTAATAATGGGTATAGCAAGTTATGAATGATCAGTGGCTGTTAGTGGCAAAAATTCGTCCAGACATAAACAGATGCAACGATGTTGACCGCCCCTCACACACTTCTCCTACACAATAGCCCTCTATTTATACGGAGGCTCCACCATATTAAAGGCCACCCCAAACCATGTAGTGTGGAGGGTGAGGGGACTGTTCAGCCCTCAAGTAGCGAGTCTGCAATGCTGCACACTCACAAAGCATTTTGCAGCTGGTGCAATGCAATATGGAGGAAACAGCCTTCAAATAAAAGTTCTGTCCTGCATGTTTGAGACAGTGACAGAAAATCATAAAAGGAAAGTAACAAATTTTACTCTATGCTGATGTTTGATTTGATGTAAGCACAATTTGCAACATTCATGCATTTGTTTAATTGGAAATGTCAGATGGTAACTGGGTTGAAAGTCTTGTGGAATCACGTAAAAGTACTTGAAGTATAATGTAGCTCCTGTCATTGTAATGGTTGCTGAATTAATAATGTTTCAGGGACAGTGGGAAAAAAAACCAAGACAGCTGGTGCGGTTTTGTAATTTATGCAATGGCCATTTCACTAAAAACAAAGAAATTTGGGGCATCTTTTTGTTGCCGGGGTGAAGAGTACTTTCTTTTTCCGGTGGAGGTATAAGGGCATCCCATTCCTGCCCATCTTTGTACCCTCCCCATCCAATTAAAGTCCCCTCACAGAGTTTAACTTCATTGGGTTTTACACTCACAGTATTGTGTAGGAGGCAGATTATACTATCTTCTTCTATGGCCCTTTTAAAGTATTACTTATCCCAAACGGTAGTACTACTGCAGTTTTAAAGCTCAAAGGGTTCTCACTTTACATACAGAGTTGTTCATCATTCAGAGACACTGTGGTGGCACAAATATGGCAACCTCTGTGTATGTGGACCAATGGCAAGTAGACACAACAGGTTTGTTTTTTTTTGTTTTTTTTTAGTAAAGTGATATCAGATATCAATAGAAACACAGATGTTAATTAGATATTTAAATTTTCTGTCATTTACCTTTAATTTACTTACACACAGCACCTGAGTTGAACCCATTCTTCTTAGCACAAATGCATTTTGTATTGGCTGTAACATAGACCAACGCGTGATCAATCAAATACCATGTTAAACATTTATTGTTGTTCTCTCTTTTTTTTAAAAAACTATGTTCAGTGCGTCAAAAATAAAAAATTAAAAAACTGACTTTTAAAAACCATCATTGATTGTAAAAAGTTCTGACCCTGAATTTTCTTTCTAACCTAAATCTTTCTAACCTAATCTAAAATTACTTTTCTTATTGTTTTTTTTGTTTTGTTTTGTTTTTCCTAATGTATGCATATGTGGCTGATCTATAGTGCATTTCTGTTCCAGAAGGTCTTAATCAGTCTTTTTCAGGATATTTAATTTTAATTTTCCCCTAAGCGGCTTGATAGCTGCTTAAGGGAGCTCAAAGTCACTCAATAGTGTGACAAGATTTAGTGACTAAGATTATAGATAAATAAATACCAAACAGTGACTACTTACACGTCAGTTAGATTTTTACTCACTCAGCTAAAACCAGCAGTTCCCAATCTGGCAGCCAGTTTCATCAGTCAGTTTCATGTTTACAAAACTTACAAGTAATTTTATACACTTGTTAAGAACATTGCTAACATCACTATCACAACTGGCTGGCTCTACAGCTAATCTTGCATTTGAGAGCCAAGAAACTGAGCAAACAGACATTGCACCTCCTAGATTTCTGGCGTGACTGAACTAAAGGCACAATGCAGAACAAGCGGAGCGGCTACATGCTGCAAATGAAAAAGACAGCTATGGTTGTGTGAGCAGCATAACCCAGGGGCCTTTTTCCAGCAGAATGGTAAAGACTGTTTTTGTACAACAGAAGGACAGGCACCATACCCTGCAGCAGACTGATGATGATAATCCAAATGGGTATCCTCAATCGAGCAGGCTCCCAGTTCAGTGATGACAAATCCAGATAAGAGTAGACACTACTGCCAACGCTACAGTGACTTTGTGTGCACATCACATTAGAGCTGCTTCAAGAGGCAGAAGGAAGGTATGACCTTTAGTTTCTACTGCCATGGGAATCAAAGAGGAGGAATCCAAACATGACAGGCATTTAAAAACATGAGGTAATCAGGATGATTTGACATTATTTTTTAAGAAGTGTTAATCCTCATTAGCCAACTTTGAACATATTTAAAAGTGATTTTCTTCCACTTAAGTTAAAAAAAAAGACAGGGGAAATTAATGATAAAAATAAAAGGGAGATAAGTTAAAGACAGTTTCAGCTATAAGGTTAACTGGAAAAATGACAGAAATGGGGAAGAAGGACCAGAGAGCAAATCCTGCATGAGCTAGCAGTTGCAGTGTATAAACCTCTGAAGGTCAATTTCTTCATCTCAGCATCTTGCCAATATTCCTGTGATCAGAACCTCTGTAGGTCAACCATCTGCTCCACTCTCTGCCCACACCACTGATTCCTAGTTGGCTTTATGCAGGAGTGGAGATGTGTCAGCGCACTTTTAGAAACTAATCACTGAATGTGGAAATGAGGAAGAGAATTGTGCATATAGCAGTTACCACTCTAGTTTCAACTCAGATGTGTACATTGTAAGTTAATTAATTGATACATTTAATTTGAAATTACCAAGAGAAAATAACAAAGGGACAACATTTCACTGCTTCTTGAATTATTTGATCTTTTTCTATGATTAAATTCCAGTCTCTTAACAGTCATCTGTGCATTGAGGTATTTTCCTCATATGACCCAAGTTCACACCATTGACACCTCCAGCCACATTTTAGTTCTGACTGACAACAAAAGAAAAATATACAATCTATAGGCTAGTTGAAGCCATTTGGAAATCCACAACACATCAATTATCCTGTCAAGGCTGAAAAAGAACAGGAAATATAATTTTTGAGTTCCCCAACAGGTTTTTGTTGCAACCTAAAGCAATATTATACCTTTGGTTCAGTGCTCAGCTGCAATCTTTTTATATACTGGCATTTTACCAAGGGGATAAGTACTAAGGGTATATTTTTGCGACCTCAGAGGACACAGTGTCAATTATTCTGGGTAAGGCCCTGTGGAGGACTTCATTCCCTAATCAAAATAAATGGCCAGGGTAGCAGAAAGTGAGTGGAGTTAAGCCCCCAATATTCCTCCGAGACAGGAGGGGGGTTTGGGCTGCAAACAAATCCATTACCACAAGGTAAATAGGACACATCAGCACTCTTAGCCCATTTGAATGGTTCGAGCCCTGTGACCACCCCAGCAAAGGCTTCTTCCATTTTAAGACGCAGGGGCTGATAGCACAAGTTTCCTTTTTTCCCTTGCACATTGCCCTGAAGTCAATCTCACATAATACATTCTGATGATAAAATTCTTCCGTGTATGGCAGCCGCGCTAACTTATAGTGGCTGTGACTAACTCACTGTAATGGGAAAATTCTACTTGGTGCATATTATAGGAAAATGTAGTGGAAGTGCAAAACTGTAGCTTAATATGGTTTTAAGCAGAAGGGTTGTGGGGGTGGGGTGCATCATTAAATAATTTCTCGTCATTTTTATTTATTTATTTATTTTTTTACCCCACGTTTTCTTACCCACCAGCTGGTAGTCATTTCACTGTCTGGGTGTGTGTATAATTTCAGCTGATAATGCAGACAGTTCAGCCCAGGGGCAATATTTTCTCTCCCACTGCAAGAGTGGTTTTAGTGATCCTCATACACAGCAAAGCTTTCATTGTATCCATCTTTCTTTACAATATTTCTTACAATCATACTGCTTTTGACATCAGACACAAATACATCAGATATGAAGCTGTACTATTGTTCTACAATGCTTTACAATCGACTCCAGCTGTTGATACAAAGAAAAAGGTACTTGCTATCAAGTTAGAACATATCCAAGTAAAGAAAAATTGCTTTACCTTTATTTCCCTGTCTGCTTCTGAATACCAGCAAAGATGGTATTAAATTTATTATTTTTCTAAAATACTACTTTCAGAAGATTACTGAGCCACCCTTTCATCTGTAAGAACTAGTATAATTGCATTAGTTCTTTTTAGCCAGTATCTGGAAGGTCAATTAAAGAAAATACTGGGACTTTTAAAGATTTTATTTCAATGTATTTTTTAATAAAAGGTTAATAGGCTCCAAATCCTTATCATTCGGATATTAAGCAGGATGCCATTACTGCCAATGCTTTAAGACAGATCATGTAACTTTTTGACCCTAAAATTCCACCTTCCGGACTCATTTGATGGCACAGTGACATCGATTATGTGCATTTCTGGATCCGTTGCTGCCCAGCATTATCCTGAGGCTGAGAAACTGCACTTCACAACTTTTTTTTCTGGGAGGAGTAAGAGATAAGACAGGAGTCAAGATTAAACTGCCTTTCACTGACTGGAGAGAGCTCACAGTACAGGTAGGATGCAAGATGGATGCCAAAGACAAAGCTTAAGTGTTTCTTTTGGGAAATGGCAGCCTGATTTGAATTTTTTAGGGTCTGACAGAATTATAGAAAAAATATCTACCGAAGCCTCTCTGAAAGAAAAACATTTGTTTCTTTTCAACAATATGTCCAACCACATGGCAAAGTTTTCTCAGAGTCTGTTGCAGGAAGGCTGCAACATACTTAAGTTTGAAGTAAGGCTGTGCAATAAAATGATTTCAAATTTTGATTCTGATAAAATTGATGTCAACTTTAGAATGAGACATTTTCAGCTAGCTTTGTATAACTCAGCACAGTCCAGTCCACTAGTTGGTAATACGTCTTTACAAGAACTGAATTAAGGTTATCTTCCCAAACTGTCAAAGTAGTTGATAAAAAAAAGGCCCCACCGTGCCAGTAATATGGAAGTGCTTTGGATTCCGTGAAATGGGTTAATAAATTAAAAAAAATTCAAACTTTGTTGCCAGTTAGTGAATGCCTAAGCAGGAAACACAACTAACTTGTGAACTACAAGAGAGCATGAGAGAGGCACTAATATACTTCCTGCTACTAGGACTGACTGTTGCAGTTTTTACCCCAACTGGTAAGTGAAAAGTTTGCATTTCTAATGTTGTGGATGAAATTTATATTGTAGCTATAACTTAACTGATTCCATGATGCTGTTTTGATGCATAAAAGCACACAGTGAGGTGCTAATATGCCTTTGTTTGTTGTACAAATTACCAAATAGGAACAGTTTCCAGAAAAATGAGGATGTCTTTTTTCATACAGAGGACAAAGGAACCTAAAGCCTACAGTGTTAATATGTTCCAGTTCATTTTTGTGCTAATGACACAATGTAGGCTAAAATTTACACTTATAAAGTTAGCTGTGTTATAGCGGCCAGTCTTCCAAGTATCAGCACAGAGATCCTAATTCTATGACTGTCTTATTGTTAGTTGTTATTGCCTTTTCCAGACATTATAGACGATTGGAGCCAGTAGTGAATCGACAGGCAGAATGGGAGGAATAAAAAAGATACAGACTTAATTAACTTTAGGAGTAATGCAAACTTATATCTTTTAAGACCAAATCTACAAATTTTACCATTATATTTTGCATACCATGAGCCCCTTTTAAAAATAATATAAGCAATGAAAAGGACAACACGGATGATCCCGTAAGGAACAAAACACAAAGAGTGATGCACAGAGAAGTATTTACTGCTTTTTTAAAGTGGTAGTTATGGTGTTCTCAATCAATATAGGCTGCATAAAAAAGCCCAACAATATCTAACACTTAATTATAAATGAAAAAAAAGTATTGTAGGTGTTAAATTCTGTTTTTAATGCTTAAAAGCTGGGTTCAACCTAAAGCCACTGGAAGCACTTAAACAGTTTTTATTTAAAAACCATTTAGTAGCACCTTCATCAGCAAGACTTTGGTTCATGCGTGGGGTGATCAAAGCATTCGAACATCAATACTAGGGACTCATCCAGTGCTTGCTAATGAGTGTGAGGAACCGGGCTAGGTTTTATGATCGGCGCAAGCTATGAGAATTTGCGCCCAGCTTGTTAAAATACAACAAGCTAGCAGATGTTGAATGAGATTTTTTAGAAAAAGGAAGGGATTACATTTTTACCCCTAAGTCCTTTACCACAAACTCGAAGAAGCCACAACACTGCAAACAAATAAAAAAATGTTTTCTCTCTTTTTCTCTTTTTCTCTGTCTCTTCACTGCAGAAATAATAAATTGGCTGTAAAACTGTTGGATTAAAGTACACTTTTCTTTACCTCATGTATTGCAGTCAAACAGCAGGGAACAAATTCCCTAAAGAACTCATAAACGAGATGGTTGACTGCTGCAGCTCAGGGACATGCAAGAGCATTTAACTAGCAGAGATTAACTCCTGTATTCCCCCTGGTAGCCTAGATGTCCTAATGTTCCGCCCCAGGGAAAAGAGGGAACAGAGGAGGGACTGAAGAAAAGGGAAGAGTGGGTGGATTGTCTATGTCATGATGACAGCTTTGGCCACTTGAGATTATAGAGTGACAGGTGATACAAAACAAAAACAACCTTCCCACCTTCATTTTTTCCCCCTACATTTCCGACCATCTGTTAGACTATAATTAATTTGTCATGAATATCAAATGACACTGCCATCACTATAATGTCTCAATCAAGTTCTCTTGGGTATAGATGGTCTTTTAAAGTTCTGTATGTTTAGTATAATAATAATAATAAAATTGGGAATGATATTCTTTTAGCAGAACCTCTGGAGCTGGCTTCATATTTACACAAACCTTCATACTGATGGGACAGCAGCTGCGTACACCCGCCAATTTATTCCCTGCTGAAAACTGTCTCTCATTTTCCCACCATTGCGATTAAAGCTGGATATGGCAGCAGTCACTCTAACTCAAAAGGACACATCTGTGGAACTTCCTCCACTTGCTCCTGATCCATTTGTGACATTTTCCCAGGCTGTTTCTTGTTAACATAAATAACATCACAAACATACTCACTAAGGATGATGTTATTAACATAAGATGTTACTCAAATAGACAACTATTGTGGTCGACATTTGGACTTATATTACAGTTTTGCAATGCACTGCAATCAGCAGTTGTCCTGCTATGTCAAATTACATTAAATTGAAATTAAATTCTAAAATTATAAAACAATCATTTAATAACCTATGAAAAATTCAGTATAGAAGATCTCGGAGTATAAAAGCTTAAATAATTTGGGTCTGCAGGAAAACTCTTTCTTGGTTTGTTTGTAGCCTCTCTATAACTTACAGCTGATAATGACAGCAATAGAAGATGTTGTCCAAACTCCTCTACTTGGAAAAAATAGCACACTGTAAAATGCTGTGAGGTAGTCTACTTTAAAGTGAAGGCTGCAGAACAGTAGCACCTATTATAAGTACATAAGAGAAGATATATTACATCAAGTCTATTCTTAATTTCTTTCTAAAAATAAAAAATATCTTGATAAGGTACTGAATCACTAAGCAACATCAACAACGTCATGGCTATACATCTTTGTACTTCTACTGCTGCAATTTTACAAATGTTTAAGTTTGTCTGATCTATTAACTGGTCATGTTATTGTCAAAATCTGTCTGAAATGTCTTTTTGACTTAAAAAGTACTATTGCTGGTTCAGAGCCAACACTTCATTTTTCTTTCTGACACCCTTAGAAGTAGCTCTTGGCCAGAAAGTCTGGTTTTATAGTAGCACTGGTTCTTTGTTGGGTCTAGATTTAAGAACTGCTCACATCAAGAAATGTGATTTGGAATTATGTAACCAGTTGGACTAGTTAAAACGTTACTATTGTTATATCGAAGAAACAAGTAAAAAAAAAAGAAAAGAAATTGTAAAGTCTGCCTAATGTTAAAGATAGAAACTCCAAATGCATTAAGACACATAGTTGCAGGGAAAATTAGAAAAATGCCATGAATGATGGGGAGAATATGTCTACTTTCACTGTGATCCACAAAGGAAATCCAGTATAAAGCAGAGAGAGGTTAAAAGAAATTATATTTCTGGTGACATAATAAAGATTTTCAGCTGCTCATTAGCCTGTGGAAAAGCAAACCTTTTGTTTCGAAGATTCAAAAACTACATCTAAACTGGCACCTACTCTGTATCTTTTTCAAACTAGCACAAAGAGGAGTGCAACAATGGTAGATGAAAACAAGAAGACCCCCTACTAGGATGGTGCATCCCTCTGTGGAAGCGCCTCACAGCAACAACAGCTTGCATTTCCACTGTGTTTTCTTTATGTCAGTAGAGGGCATTATACAGGTAATATGCAGCAGGGATGATGATGTGCCCTCCTGTAACTGACTACCACCCTTCTCTCCTCTCCCATTTCTCTCTGCACTTCCCTTCCTCTTCCTTCTATGTTTCTGCATGAAAGTGGAACAGATCATTCTGGATTCTGTCCTCCATCCCTGAAAAAGCTCTTCTGCTTGTGATGCAGAGCAGGACAAAAAGTACAGGGACATGGCATATCTCCAACAACGCTGGGTGGGAGAGAAGGAGTGCAGCATTTTGTATGCAGGCAGGATTAGCCCAATTAAAGTGTCAGCCTGAGAAAATTGTGGATGCGTGCAGGTTAATGTCTGTGTACAGCAGAGGCTTCGCACTCTCAGTGATGATGAGAAATCTGGCCATCATTGCAGGCCTCATTTGATTTTGTGTGCGTGAGTGTGTGTATTTATGTGATCCTATGGTGATGGTAATTTTAAAACCTACCATCTAGTATGTTTATGATGCTAAGATGGCAAGGTGGAAACTGTTGGATACATAATTACTTTTCACCATTTGCTCTTTTACATTAAGAATTCACAATTACAAGCAGCAGCAGTCCTGATTAATTAATTTATGTGAGAACTTACAAAGAAAACTCTTCAACACTACTTTAGCCTTGCTAACACTCTGACGTGCTGAGTTTGACTGTACACCTCCTTCATTTGTCTCTCTGTCCGTCTGCTGCTATCAGTGTAATTGTTACTTCAATTGAAATGTGTCAATGTGACCGTTGTAACTGGGAATTAACACTGAATGTAAGATAGGGAAATGAAACTAGACAGGAACAAACAGTTGGATGCTAACAGCATGCCAGCAGTACCCCTCTATTCTTAATCAAATAGCAATACGTAGTTTATATTGCACTAACCTTTTAAGCTGTTTTAATGAACAATTAAAATCAATCTGGCAAACTGCTTAGCCTTTTCTGCTATATTATCAGAGTATAGCCGACATATCCCGCCCCCAATAGTCCTGCGTTAGTCTGAGGTATAGCCAGGATGGATGGATTATCAGTTACTTTACTTTTTCACCAAGGTACAGTATATAACTTAACTCACCAGGTTCAAACTAAAACGCAGGAGCAGTATGTTTAGCTGAAAATATTAAGTATTTTGCCTCATTTCAGAAAAAAAAGAGAAATAAATCAGCTGTACATCATGGAAGTGACCAACCTGGTTACAATATATCATGAACTGATATATTTATGCCACTGCCAGACTTCCTTTTGCTTTCCTTTCAACTGAGAGTGTAGTAGTGTAATACCTTAATTTGATTGTATCTTCACCCTAAACCTAACCTGAATTCCAAGAGGTCATTCAGTTTACAATTACCTATGCTAGATGAACAGTAATAAGAGCCACAATAATGTGTTACCACATTATTGTGGCTCTTAGAAACTGCGAAGTAATTTGAAGATTTGAAGACTAGTTGACCATGACTATTCTAAATCCTTCTTAGCCTGCATTAACTACAACTTTAATACAAGTACAAAGTGGTTTTCTGGATAAAGTCAATTACTTTAATGTGTGTGAAATGGAACTGCTAGCTTTGCTCATGTCCACTGTGAGGTTATCACACTGGAGGAACGCTTTGCACCTTAATAATGCTGAGTCATTTGATCCTGAGGATGAGGTCGTCCCTCAGTGCTGCCGTAAAGATTCTGGCACCGAGAGTGATTTCACTGAAAAGTGCAGTTATCAAAGTAAAGACCTTTGCAAGTCCTTCTGCACCTAATGTCACCCCACCACAGTGTCAGGGAATTCCAACAATAGCCACTTGAGTCTAAAGATAAATCTCTGTTTCAATATGGTAAATGACAATTCATATAATATCCCATTAATTTACATTTTTCTTAACTTAAACTCAGTGTGCTCTGATGACAGTGAACCAAATACAAAAATATACTTTTTCACTTGCTGGTATGCCAAAACAAACTAATGACCTGGGTTCTTGTTCATATCAAAGATGAATAAGCAATTATATATAAATATCAAGCACATCTAAGAGCCCCATCTGAGAGCATCAATCCCACTGAGGCGTAGGTTAACACCTAGATTACAGTTAATTTACACTGATGAGAAAGAGTGGGTGAGCATCTGGTAAATACTCAGTCCAACTGTAGACAGTGTCTCACAAAGAGAGCTGGGCTCAGAGTTTGAGGAGACAAGCGTGGGATGGATTAGTGTCTTCTTGTTGTTTGCGCTTTAACAGGATTTGATTTTATAGATTTTTTTTTTTTTGGGGGGGGGCAATTCCTCCTCCTTTAAACACATCATCTGAGGGCTGTGAGATATCACATACGGATTAAGAAATTTGTACTTTACTGTGCTTCAGGAATGTTATCTTGCCTTTAAATAAGATGTAAATTAAAGTAACAAATTCAGACATATATTTTGGGCTAAAAAATAAAGTTGCCATGGTAAAATCCACCCACCGATGAACAAAAGCTATCTGATGATCTTTTAGGAATTGAATTACTGCTGACAAAGAGGACTTGAAAGTTATGTCATGTCTTCTTAGTGCGACACAGTAAAGATTACAGTAGCAGCTCCTCAGATATTGGATTATGTTACACGCCGAGCAGATCAGTCAGTTAAGTGTTTGCAGAAGTATCCAGAAAAGTACCATCGTAGCTGGAAGAGACATTGCAAAGATGTACTTTAAAAATCAGCTCCGAACCCCCATATTTTACATCTAGAGTCAATGCAGTGATTTTATACTGTATTTAAAAGTATGCAACTTTTCAACAGACTTCACCATTTGGTCTCTATGAGAATGTAAATTAAAGATAAAATATTGCACACATATGTTATGTATGTGATATTTATAATGTCTCTACATTTTAATGTACACATATGAAATAAAATTGCTTTAAGTTACAATAAAAACAGTGTCTTTAAAGGACCAGGCAATGTGGCGATGATATTTGGATAATGTGGTTAGACACAAAATCCAAATTAACTCTCTCCCACTCTAAATTTAATGTAAATATAACAAGTCACTTTCCTCAAATAAAGAAACAATGCCTCAAATTGTCAGGACTCATTGATTTGAATAATAGTGTAATTTGCATCAATATTACACCTATGTAATAATTTTTGAGACTTTGTCAAGTTGAGTAGTAAAACCTTCAAGTGAAATTCATTTTATTGGAGCCATCAAACTTTGAAAAGGCTTGACATATTAATATGAGAGACAAAAAACAACAAAAAGAAAACTTTAACATCTAGTTGTGCACTCCCATCTCAAGAAAAAACAGAGATGAATAGAGTGTCATGACAAATACTTTTTAAAGTGTTAAAATATTAAATGTAAAAGGCCAAAAAGCTTGGGGTGCTGATTAACTTTGGACAGACAGCAGATATAATTGGCTTTGGGTGTCGTCCAAACTCTGTAAGCCTCCAAATGCAACCCATTAGAGATATATTTCCCCCCCTCTTGGCCTTACTCTTTAATAAAAACGAAGCAGCGAGAGAGCTTCCTTTCGACTACAGACCTTCAAACTTTTGTCATATTTTTACCTTATCTGTATTAATTCCACTGACAGCCTGCAGATAAATTCAGAGCTGTCTCGGAGCCACAGTGACAGCTCCCAGAAATCCTCAGTGTCAGAATTTTTTCCCCTCCACGACTCACAGAGGAAGGCTGCTGAAGAAGTCTAAACCTGCAGCTAGACCTGATTTTTGCATAGATTCCTTGGCTAAAATAAATAATGGACCTCTGCAATTTCACATAACAACTGATGTCATGCAAATGCTTTTAGAACACTGTAAAAGTCAGTTTTTGACTGAACATGGCAGGTAAATATGTATGTTTTTAAAAAAAAAAGTGGAGGATGAGGATTACAAAGAAGACACGGGAGATGGATTTAGAAAATAAAATAGAGACTTTTTCATTCATTTCTGTAGTGTCTCCCAGCTCCAGTAAAAGAAACTTGTCAAATATGTGCTCAGGAGTCATCATGGTCCTCATCACATTCCTTCCTCACTCCTGACTTTCTAAAACTTGGAAAACACCTAAAAAAAAAAAATAGCGTTGCAACTACTTTTACTGAAATCTACTTTTTTGCACAAATAATTTTTCTCCATTATATTGTCATATATACATTGATGGGAAGGAGCCCGGTTGGAGAGAGATCCAGGAGGTAGTCAAAAGGGCAAGAGCAAGCTCAGCTTCTGGGCCTAGTGGCGTTGTCACTCAGCTTATCAGGGAAGCCAGGGAGAACAAAGGCGACCTGGCTGTGCTGTGGCTGGACCTTGCCAA
>JBAMHW010000005.1:10152341-10164016 GCA_037177495.1 Rhadinocentrus ornatus | reverse complement strand
GGCTGTTAAGTTGGCCACCGATGCAGCAGAAGTTGCGTCAAGGTGGTTGTGGATCAGGAGGGGAGAGGCGTGGCAAGGTAGCGCTACCTGGACACAAGCTGGGGCCTGATCAGCCCTGGCTGGGTCGCTGGGAGGAGGGGGTCTGATTGTTGACAGACCCGAAACCCCCCGTGATCCCAAGTTACATCAATGATGATGTGTCCAGGGGCACCATAAGGTGTATCTAACAAACTCAAAAGTGGATAAAACAATCAAGTGTGGAAATTGTGGCGTTACAATTTAAGGTTAGAAACTGTAAGACCAGACTAACGTTTTTAAGCCAGTGTTACGGGACAGAAAAGTCCCAGGCCACTCTATAAAAAGGACTATTCTTTAGACTAATAATCCATTTACAGGATATGATGAGATGTAGTTTTGATTGAAACTTCATTCACATGCATTCACACAATAGATACCATCCAAAACCAGGCAAATATCCTATATGACATTTTGGCCTGGTGTCTGTCATACATTTAAAAAAAGTTTATGTAAAATATTTTTAAAATATTGTAGCTGCTTTCTATATAGGTTATATAACTTAAAAAGAAAAAAATAATGGTAACACCACCCCAATAGGTGTTTTAATGTAGAAATTACCCGTGTTGCCTTTAATTGCAAGAGTTAATATGGTCATACCATGTAATTCTGGATCACTAGCCATACAACAGCTGCATCACAGCAAGGACACACAAAACAAAGTTATTGTACAATTTTTAAATAATTTATTGGGAAACCTCGGCATTTTCCAGTGCAGACTTACGAAGTTATTCAATTAGTTTAAAATTGTAAATTATATTTCAGCTTGATTCCAATAATAAAAATTAAACAAAACAAATCTACCCTTTAATATGACCTTATTATAGCCCAAGCTTTCTCTATTTAGATAATATGACTCACTAATGAGGTGACTGTTACTTCTGCATTCATGACAAACTTCTGTTTATTCATGAAGCACTGTTTTCAGGTGTACTTTTAGTACTTGCTTCATCTCACTACTTTAAAACTGATTGATGGGGTACCTTAAGAAAATATATTCCAATCCTGTGTGTTTTATTGCTCTGGTTGTTGTCCAAGCATATGGTCACCATCAGCTCAAAAGGAAACACAGGAAATCCTGGGTTTCATTCAAAAATGGACTGAGAACAGCTGCTATGCAGTGGGAAATAAAGGTAAACTTAAAGAGGGGGGGTACAACTCCAGCACGGAAACCAGGCAATTTGCCCTATGATGTCATGGCCCCATCCAAAAATAAAGAAAGCGTGTGAGTATAGGAAGCCAAAGGTCTGTCATCTCTCACAGTTATTTGGGTTGACTTGCGCTTAACAATGTACCATGACCCCACTGTCGAGGAATGGAGACTGGGAAAGAAAAAGGGGAGCAAGAGTGGGGGCAAGTACATTTTAGAAAAGCTGACCTCTACATGGAGGAAAAACATTATTGCAGCCAACAGAAACTACTGCACAGGGATTCACTTTACACAGACATGGGTTTAAAATGCATTCATACTAGCTGTGTTTCAGAACTGGAAACATGTCTCCTTCATTTATATTATCACTAATGTATACTAGTGTTGCTCCCTGGACAGCAGCAAACCCAGGTGCCCATCTATTTTTAACCAGAAAAACTTTAAAAATGGTTGAGTCTTATCACTTAAGTTCTTATGACTTATAAGTTGGGTCAGAATATCTGGAAGGTGGACACAGTAGGTTCAGTCTGTTTTGCTTTTATTGACAGATCTCAGAAAAAAAATATGTAAGTAACAACTTAAAGAACACTCAACACTCTTGTCCAAAGAACTTTTTTTTTACAGTTCCCAGAAAAATTATTCAGCAGCCATTGCCTGCATGCAACTGCACTTCACACTGCCTAGTTTTTTTTTCCAATATATTGCTCAATTAAAGGGCTTCAGCATCAAAAGTAATGTTGCAAAACAGTTCAGAATACTAAATTATATTTAAATGCATAAAATATAAATTTTTTCAATCAAATGTGTCCTTCCAAACCGCATTGGACGCACACACTTATTATTCCAAGCAAATGTTTGAAAATGATGCCTAATTATTGCTGCTGAATCTGAACTCTGTTTAAAAGACTAGATGAGCATAGGCCTTCAGTAGTTTGTAAAACTAGAACAAAGAGGATTTCCTGAACTATTTACAACAAAGCCACTGTTTTTTTCAGCATCATTAGGTGTTATATATTAAAGGGATGTTGCCTGATCAATAAGCCTAAGAGTTGTTTATCCCCAAGAGTGCACTTTGTATAACGGCTTGTACAAGCGAGAATCTCTACTTCTGTGCAGAGTTTCCTGCAGGTGACTGAACACATTCTTGAAGACAATAATGCTGGAAGAGGGCATGACATGAAAAGAGTTGGAACTTCTGTAGTTCACAGTTGTCACAAGCATTCCTGCTATTATATATTTTAATCTGTTCAATCATTGACTATGTTTGATATTTAGTCTGCAACAGTAATAATGCCACCGTAGAAATTACAAGACAAGCAGACAACCTGGCTAGTTAGCAGCATCTGACAGTAAAGAACAAAGCACTGCAAATACAGAGTGCAAGTTCACTGTATAATAAGTGCTGTATTGTGTGCAAAAATGTAAATGCCAAACATAATATAAAGCTCTATGTAGAATAAGCAGAATGAAGTACCAATGGCAAGTTAATGACCAAGTTTCACCTGATGTGATGCTTTTGATAGCTACCATATTTGCAGATCCATGGCCCAAATGTATGACCACATATTTGTATGCTGTATGCAGGATGTTCATGTTTACTTGAAGAAATATGAGCAAAGGAAAAAGAACCAAAAGGCAGAGATGTGTTGCAAATATTGACTGCTATACAAAAAAAATGTCATTGCAAACATTAACCAAAGTATGTAAATAACAGAGAGCAGAATTCTCTCGCAGGAATTGGAAAAAGAACTTAAAAAAATCATATTAAAAATCTCATTAAAATTGGGTAATCATGCCTTGCCTCAGGACTGAGGGTGGGAGTTTGGGAGAGGAAATGCTTACAAGTTGAATAAGCCTGAAGAAGAATACATCTGCTTTGCTGCATGCCTTAATGCTCCAGAGTATTATTAATGTTGAGAGGAAATAGATCCCATGTGGTAAGGTGAAAAAAAAAAAAGAAATGGGATGTTGCCTCTTCTCATCCTGCATTAGGTCATCACCTAATTTACTTCAGTGGCTGCTTCATAGTACAGTAGAGAGCAGTCTTCGGCACTGTATTCCCACACCGAGTAAAGCAGATGGTTTGGGGAAGTGAAGCTATTGTGGTAGAGTGGTCACTCAAAGCATCACTCATCATCATGTCGCATATACTCATATATGCTCCGTTCAGATTTATTTTTACCCTCCCCTTAGAGTCATGATTGTGATGTATGTGTATAGAATTATTACATTATTAAAACCATAAAAAGGTAAAGTCTGGCTGGATTGCTTTGTTCTTTTTCTAACTCTGCACCTGAAAACATTAAAGTCTCCCATCTAGGGTCAAATAAACAGTTTTTACAACAAAGATCTTTGTACAAGTCAGGTTTTCCAGTGTGGATTTCCTTTATGTGGTTAAATTTTGGCAAGCCTGAAATATCAAAATATTTTTGCCTGCATTAGATCAGCTGCCAGCTGACTTTGAAAAGAAAATGCACATAAATTTCATTGCACTCGTTTGATCCCTGTTGACCTGTTATCACAAGCACCATTTTACATTTCATATGGAAAGGGTCAAATATACTTAATAAATAAATTAACAAATTGGTGCTGAGTGTATGTTCCCTATAAAATCATTTGCACATCATTGCTTTCATCTGTTTTTATTTACATTTGACAGCTTCCAAGCCTTTTGGAAAGAGCTTGCATTGAACATGTGGTTTCAGTTTAATGATGTAGACACAGTGGCTGTATTTGAAACCATGCACTTGTTAAGACAATGCTGTTTTTCATTCTTTTTTATCTTTTGCAGCATACAGTTGTTACACAACTTCTAATGTGGTTTAACTTAGCTGGTAATATACAACATCCCCCTTTCGTGATGTTACTGAAACTGAAGAGTTGGCAGATTGAGATGAGACCCATTTTTACTTATTATTTCTATCAGAATGTAGAATTAGTTGGAGCTTTCTATCTGTTTGAAAGCCTACCTGGAACAGGGTTGTAGAACGTTTTGAGGCAAGGTCGGACTTAATTTCTATTTTGTTTCTTTGTTTTTTAAATAGTTTTCATGTATTTATAGTTTTGCAAAGTGCATACTACACGCATAATTTAAAGGTTGAATGGTTAAATCTGTATGTAGACTTCAAAAAAAGCTAATTCCATTTATAGTTGACTGATAACGGGAAACTGAAGGTGGTTAATGTAACAAAAAGTATATTTCAAATAATACCTATAAATTGGATTGTGCATTAATATGGGGTCTTAGGACATTTTATAAACCACTACTTTAAATTAGGATATATTATTTATACACTGTTCTCAAACAGTGGTCACAAAGTCCAGAATGGCTTAAATTTTAGCACAACAAAAAATGTATTTCTGTACTGATAATGTATCTGTAGAACCACAGAAATATGACTACATGACCACTGTAGGATAAGTTTAATGGGCATGAGGCTGTTAACCCCAACTGCTTCCTAGGCAATGTAGCCTAGACACTAGACACCTTCTTCAAAACTGATGCTCTACCTTCAGCACCATGAGTATATAAAATCATCCAAAAACCACAGCTGGAAAATTTATGTTTGGTCTGAGTTTTTTTGGACATCTTTAACTATTTATATTATTGGTTTTATCACTTTAAACTACTTTTAACACTTTCAAAAGCAACAAACAAAATAGAAAACAAAAAAGAGTGGCTGACCGTTTAATTCCGATTTCAATCTAAATATGCATCACTTGTGTGCACATAGGTGTGCACATAGGTGATGTCACTTAGAAGCTCCCTAATTTCAAGTCTTCTTGCACAAGCCTTTGAGAAATATCATCATCTGCCAGCCTTTTGCTGCTTGACGACTGACATTAATTGCAGTACTTGTGCTTCCTTTTAATCATGCCCAATTATGTGGCATATGTAATAATGGTACAGACATGCCAAACCCCAAATGCTGACATGATAGGTAAATTGATAGTTGGGTGAATTGGCAGAGCATCCTTTTGTACTTGGCCCAAAATTAACACAGCAATTACAGCACTTTTATTGCTCACACTGGGAAGGCTAACTTGGACATCTCTACCATTATCTCACACCGAGAAGGGAAAAAACTACCCGTAAATCAACCAGTCCATCTACAGTGGAGCATCACCCAAGGCTGCTTTAAACTCCAGAGACATTAAGAAGGATATGGAGGCCTTAAAGTGTGGAATTTATGAGTATAGATTTATATTCTCATCGCTGCAGCGGGCCTACTTTGAAAGGATGATTGAATCCTCCTCCTCATTACAGAGCTATTCAAATTCTACTATAGATTTTCTCGCCCTCATAATGATGCAAATGGGGAAAGATAAACAAAACAAAAACAGATCTGATAGAGCTGGAAATGCATTGTGCTCACATAAAATTGCCATTTTATTCATGTAAAGACAGAGGAATTTATTTTGCCTGCTGTCTCAGTGTCACTAAAATAACCACTGCCCATATGTGTTTTCTTTAAATATTTATGTATGTTTGAGCAAAGAAAATGTTTCATCATGTGGTTCTCACTGCATTGAAATAACTTTGGTGGTTTCTTTCAAGGTTTCTAAGTGGAAACCAACACAAAGGACATTCAGAAGAATGCATTACACAAAATCAACAGGTCATTTCAAAAGTAAACACTTTCTGCTAAATAAACTTCAAGAAATTGACAACATTTGAAGCTGACTTCAAAGCGAGAAAGCCCTTCTTTCAGTTTTTTTTTCCATCTTTTCTTTCAATCCCTGTAAATCTTAATACCCCAGCAGAGCAGAATTGGATTTATATGTAACCATAAATTCTCAAGGCACCCAGTGATTTCTTACTGGTACATATGTTTCAAAAACCGAATATAAAACTTGGAAGTGTAGGTTATATTGACAGAACAGGGAAGTTAGGAACGAACTGAAGAAATAATGTCACTTGAAAACTGTAAATGTGCCTCTGAAAATATACCTAAGATTTACTTTCTTTTCTGACAAAAACAGGTATTAGGCAACCAGAAAAAACTGTGCCAACGTAAATGTTCCATACTTGAGAAGTGCCTCTTTAACCTTGTCTAGGCTCTACAAAGAGGTGAACATGTTTTTCCCATGCACAGTCACGCAGCATTTTTTATTTGTATCCAAGCTATATGCAGCATGCTGTAGCTTTTTTCTCCATGTTTCCACACAAATGAGCATATAGGGAGCAATGCTACACTTCAAAATGTGGATGGACTGGAGAATGAATAACTGACCTCCTTGTTGAAAGACAACCACCACCACCTGAGCACATTATATATATTTGTCAGAAATGCCACATAATTTATACAAAAATAAAATTTGAAGTGTTAAAAACCAAAAGGATTTCAGTAAGAAACCCCAATAAAATCATTTAATTAAGAAAAATGTACCCTTAAAAAAATCCCATTGCATTTTTGAACTCTTGAAATTTCTTAACTATTCAACAAAGCATACTATCATATAATCTTCAACAGCATATGTTTGTGTTTTTCTCTGTTTTCCATGTCAATAGCTCTCTCTTATCCTCCAGCTCTCTGTTTTACTTTCTTCTCATTCATTTTTAATGAATTGTTTCACATTTGGAGTTGAGAGGAGCAATTCGAGGAGATATTTAGCACAGAGAAAGAGGAAGTGACTATTGAGCCGATAAACCAAAGTAATGAAAACAGGAGGTCCAATCCCAATGCTCTCTGCAGGACATTTGTCTTTTTTTCATAAGCAGAGCACCAACTCAGTGGCCCCTGCCTCTTGTGAGCCATAAGAGCGTCAGATTCATGGCGTTAAAGGGAGAAACTTGGGCCTTGGTAATTTGCAGGAATGACTTCCCATGTTTCCGGCCTTCATTTCTGCAGCTGCGTTGGATCATGTCTGGTGAACATTTTGGTTTTGTGGTGCCTATATGTGTATACTTTGTGGGTGGTCGGAAATTTGCCTGTTTGTGAGAGATGAGACAATGAGAAAATACACCATGAGGTCACTGGGGATGATAGGCTGAGGGATTG
This sequence comes from Rhadinocentrus ornatus, assembly GCA_037177495.1. Lineage (NCBI taxonomy): Eukaryota > Metazoa > Chordata > Actinopteri > Atheriniformes > Melanotaeniidae > Rhadinocentrus > Rhadinocentrus ornatus. The sequence goes on along the minus strand of JBAMHW010000005.1, from coordinate 10,156,789 downwards.
TGTGAAACTGATCAGTGCGAAGCAGCAAGACACATTTGGCAGGATGAATGATATAGCCCATCCTTCATTTTCCTCACGTGGAGAACCTCATAAACATGGAAGTTCTAATCTAACAGTGCAGCTCTCCAAATGGTGGTTACTGTACAAACAATGTGATTATGTTGACATCATAGCTGTTTGGTTTTATGAGGAACTATTATTGCCTGACCACATTGTCCTCAAAGTTGGCTGGTGTTAAGGACACACTTACGTAATGGGAGAAGTTGTGTGGGATCAAACTTGGATTGAGGGCTGCTTTGGCAACAAGGGAAAAAATGAATCATTCTGTGCCAGGGTTACAAAACAAAGCAAAGTTTCTGCTAATCAGCCTTCACTGTGTCCTTAAAGAGCTTGATTGGCAATTACTCAGTAGTGACTTGTAACCATGTAACTCATTTTTGTTTTCTTCGTTCTGTTTTATGTTTTGCTAGTGCTGTAAAACAGAACAGCTGTGGTATAACACAAGTTTACATACTGGAATATTTCTGAGATGCTGATTTGTTGCTGTACGGTTGCCTGGCAACTAGCAGCGACTTTAGTAAATTACAGATCGCACACAAAAATGCAACCAACCAGATGCAATCAACTGTACTCTGAGAATAGGACGGGTTAGACCACCTAAAGGGAAACTAAAATAATTTTATGTGGAGTAATTTTACAATTGCTTTGTTCAAAGAAATACATTCATTTTTTTGTGTAAAATTGTCGCAGAAAAACAGTAACTATGGGCTTGTGAGAGAGAAATGGATAGGTAAATGACTAACAGCATTGGAAAACATACACAAACAAAAGGTGAATGATACTTGTTTAAATGATACCTAGACAGTAGAAATGTTATGTTGTGTTGAATGATTGTAGACACACTTTCTCTGTTTTAAATTCTATTTGATTTAGCTTATTTACAAAGCACCAACTGACAATATCTAATCTTAAGGCACTAAAAAAATTTCGTAAAAATTTACTTTAAATTCAATCCATTGTTATGCAATGAACTGCTCTCTGGCAAGTGAGACGTTGGGTCTCAGTGGGATTGCCTATAAATGAAGGTTAAGAAAATAAATAAATACAGCATTTTAAATGTAACTTGCATTTTTTGGCCGACTTGGTACCTAGTGTAGGGCAAGATTTGTAACTCCTATCTTTTATGGCCTTCAGCATTTTTTAACGTTAAAATAGCTAAAAATAGCTAATTTACTCTTATTTTGGATAAGTAAATAAGCATAAGGATTAATTTAACATTGAAAGGTAAATTATTTTCACACCTGTACATGCCATAGGTACACTGGCCTTTTAATTTATTTTCTTCTTATTATAATTTTTTTAATAAACATGCCCACAACATAACTCAAACAAAAACTCTTACTTATTATAATTGACATAATTTCACCTAATTGTCTACCCACATTGCAGGCTCTCTGTTACTTTTGAAGAAAGTGTGGGATGTGTACCTACTGTGAGTCAAAGTGACAAGCAACAACTTTTTTTCTTTTTTTTTCCTGGCTGCTTTGTTCTGCTTTTCTACACGGCAGTGTACTCAAAACAAAACTAAACTAAAAAAGCTAGAAAGAAAACCCTCTTTCACCAAGTCACATCAGAGGCAACATTACACTTTAAATGCTGATGGCAATGTGACTCATAAAATGATCACTTAAAAACCTTTTGGGGAAACAGTATCCAATTCTCGGGAAATGGGATATTTCACCGCCTAAAAACAAACATGAATCATAAAATTGAGGTATAATGATCTCAATTCCAAGTTTGTGGCAAATGGCAGTGCACCTGCTGTGAAAAGACAATCTGTGCAGCAGGGGGGCCACCATCCGCAATGCACCCCATTATGAGCTCACTTAATAAAATACATTTTTATGATAGAATTTCAATATAAAAATGGTCATGTATAATCAACTCTAAGACTGACAGCATTGGACAATCACCTTCAGAAAGGCTTAATCTATTTACAAGTAATGCCTCACATCATTTAAATATAAGCTTTAATATATTTTATGTCAAGGAGAATATCATATACAGCATCAGTAGATAAAGATTGTGGTCCTCAACTTTCTATTGTTCATAAGTTTCACATGAAAAATCAATAGAACAAGATACAGTCTGTGAATCACAAAGAAAAAATGCTTTCTAGGACTGTATTGACTATGCACCTTTATTTTGTGTGTGTATGTGTGTTACATTTGTCATACATCTTAATTTACTTGTATTTTATTGCCTTTGTGTCCAAATCACAGCTGAACTACCACCGATACTGACAATGACCAGGCCAGTGCCCAAAAGTACACATAGGAAAGGCACAGGTTTCCTTGGCTGTATGGTAGCGAGAAGCACAATGCATATAACATATACATATACCATATACAGATAACACTTATGTTTGGGAAATAAAGCAAGCTCAGTACTACTGCTCTTGTCAGCCAACATAATGCTATAGAGTTGCATGATTCCTCTGTAAATGTGTGCAGAAATTTGCTACATTATATGATCTAAGTTTGTAGGATTCTGTGATATTAACCAAATTTTGAACTCTGATTGATTAGATGAATCTCAAGTGTCAACTTTAGATGGCACTACTGAACTTTGGCAATTTTTGCACTTTGGCATCCCCTACTGAAGGCTAATTCAGCATCCCCTTTTGCATGCTTTCTCTTAGCTCTTTCCAGCTAGTAAGAATCAGTCTTACTAGTCTTGTCTGTCACTTTCTCTCTTTCTTGTCCTCAGTTGCTCCAATGATGTCCTCCTACATTTCTTTGCTGAATCCGCCATGGTGCACGTCCAACACAGCCAACATGTTGATATCTAGTTGCTGGCGTGATGCAAAACGCAGCTGTGAAAGGTGGTTTTTCAGGCCCAGGAAGCTGCAGGGCAATGACAGCTCCTAGAATGTACATAATAAATGCCATCAAACCGTGTCAAAAGTACAGTTTTAAGGTTAGAAGGTAGTTTCGGTTTAAACCACAGCTAAATTCGGGTAGAATTGATTTCTATTCTTTTCATGAATTTAAATCCACATGTGACAACTTTACCAACAATGTCAAGCAAAGCAAATATGGCACTATACGCAAGCTGAGTGACAACTAACCTAAGTTATCTGTCTTATGTCATGTTTTTTCTTTCTTTTTATTTCCGAGCACTGTCCAGCACGTAATATCCAGTCTGTCACAATGGGCTTTTGTTACCTCATTGTTGGTATTTGTAAAAATATTTTGTGGAATGGTATGGTGCTTATAAGGTTGTTTATATAAGCAGTCAGTTTTAGTCATTCTTGTCGGTTGGTGTATGGTGTTGTGGTGCAACAAATTTCAACATTAAAGTAAGTGAAGCTTCATGTCCAGTCATTTTGCCTCTTAGATGCTTTCCCCAGGATGTTTGCCTCCAAGACTTCGTACTAAAGTTGACATAGTCCAATGTTACTCTTGCTTCCTTGGATAGCATTGGCTATACATGTGCATCTCCATTAAAACATTATTTTTGATCCACTGGCCCAAAGTCTTTGTATGTCTTATAATTGTATGCTGTGGTATCAAACAACTAAAAGCAATCCTCTTTAAATGGCCAGCAGGAAACCAAAGCTGTGAACTGTGCAGTCGTAGCTCTTTGGCACTCTGGGATGGTTTTGGGTCTACAAATGTGCATATTAAATGTCAGCGTTCAAAAAGAGTCAGAACATTCACATACTACTCCAGTGCTGCTTTAATATGCTACACCACAAACCAAAGAAAGAATATGCAGCAATGTTGTCAAATCTAGTTTAAGAGTTGTGATGACATCACTTAAATTGATTATCTCTCAGCCATATTTTTTGAGCTACCACTGCAGAGCGACGCTGACAGAGGCCAAAGTTTCACCACACCATTAACTCATCTGACTGAAACCTGTCAGTCACTGTTATGTCCTGCAGAGAACTGGGGGATTTTTTCATTCATCACATCAAGTCAAATCAGCTCTTATATATCTCACTGCAGCCAGATTTTACAAAGCAAAATCAACACCTAACAGGACTACATCAAACTTTTTCCATACAATCAAACTAAACACAGCTGCTACAGATTTTCTACCAGTCTGTGGTAGTGAGTGCCCTCCTGTACGCAGTAGCATGCTGGGGGGCAGCCTCAAGACAAAGGACGCAGACACACACACACTTTTTTGTACAACTGGATTTCATTATTTTTTTTTTGTTTTTTAATTGGTATTTTATATTTTGTTAGTATTTTTACCTACTTTTTTTATAGTTTACTTTTGCATTTGTACTGTAGCTTGCAGGCCTTTTTGTTTGCACCTTGCAGGCTGCTGGAACTGTTAATTTCTCCTGGAGATCAATAAAGTTTCTATCTATCTATCTATCTATCTATCTATCTATCTATCTATCTATCTATCTATCTATCTATCTATCTATCTAT
>JBAMHW010000005.1:10116646-10137544 GCA_037177495.1 Rhadinocentrus ornatus | reverse complement strand
ATGTTTTAACTTGAAAAAGTGCAAATCCTGGGTGATGACTCCTTTAATAAATTATCTAATAAGAACTTCTTCTACCATTAAAGTTGCTTAATATTCCACAAAGAATGAGATGTATTAATTTTAAGGCTTCATGAATTTCATAGAACTTTTCACGATAACCGGAAGTAGCATCTCCTGGTGCTGGGCCACTTCCTGTTTTTGCGGGTCTGGGCAGTCTAAAGAAAAATGGCTTTAAATTTTTCAGCAACAGTACTTGATTTGCCAGTCTTTTCGGTCGCTGATGCTAAAGCAATTGCAGTGGCAAATTCGCGAACAAATCCACTTGATATGGGGTATATAAGTTTATCCATTGTTTCCATATTTTACATGATATTTATCTATGGGTGCAAGCATGCATGTAGCAGTCATTGATTAAATCTCTCCACTAAATGGTGGTATATAACAACACACTGGTGCTGTATCATATCTATTATCACATCCTACAATTGTAGTAATAGTTATGTTTGACTCAAATTATCTTATTTGACAAATTTGTGCAATTTACCATCTTAGCTTGATTTTTACCTGTTGGTGGAATTATGGTCTGCAGTAGCAGCTTCAGCAGGGCTAGTTTGCTGTGAGAGGACAAGGTGCCGTTTCTGAGCCCATTCAAAGACAGACTCCCTTTTAGGTGGTGAGATAAAATTGTTCCAGGCAAAAAGAAATGGAACAGCTCCACTTTTAAGGCAATTGGTGGTGGATCTGCAGACAAAATCCTCCTGAGTGAAGTGCCCGCTGCATACAAAAGCGCTCCCTGGCTTTATGCAGAAATCTGGACCCTTATTCCTTCTCACCGCTTGGATCCACTTCCTCCTTTGGTCTGGATCCATTAGAAAAGCGTGGTATGAGAGGTAAGGTTGTGTTTTTTGCCCCACAAAAAGAACCGAACAAAAACAACCGCGCTGAGACCGAGCCATTTTCATCACCGTCCGATGCTAAAAATATAGCCACCGGAAGTTATCCAGCACCACCGGTGTAAATCGCAGAAGTGTGAAAAAGGCCTATTACCAGAATGTTTGTGTGTGTTTCTGCTTTACCACATAGAGTTGTGAATTTAAGTCTGAAAGTTTTCCCCAACATTTTCCTAAGGTTTTACTAAATTAACTAAATGCTGAAAATATCCATTCATGCTTTAACTTTATTCAATCGGTGCATTCATTCTAGGACCAATAATAAATCTTTACTTCCAAATTAATAATTTAAATAATGCACAAAGGTTCTGTTTTTTTTTTTAACCAAAGTTGGTTCTGGTAATGTGTGTAATCTGTGTAATGTTTTCTTCTGTCAGCAACCTGGGCTGAAATATGGGGTTCAAACATGAATTTAAGCAACCTTATTCAGCAGAATTTAGTTTGTTCCTTCATCCAAGACACTGCTTAATGAAATCACATCTGCAAGTACTTAATATGATAATCTCAATTATGATCAATTGTTGGGGTGTGAATATGGCATGACTTCTGTAAACAAAAGTAGTTCTGCTCAGTGGCAGGATTCACTTCCTGGCCCTCAGAGAAATAAAATGTTTTAATAGCATCTTTTCCGTTAATGATATTCCGTTTATTCTTAACACACCATTGCACAGATATTGAAACCATTCATTTCTGTAATAGGGAAAAGGAGTCCACAGAGAACTCAATCTGTGAGTTGTATTCTTGACAGTCTTCTATAATAACAGATTTAACATCTTGCACCATCATGTAATCAGTGGATTTACTGATTTTATGGATTTTCCTGCACCTGTTTTGGTTTGGTCAATTTCATATTTCAGCCTGGAAATCCATTTAAATCATACTGACATTCTGTATCATTTCCAGGAATACCAAAAGATAATATACTTTGTATTACCAGCTTTGGTGAGTTAACAGTCACCTTTAACACCACAGATCAGTGCAATTACAGCCTAGAACACAGCATGTGTGATAGTATCCACAGAATAAGTGGTACTCACAGAAAACAGGAGCCTTCTGCTCTTGCTATGAGTTACAAAACAGTAGAAGACCTATGGATTGGTTTAATTGTGTTTTTAAGTACTTTACACAGGAATAGTGCATATCATATCTGTGCTTTAGCTTGGGGGAAAAAAATGCCAGCTATACCCAATATTAATTACTCTTGCTAACTCCAAAGTCTGGTGACTGGATTCAGCACTTTCCTTCAATCCAAACTATTTTAATGTCTAAGAAAATTGTTAATATGATTCTAAAAAAAAACGGCAACAAAAAAACTAGAATAAAAAGAAACACTACATTTCGGAAATTACTTAATATATTTCAGCACAGTGATGCAATGTGTAAAGTTAACAGGTGAATCCACAGATCCACATGTTGGATCCTAAAAGTCAGTTAAAGCTAAAATGACCTGCAGGGCTTTATTGAACACACCATCTGTCGAGTTAAGTAAACAGTTTTATTTAGATCGATAGACAACACATTAACCTTTAACTCTTCAGCTAACAGGATCAATACGCTCACATAGTTAACTCCCTCCACAAGACTGTGGCAATGTCGTTTCACTGTAAACAAGTAAAAGGTTTAACTATTTCATCAAACTAGGTCTAAACAAATGATGGATCTCAAAGTGTCATTTTGAACTGGTGTTTTGATCCATCCCATTGATTATGCAATGACGTGCATCACAAAATGACTAACCTAATGACACAGCCATACACCAGCACAGCTTGCACATGCATATTTCATTTTAGTCAATACTAAAATGCCTAGTTTCTTAGATGCATGCTTCTCACCCTGAAGGTTAAATAAAAGTTTTTACAGAAAAATCTGAATAAGCTCAAAAAATACTTTGCAAAGGGAAGGAGAAAATTCTTTAAATTACAAGTTTTAAAAGACAATAAGAGCAAGAGGAAAGGGTTCTACTGCTTGCTATCGATAAATGAACATTTCCACAATGACTGAGACCTCCCTATCTGTTCTTCAATCACTGGGCTATTTTCAGTCAATGTATTCTCATTATTTTCTACATTTGCTGCATATTTCCAGCAGCACGAGGAATCAGTGCGCCTGCACATTTGTTCATCCCGTCTATGGTTTTAGTCAGAAAAACTTTGACAGTGACAGCAAACTATGGATGGTATGCATTTGTTTGACAAAGGTTGTGAGAAGAAAGTTACAATTTCTTGGTAAACTATGAAAACTTTGCTATCTAATAACTTCATTTTGTATGTGCACGTGTTTCAATTCACAGGTAATATCCATCCATCCACCCATGAACTGGATGTAAAACATTTTAAGTATTTACTTCTTCATAATCCAGTTTAAATAAATAAAAGTAAAACTAGTTTTAATGAGGGATATGGTCTATAAAGACCTGTATAACCCCATATTGATAATTTTATAGTAATAATTCAAGATTTGTTCTGCAAAAAAGTGCACTTCCACTCAGTGACTTGGACACCAATTAGTTCAGAATTGCATAGGGATATGTACAAATATCCGTGAAATATTATTTAATTCTTTTGTAAGAAATCAGACAAACCATTGGTGAGAACGGTGTTTTGGCAAACAAATTTGTCAATAGATACCATTTGAACACACTTATCTCTTCGTATACAAATTGGTTTAAACCATAAGAGGACAACAGATTGTACGCTTCTGTGCCTATGTGTGGATTTGAGTGGCAGGTGCACACTGCCAGCAGATTTTGTCATAACAAACAATAGTCAACATGTTAGCTTTTGTTATGTTTAATGCAGCTCTCCGGAGTAATGCTTTTTAATGTGGCTTTGCAAAGTGCTGTACTGTTATTGCAGTCAGAGGGTATATATAATACAGTCAGCCAAAAATCACCAGTCACCGTACGGTAAACAATTAATCTGATTTAAAACACACCTACTCCATCTCTTTGTAACAAAACAGGGAAAAAAATAATTTGCAGCTTTTAACATTATTTTCTCTTAAAAAAGAAACAGTCACTACCAGACAGTACTTATGCATTCCCACTCTTGTAAACTATGACATAAATGTCTAATACCTGTATGAAGAGTAAAGCATCTATATTATTCAGGGATTGATGTGAACCATTCTCTTTGCTCCTCATCTACAAGGAAAAGATCTTGACACGTTCTATCATAAGTTAATTTCACACTTCACTTGATACTTTGTGATGTAATGGACAGCCATACTGCTGCAGTCCTGCACAGTCAGCCCAATCACATTCAGTATGAATATAAAACCAATCAGAAGGAAAAATGTTGCTTGAAGTAACAGTACTGTAGAGGGTAGAGAAAAGGCATTCTGTGTGTATATGTGTTGGCAAGCTGTTTTGAAGGCAGAGGCTGGGATGATCCAGAGTGGCTCATACATTCATCCAGAGGCTCTCCACATCGTACAGCTGCCTGATTTTATCACTGAAAGAACAGCTCTTTGTGTTATCAAAACATCAGTTATGGATGTGATTGTGGCCAGAAGACTCAGACTGAATAATATTTCAGGGATCAAAGGGAGACATATAGTTACTTTGTATCTAAATAAATTGAATTTAAAACTTTAAAACTAAACCTGCTTGCTTTCCACATAAAAATTGGAACAGCAAGTATATGGTGCACAGATTCAAAACATAATTTAACTAATACTTATTATACAAATAGATAAACACACAGATTCTCGGGCAGGTAACTTCCAGGGTAAAAGTGTACCTATGTAACATCTTTGTGGTCCCACTTAAAGTGTACATGAAACTGCAATCAGTCTTTAATCTTTGTGCTATGTGTCATATTTTGTTCAACATACATGAAAATGACATTTTATTAACATGCCTAATTTCTTACGGGTAGCATAAAACCTTGAATACTTGAGAATTACTAAACAGGAATTAGTGATTATAACAAAATGTCCAGTTATACTAAATGCTAGCTGTTATTTACAAAGAAAAGATTTCACATGTACAGCTTGCATGCTGAATCAAACTTTCCATGAACATGATTGCATGCAAAAAGAGCCAGTGTGAGAGAGAACATTAGAAATTGCTTCCACAGTTATAAACCATAAACATGAGAGCAAACTCAGATCAATGAGATTCCATTACCATCCTATCTCATTTCCCAGAGCTGAATTGGAAATGGGTTAGAGATGGATCGTGTCATTACCAATTCCAGCGGATCCACAGGAGCCATGCATGAGAGTGAGTGTGTGTGTGTGTGTCTGTCCAATCTGCACTCACTGCCAATGAATAGGTTTTTAGCAACAAGCAAGAAGGTGAGCAGAAGTTCATCCGCTGCCATCATAGTTTTTAATATGCTTGCCTTGAGATGCTGAGCTATTGCAGGTTTTCAAACTAAACAATTTCTGACAAGTTTGTTTGGCATGCTTAAAATGAGTTTTGAAGATTATTGTACTTCAATTTTGAAGTTAAATATTACAATTCAGATTTCTGCTGGTTAATCTTACAATGTTTGTCATGAAGGTTCCCCTAGGCATCATCAGTTGTTGAACAAAGATACATCACGCTTGACTACACTTCCAACTATTGCAGGCTTTATATTTAGTTTAACTTTCTCGTTGTTAACAACCAAGTTAGAGTAACTGTAATAGGCTCAATATTTTGGAATGCAGGAATACCAGGAAAGGAATACTAAAGTTAAAGAACTTCATATTTTTAAGTTATAAATCCACAATCAACAATATGCAAATCATCTGCCACATAATCAAAGTAGCTTCAGCACGAGGATACTTAAAGTTGAAAAACACCAACCAAAAGCTGTTTTTCTCTTAAAAATCAAGAGACCGGTGATACATAACCAATGTAGTGTAATCTTTTTTAAAACAAACCAAAAGCTCACGGTACCACTCTCAACTAAGGGGAATAAAATATGTTATTAAATAATTCAGTATCACAGTTCTTGTTGAAATTGACCCCATAGGATTACAAAAGAAAAACATCAATGTTGATCAATTAAAATAATATATTTATTTTCCTATTATTCTACAAACTATATAGAAGAAAATATTCCCCTTAAAAGATTTTTTAATCTAAATTACATTTGAAAGGCTATTTAAGAGATACATTTTTGGTCAATGTAGAAAGTCTTCACCAATCACCAATCTGTAATATCAATATTCAGCAGTAAATATGAGAGGGGACCTGTCCTTAAGGGTTCTGACCTTTGGCTGACGTGATGCACTCAGGTGTTCCTTCAACCAGCATTCATCACCATTTTCTTATAAAATATAATAATATATATGTATATATAATTTTATGTATACATATATTATTTTATATATGCATATATTATTTTATATATATTATATTTAGGGCTGTCATATGATTAAAATGCTTTTAAATTAATCACAAATTCCAAATAATTTCAAGATAATCATCACTATTTGCAACTATACCTGACTATTACTGCATTGTATAAACAGAACAACCAATGCTACCGATATTTATTGTTAACTGACCTTTTCTTGGGTAAATGTCAGATGTCTAATGGTCAGTAAATGCAACATGCAATGAACTTCTATATGTTGTTATAAATCATCTCTACCATGTTCTAGAACATAATTCAGAATTCATATATCATCATGTCACCAACCGTTTATTGTGTAAGTCCATCCATAGAGCCAGCCGGCTGTTCTTTCCCATCATTCTTCTCCACGTCCCATCGTCACAACAGAGAAATGACCGATGTATAGTGCTTGTCATGCTGCGCATGTGTTAATTGCGTTAAAAGTTTCAATGGAATTAATTACATTAATTAATTAACGCCGTTAATGCGTTATTTTTGACAGCTCTAATCATATTAAATTATATAATGATAGAATAGAATATATATAAAACAAAAAATATATATATTTTATTATAAATTATATTCAGCAGTAAATTATTAAATTATAATAAAATGGCAATAAACACTGGTTAAAGGGAAATTTTTTCCACGGTCAAATAGACTCTAGAATTGCTTAAACTATGAAGCACTGTTTAAAAAACAACAACAAAAAAAACAAACTATAGAGCACTGTTTAGTAAAAGTAGCAGATTCAAGTTTCTTACATTTTCTCCTCAGGCTAGCTTGACAAACTAAGCTTTGCTTTGCAAAGGATTTCAAGTGTAACACCAACTTGAAGATGCTGATATGCTCTGGTGTATATCCTGATTTGAAACAGCCAACAACCATACAATGGTTACAGCTACATCAGTGACCTCCCAGAAAGAAAGTCGCAAGTGACAGTATGTCTCCTAAACTTAAAGAAAATGGATATGTAGTGAGCATGTGAAAAGTTAGTTATGCAAGTCTCACACTATTCATTAGGACTCAAGAGACCTGCTAACATGGCATTTTCCACAAATGAATCTGCACCTTGTTAATTGGTCATGTCATTATCTGTACCGCTTATTCCATTACGGGGTAAGCTGGAGCTTATCCCAGCAGTGTTTCAGGTGAGAGGCAGGGTACACCCGGGACAGGTCACCAGTCCATCACAGGGCCAATATAGACAGGGACAAACAACCATTCACGCACGCACACACTCATTCCTAGGGAGAATTTAGAGTCACCAATTAACCTAATGTCTGTGGACGGTGGGAGAAAGCCAGAGGAAACTCTGGAGAACCTGGAGAACACGGGGAGAACATGCAAACTCCACACTGAAAGGCCACCAGCCCCCCACATTCGAACCGCCCCCAGCCAAGGCTCGAACCAGCAACCTTCTTCCTGTGAGGCTGCGGTGCTAACCACCGTGCAGCCACCTTTTTAATTGGTATTGTTTAAAAATAACCTAAATGTTAGGTTATTTAGACAAAATATTCAGTCAAATTACATCTAATTAAGTAACAATATGAAATCATTCTAATGTCAGACTTAAAGTTTTATCTCTGTTTTCACATCCACTTAATCATAACATAAATTGCAAAATCACAAAAGATTTGAGTTACTATTTGATAATCGTTTAACAAACAAAAGACTGTCTGGAACAAAAAATGCTCTGCTTCTTATCTCATGAAAGGCATTGCACATTAAGCATTTACAGTTCTGAGTAAAAATATTATTCCACAATTGACCTACTTTGTGACCCACGTACCAATCAATACAGTTAGTGTGCCAAGTGACATTTCCATGAAAAGCTACTCTATGTTACTCTATGAAATAATTACTTCCTTTGCATGATTTGATTGAATGGCCCCCAAAAAGCATAATTATACTCAAAATTACGTTAACTTATTCTTATTACTTATAATTTTTGGGAAACTTCTCTCAAAATCAATACAGTTAAATTAATTTGCTGTCGGTGTCACAAACTGCGGGCAACACTAAGGGAAAAACAGAGTTGCAGAGGGAGGTTAGCAGGAGAAAAGAAATAAAACCACACTGGGAAAATATAAGAAGTAGGAAGAGTTTGGAAAGACTAGATCAGACCAACTACAGACAGTGGTACTTTGATGAGCAGAGCTGCCCGTATTTATGATTAAAAATCATGTGCTTCTCTGCCAATAAGCCCTTATCTTTACTGCATGCATATAAGTTTGATAGAGCCTCTAGCCATAGTGAAAGATAACAAAAATAATTAACTAACATTCAGCTGTGAGGAGACAGAAATTTCCTCCAAAGAAAAAAGAACACATTGGATAAAGAAGATGGGAAGAGGAGCAGCAGTTTAACTTTGTATTTAGTTTGTTTTTACAGTGAAATGTGTCAGCTAAATGTATGTTTGTCAGGGACACTTTACCCCCTAGCATGTGCAGATAATGTAAATCTGCACCTTTTTTTTTTTTACACAAATCATATGTGGATCTTCTAAAAATAGATGCACTATCAGCTTTTATTTCTTTGCAAAAATAATGTCTTGTGATTTTGAAACCATAATTGAAGATTACATTTAAGCTTTTGTGACGCATAAGATTAACAGTTTACATTACTATCCCCCCCAAAAAAAACAACTCCAAAATGAAGTAAAAAGAACAAAACAGGAGAAGAGAAATGCATAACTAGGATGTTTGTTATTATTATTATTTAAATGGTAAGTATTTATATAGCGCTTTTATCCAAAGCGCCTTACATCATACATCACATTCACCGCCATGCAAGGCGCTCACCACGATCCATCAGGAGTAAGTAGGGGTTCTGTGTCCTGCCCAAGGACACCTCGACATGAATTCGATTTGGCCAAGGATTGAACCGGCAACCCTTGGGTTACAAGTCGACCGTTCTACCTTGCCGAGCCACGCCGTAAATAAATGCATTTGTTATTATTTTTTTTAATAGAATATAAAACATTGAATAAAATCCACACCTAATATAAGCTTAAACCATAATCTCACTTTTCTCAAAACAAGGCTATAATAGAACCCTTGGCAATAATTTTAGAATCAGCCCACCATTTTATTAAGTAGGAGATAAAGCAAGACCATTTTATTTATTATTTGGAACTAGGCTTGCTCTGTGGTCTGCTGTAAACACATGCTGGTCCACTTCCAATTATAGGTACAGTTTATTTAAAGTGGTGTCAACTTAAAAACAAGGGGTTTCTGCTCACTTTGAAGTGAACCCTGGTGCAGTCTGCAGTGTGAAAGCAAATGGATCCAGTAAAAAGAGCATGTCGTAATTCCACATTCTGGATAACTCGCAGTACTTTCTTGCAGCTCATACTGGACAGATTATTGTATAAGGTTTGAAGACCAAAGGAAAAACAGAAACTCCAAGAGTCCTGGTGTGCATGCCCTCTTAAACTAGAATTGTTTAGTCTTTTTTTTTTCTTCTTTTTTTTAAGTCATGAAAAAAAATATGACTCAAAAACAAAGAATCATAAAAAACATTTTTGCACCTCTTCTGGCTTTTTATGACAACTTGAAATCATTGAGGCAGTGGCTTCACTAATGAAAAAAGAAAAAAAAATTCTTTATTATTCAAATCTCAAGTTCTTTATAACAGCTGACAGATAAGCTTTGCCGAATAAAGCCTTGTCAGGAATGTTTTTTCCTATCCCACAACTGTTTGTAGGCCATGTCTTAAGTTCATACATCTCTTTTGAAGAAAAGTTTTAACATGTCTTGGTCTGTAGCAAGACAGCCCGAAGAATGACCTCAGCATCACTGAACCTGCACTGATAGGGTGTGGAGTGAGAAAAGCTCCTAAAATTTTAACATACACTAGTGCATTTTACTGTAGAAGCAATGAGTCCCATCTTCTGGTTCCTTAACCGGCATCAAGCTCGCCAACTACGACAGTAAAAAACATTTTTTAAGGCAGTCTTTATATATTTCATTAGACCTGAAACAAACATAAGTTCTGACATCATCTGCTACCCAATATAAATGCATTATTCATAACAGAATATCTCTTTCATCCAGACATTCTCTTTAGCCCCCTGTTTTTTTTTTACAGTTTAGTCAAAAACATCTTGTTTCTGACTTTGTTTTTCATTATTTTATTTTGCATTACTTTCTAAGTTCACATATAACTTTATATTTTCCATCTTGAACTTATCTTATGTTCCTTCATAAACCTGTATGTTTCTCTTTTGCAACTTTCCTATTTTGTTTGTGGATGCTCTAACTTTTATACTTGGCTGAGTGACAACAACCAGCATGTTTTGACTAAAGGCCATTACACACAAGGACCATTGCGAATAAACAACACGATATTGCGAATAATTCGGAGGAGAAAGTTTTTGTCTATGCACACCAAGTGCGATATGAAATTGCGAATAAATTATGAAGATATTCGGAAAGTGGGAAAAAACAAACGTGGACTCCACATCATGCAACGATGATATTGTGCTGATGCTGCCAAAAAAAAGAAAAAAAAGAAAAGAGCTCACCGGGTACATCCTATCCTTTAGAAGAGAGGGGAGCTTGGGGAGTTTAATTGTTTAGTCCAGGAGCTGAAGCTGTACCACGACCGCTTCAGGACCAGCTTTCAGGTCTTCATAATTCAGCTCGTTGGCAATTGTTTGCCACACATTGTCTGTGTTATTATTGTCGCGGAAATTCTTGTTTCGATTGTCAAAAAAACATGAGTGTTGTGAGACAAATGTAATAAGACGCTCAGCCACGGTGATGCAAAGTTTGAAAGAAGCAGCAGCGTGAAATGTGACACTCGCAACACCGGCTCTGGTGACGCTAGCAATACGCCGTCTGATTGGTTGATTGTGTATCTGTCGGATGTGAATATTAAGAAAAATCAACCTCAGTCCGAAAAAATAAATCTCGCAAAATCGCCTAATGGAAAATTGTCACTGATGTGAATGTTTCCATTGACTTGTCATCGATTCGATAAAAAATATTGCCGTGCGAATTAGTCAGACGAAATATTTGGAGTAGGTTTGTAAAGGCCTTAACTTTAAGTTAAATTACTGTCAATGATTAGGACAGCAGTAGACAAGGAAGTAGGACCTAAATGCAGGAATGTGAAGAGATTATCAGGTGAACTTAACTGAAGGTTTGTTGTAGAGAAACAAAGATGCTGCGCAACGAGAGAAAGCAACTCAACAGAAGGCAGAACACAGAAAAGAGTCCCTTACTGATTAGCTGAAATAAACACAACAACTTGTGACCAAAGCATGACTAGTAACGACAGGGACTACATGGACTGACACAACAAGATAATACAACACAACTAACTGGTACAGGAAAAAGAAAAACTGGGAGCTTATACTGATGAACAAAGGATCAAACAAATGGCTGATGTAACAATTGATGACTGGAGGCAAGAATAAGGAAGTAAGGTTTACAGAATACACAAAAGGGTAGACTCTACAAAGTAGTACAGGAAACATAGAAGACATTAGACAAGACCAGAAATAAATATATAACCTACAGGCCACGGCAATTACCGTCTTCAGGAGTTGTACAATGCTATGCAGTGTTACCACTGATGGCTTTCATATTGAGATCATGTTTTCTGCCGATCAGCCAGCTGCAACAGCTTATTGCAGGCACTACCTTAAGACTCAATTTCATATTTAGACTTGTGTTTCAGAATTTCCTTTGTTTTAAAATTTTAAAATTATAAAGTGATTTTATCATTTTCCTCACAATTTCCCTCTACATTGTCTGGAAAAAATGCAAAGAAAATACAGCAATTTAAGACAGTTTTAATATATGTTTTACAAATCGAGAGTGTTTAACCATTAAACATTCTGTCATTTCTTTTTAGTTTATTAAAAAAAAAGAAGAATTAGCATATACGAAATGTGGTGATTCCATTAGTTTCTAGAGCTTTGTATTAACAGCATACTTGTATGTTTTGTATGATGTTAAATCCTTAAGTGTTAGAAAAGTTACTTAACGCTGACAACAAATTTCATACTAGCCATGTAACAAGCATCTTAAATAATGCCCTTTTGTAACTCAAACATAATCTGAAATGAAAAGGTTATGAATATTGCATAATATTTTAAGTCAATGCCAGGGCAAAAAAACCATGTTGCATTGCTAAATGCCTCATTAAAATTTCCGTCCACTGATAGCCAGTGCTTTCTACTCTTGGAGCTGTGTCTAAATTAATAATGTTAGTATTTAATAATGCTGATAACAAATTAATACAATCTAACAAAAGGACATGTCCAACCAAGTGTGGGAGACTAAAGATTGATTAAATGCAGCTCTCATAAGGATGAAACAACAAAGGCTGATTTCAGGCAAGATTCCTTGTGCGTGTGACCATAATTGGATTAGAGGGCTGGTTGCTATAGACAGAGTGGGAGAGATGGAGTAAGGAGCTTTTACCATTTGTTCTCTTTTGTGTGGTTGGAGGTGATTATGACTAATCAATGTTGGCAATGAAAATAAAACCGTTTTGCAAGTTGCTATTCTCTATTTACTGTGTCTAAACTGTTCCTGCAGAAAATTACTTTTTATTTATCAAATATCAGGAATCCTCTAACCAGATCTTTTGGTACTCAATAACTAAATATAGTTAAAGTACCAAGAAACCATGCTTGCAGTATATGTATATTAAAAATGCTATATGAATGTCTACTACTTGACAAGTAAAAGCAAGGATGGCTCTTTGCCTTTAAACACCACAATATTCTAGGTCCTGCTTGAATTAACACCAACTACACTAGACACCACTGACCCAAGCATTCATTTGTGAAATAAAACTAACACTTTACCGTGAAAGATAAAAATTAAAAAATATTTATGATAAAGTTTATGATAAGCCCCCAGGACTTTTTTAAATATGCCTCTCTTCCGGCCAGACATCTGATTGGATCAGACCTCTTTCAACTTTGATCCCTGAGCATCTCTATTACCCTGTCCTGTTTAGATTCAGCAATCCTTAATCTGGAATCTTCTCAAAGTAAGGAAAGTTTTCATCCAAGAGAGCTGCTTGGTTAGCCTGCCTGCTAACCCGAGAAGCAGCAACCAGTCTCCTTCTACTAAAGAGCACCCACCTCATTATAATTAAGATCCAACTAGACACAATTGGATTTAACTAGATGAAGGACTCCTTTTCAGCTCTCCTTTTCTTCAAGGACCAACCCTTTCCCAAGGATTGTGGAATCAAAGACAAAAACTGGGCTTTAGCAATTAACATAAGCATTAGCCTCCTCCCTGAGCTGCCACCGTAGTGGAGGAGTTTGCGCATTCTGACGATCCTAGTGGCTATTGCTAGAGCCAGGCCTGGTGGTGGGGCACAGAGGCTAGCACTTGGTGGCCGGGCTTTTACTCATGGGGCCCTCCTCCCATTGGCTCACCACCTGCAGGAGGTGCCATAGGGGTTGGGTGCAATGTGAGCTGGGTGGCGGCCAATGGCGGGGACCCTGGGGGTCTATTCCTCGGCTACAGAAGCTGGCTCTAGGGACGTGGAATGTCACTTCTCTGGCGAGGAAGAGCCTGAGCTGGTGCACAAGGTTGAGCAGTTCCGGCTAGATATAGTAGATATAGGACTCACCTCGATGCATGGCTTGGGCTCTGGAATCACTGTCCTTGAGAAGGGCTGGACCCTCTTCCACTCCGGAGTAGCTCCCAGTGAGAAGCACTGAGCAGATGTGGGCATGCTCATTGCCCCCCGACTTGGTGCCTGTGTGGGGTTTAGTCCCGGTGGACGAGAGGGTAGCCTCTCTTCACCTTCAGGTGAGGGAATGGGTCCTGACTGTTGTTGTGCTTATGCACCGAACGGCTGTTCAGAGTACCCACCCTTTTTGGAGTCCTTGCAGGGGGTGTTGGAGAGCACTCCTCCCGGGGACTCCATCGTTCTGCTGGAGGACTTCAATGCTTACGTGGGCAATGACAGCGAGACCTGTAGGGGCGTGATTGGGAGGAAAGGCCCCCCTGATCTAAATCCAAGTGGTGTTTTGTTATTGGACTTCTGTGCTCGTCATTGATTGTCTATAGCGAACACCTTGTTCAGGCTTAAAAGTGTCCACATGTGCACTTGGCACCAGGACACTCTGGGCCGCAGATGGATGATCTACTTTGTAGTCATATCGTCGGACTTGTGGCCGCATGTCTTGGGGGTGGAGCTGTCAATCTGATCACCACCTGGTGGTGAGTTGGCTCAGATGGTGGGGGAGGATGCCGGTCAGGCCTGGCAGGCCCAAGTGAGTTGTGAGAATCTGCTGGGAACGTCTGGCGGAGTCCCCTGTCAGAAAGAGTTTCAACTCCCATCTCCGACAAAGCTTCAACCATGTCCCGGGTGAGGCGGGGGACATTGACTCTGAGTGGGCCTTGTTTCGTGCCTCTATTGTTGAGGCGGCCAGCCGCAGCTGTGGCCGTATGGTCGTAGGTGCCTGTCGTGGCAGTAACCCCCGAACTCGTTGGTGGACACCGGCCGTAAGGGATGCCGTCAAGCTGAAGAAGAAATCCTGTTGGGCCTTTTTGCCCTGTGGGACTCCAGAGGCAGCTGATGGGTATCAAGCGGAACGTGGCTTCGGTGGTCACTAAGGCACAAACTCGGGCATTGGATGAGTTTGGAGAGGCCATGGAGAATGACTTTTCGGACGACTTCGAGAAGATTCTTGTCCACCATCTGGCGGTTCAGGAGGGGAAAGCAGTGCTCCATCAACACTGTATACAGTGGGGATGGGGGGCTGCTGACCTTGACTCGGGACGTTGCGAGGCGGGGGAGGGAATACTTCTGGAGAGGAGGACCTAGCCACCCAGACCACAGGAATACACTGGAATTAAAAATGTTAAAATTAGAAAATTAAATAAACCTAAAAACAATAAGAACAAATAAAAATAACAAACATGTTAACTAAAGGAGCTCATAAAAACAATGTGCCTTAAAAAAAACAAGGTCAAAAAACAGAATTGAGAAAATTACATAAACAGCTGGTTTTAAAATAATACGTGCGTAAGAACACAAATAAAAATTTTTAATAAAAATTATTTAAAAAAAATACAATTAAGTAGCCTAAACAAAGTAAAATTACATTTCAGTTAAAAGCTAAATTAAAAGGTAGGTCTTGGGACTCTTTTTAAAGGCATCAACAGTCTCTGCAGCTCTGAGGTTCCCTAGCAAGCTGTTTCATAGACGAGGGCCATAGTGATGGAAAGAGGCCTCGGTGTAGGTTTTAGTCCTGACTTTAGGAACAACTAAAGGCCGGTACTAGAGGGCCACAGGGTCCGCAAGGGCTCATAATTTGAAAGTAGGTCAGATAAATGAGAAGTACATTGACACTAAATAATAATGACTAATAAAGACTTGCTCCTACCAAAACCCAACAACACCCATGTTTAACCACCCTTTATTTGAAAATGCATATTTTCCTCCAGACAGCCAGTGCATTTAATAAACTGGTCCATGATAGCATATGAGCAGGTTCTCCATTTTGTCTCTATTACATATAAAAGGTGAGCACTTTATCAACTCTCATCTAGCCCTACTTAAGTTAATGGGGTTGGGATGGGGGTTAGGCTTGAATCCTCAATTTGAGTAAAGAATAAGTGATCATAAAAATAGAATGAGTGCACTCCTCAGACTTATTTAAAGCATACAGTAGTTACCAAACACTCCCACTGTGAAAGGAATCCAAAACTTGATTAGTTGTTTGCATTTCTTTATTTTATTATTACTATTATTTATTTATTTATTTTTTGAAATATGCACATCAGCTGAAAAAACCCCAACTTATATCGCAGGTTTTTTCATTATAATCACATAGGCTTCTGTTTGAACTCCAGAGTCAGAAAAGATTTATGCTTTTCCCAGCATTATTCTGTGACATTCACGATGTCTGAGGATCTATTTAAATGTTTGGCCATACACTTTACATTTTCTGTATATTCTTGTGTATAAATACTGTGTCAAATACTTATGTAGCAATCAACCATCTAGTTTTTCTTTTGCTTAGAAGTTTCCATGTCCCTTGCCAAACTTTGAATGAGTTAAGATATCCTTTAGAAATCTCTAAAGGAGGTTTTGTAGCTGCCTCAGGCCCCCACTGCCAGTTGGGTTTGTCTGGAATTCTTGTAAAGGAAGGAATCAAGAGGGCATCCTATTTTATTGTATTTATTTTATTTTTACTTTATTTTCCGCAATCCACCTTAGCTGGCTCAACTATAACAGGACTTCTCTGTGATATACGTTAACAAGATTGCTTGTTTTAACATTTGTTTTAACATTGCTTTTCTATTTGCAGTATGGCGAGTTTTCTATGCTAAAAGAGGAACATGAACAACTACTACTACTACTGGTTAGTTAAAGGCTTCTGTTTACGCTTTTACCCAAATAACCTGACTTGCCATCTGATTGGACATGCTTTCAGACTTCAGGAGCTTTGTGAGGTTGGTTCACACTGGTAACTGGGGTAAAACTGCTTACTGCACTGTCAGGTTATCCTTTGGTTTGAGCAACTGTGGCACTAATTCAGTTAGTCTCATCCCAGTGCTAACAAGAATCAACATTTTTTTATTAGTAAAATAATTCCTAATGGAATCAAAGGAATGACTAAATATTTGACAATAAAGATAGTAGGACTACGACAAACATGCTATTACTAGCTGGTAGTGCTGGATGGTATGAGCAAAATTATATATCATGTTTTTTTTTCAAAATTATAACACAAATCAAAAGCACTTATTTAAGCTTCCTTCTTATTTGTGAGCTTTTAAATGTCTTTCTCTAAGGCTACCATAGGTAGCTAGAAAGACCTCTAGTCTAGCTACTTTCTCTGGAGGAAATCCTTTCTGGTCACTTGACTTTAAAATGCCATTACTCCAACAATTACAAATTAATTAAAAGCCAGTCACCCTTTTCACCACAAAAGGATTTACTTTATTTTCTCTCCATGTGGCTACTTCAGTGTTTACTTCAAATGTTTATTATTAATTAAACTAATAGAAGCCACCAAACTGTAAAGTTACATTTATAAAGCAGTAAAAGTAAACTTGTGGTACATTGATACAGCTATCTTTTAATCAGCTGTGATAACGTGCACAGTTAAAATACCATAAGATTCTGCAGCCATATGACATGCATAAACTGTTACAGCTATCCTTTAATTCTTTAATGAGTTTTTGGTCTCATTGTAGAGTGTGGAGATCATTGTGTTGAAATAATTCAATGATACGTTGTAACTCAGGCCCAAAGTGCAAAGCTTCATTTCTCATTTGTTGTCTCATTCTTTCAACCATTTTATATGTGTATCAGAGGTCCAAAAACTGTGTTTTTAAAGTGCATTTGCCCAAATTCAGCCTTGGTCCTTAATTTCAGCCTTTGCAAATGTGGCTCTAGTGAGACACAAAGGGGAGGATCTTAGACTCACCCGTTTAAACACATTTGTTTAAAAGTGGAGCAAGCAGTGGGAGAGGAAACAGAATTTTAATTATGGGACATTTAATATTAATGTATGTTGACCAGATAAGCCTCTGGTTAAAGAAATTTTAGATCTCGTGGAGTCAATTCAATCTTACACAGTCTGTGAGTGGCCCCACTCAGGAACACACTGGATCCTGTTCTAATACATGGCTTGCCGGTTTTTTACCTAGTAATTGGGGATACTATGTTCTCTGTCCACATGCCTATTTTATTTGAGGTTGCTTTGACCTGTAATTGATGAAACCAGAAGCTGCGCTAGACTTTTTCGTCACCTGTCATTTTGACTGACAGGGTCATAAAAATCCTATCATAATTTTCAATTTTTACCCTTCATTTAACATTTTAATGATAATTATTTCATATGCAATAGCATTTAATTTTCATTCATTATTAATAAATATTTAATCCAAACAAGCTAAACAGATCCACACCGTGCCATCACACATAAAGCAGGTGAATGTTTATCCAACTAAGTGTGGCCCCAGTAGCTAATAAAGTTAAATGACTGGACTTAAAACAAAACAAAATCAACAGTTCACGTGCTGTGGCTTGAACAAACAGTCTCACACCCTCCTCCTGGTCTGCATGGACTTGAATTTCGTACCCACTATCGCATGATCAAATGTCCTAAGTGGGATTACTACAGAGGGTATTGAGGTAATGGACTACAGCCTCCGACAGACAATTTCTCATGACTGTTTGATGTTTTGGAGGCTGAATCCGCACTGTGCTGCTACACTGGAGATTGGAATTACAAGCACCACTTTTGCCAAAGTTTTGAAAGCAGGGGATTTTTCTCCTAGTAGTGATGTGCCATGCGCGAAAGAGAGCCGATGCTTGGTAGTGAATCAGAAGAGCACCCATCGAGTGAGAACCGGCTAAAAATTGTTTTTTTTCCCTATTACTGTGTGCTTAGCTCTCAGTGCTCAGCCACAGCTCTGCCCACAGCACTGCTTTGTTTGGATTGTCCCACATGGACAGGTTGCCAATCACATGTGAGGATATAGGATATAGAATCAGCCTCTCCAAGATGAGGCATCTTTTTTTTCTGAATGCCAACCTGCACTAAGGGGGTAAATGCTGCTTTCTTGAGTTTGTTTCTTGTTCCGTTTTATGAATTTGTTTGCTGTTTTTTGTCTATTTGTGCAATATAGGATTTTTATTGAAATAGTAAACAAAAGTAAGTGGTTTTGTATCAGAATACATGCTTAAGAGGAGGCAAATATAAGGCTTCTCGTAAAAATGCTGAGCACAAACGGGTTTTCAAAAGATGCTAAACTAAGAGCTGTTTAGGAGCTAAAAGAGCTCTCTGAAAAGAGCCGAACATCCCATCACTATCTCCTAGTGAAATTATTAGAAGTCTGTAAGACTTTATGAACGAAAGGTTTCCTTATCCCGTAAGTACTTGCTTGAGTGGGAGGAAATCTCAAAGCATGCACTCCTTCTGCAAGAGTGGTTCAGCTGCACTGTTTTGTGACCAATAGTGGTCATTTTTTCACGTGAAGCCAACGAGGTTATGCATCAAAGGAGATATTACCTAATTACAATGCTCACTCATACCATGTGGTCAGGTGTGTGAATTGCAATCTGTCAAAATGACAGATGGCCTTCAGATTTTTTTCATCACCATTTAAAAAAAAGGCGACATAAAAAAATTGGGCTAACGCAACCCCTGGATAAAACTAAGAGAACAGTGTCATCCGCAAAAAAGAAATAAGGATGGCATTTGGAAGTTGACACACCAAATAACCCCATTACCTCTTCTGTTACTTGAAAGGCAGTCCATTAATATCACAAAAAGGAACATGCAAGGCCAAAATCTTGTCAGAATCCATCATACACTTTAAATGTTTAACTTTGCGATCGATCATAGCAGAGGACACCTAATGAAGCTGCAAATATTCAGACAAATACAAATAAAAAACATGCCAGCTTTATTTTGACTACTGTTTTCTATTGTAGTTTTCTATATAGTCTGCTCAAGTCCCAGGTGCTCATTTCATGTCTGTCTGTTGTGAGACAGTGAGTCATAACTCAAATCCAATTTGCCTGCAAGCCTTTATGTAGTTTTCTATGCTCATGTATCTCTCTGTTGACATATAAAACACAATCCCTGGTATGGGACCAGTATGTCTCTCCTTATTCTACTAACATTGGTTAGTGAGAGGGGTGATGAGTGGACAGAATGCCACTTTAACCGAGGGCAAAAAAAAAAAAAAGAAGAAAAATTAAGCCATTCATCTCCTGCTAGGTCATGAAGAGAGATGGGAAATTTAGAGGGGATACACAGGTCTGCTTTCTGTTTTATTTCTGCTGATGGAGAGGTTGTGTGGATCCCTCTTATTACAGCAGTCCCCCTCTTAACCACCCCTATCCCTGTGGCACTGATTATGGTCTGGTCTGGCTGCTCCAGCCCAGCTGTGAACAGAAGGGTGGCACAGAGCAGGCCAGTTTGTCAGGCCTAATGGCAAATTTAAAAAAATATTGAGACTTCGCCCTGTGGTGTGGCGATACAAATTTACATTGACGTAAAACACTTTTCCAAGTTTACCGAAACACTTTTCCAAGTTTACCTAAACACTTTTACAAAGATATAAACCGGAAGTGATAACGGTGGGGTGGGGACTGTGTAAATAGGAAATTTCAGTAGTTAAAAGGATATTCACAGATTCGGCTTTTCTGCATTAATAACTCATCAACGGAACATTGCTTCCACAAAACTGGCACAACACCGCAATGACATTTTGTAGTGCCACCAAACTCACAGTACTAATAAACCATCTCATCTTGATCATCCTACAGTTATTACTTTGGTAAAATATGCTTAAATGTATTTGGGGAATTATCATTTAAATAAGTAATAAATTAGCAATAACTACAACCACTAGGCTGTCTGGCACCCCCAAAACATTTTAATTCTTACCATGGTATGTATCTGATTAAGCTATTTCAGAAGCTATATATATGTATATACAGTCAAACATAGAATGTTTAATTTTCCCATTTCAGTTCACGATCAAAATGTGTTATTTTCTTTTTCATATATATATATATTTTTTTTTTAAAAAGGTCAGCGTACTCATGACATATGAGTTACTTTATCAGTGATCTACAATAGTGACTTTAAAAAAAAATATATA
>JBAMHW010000005.1:10087110-10099256 GCA_037177495.1 Rhadinocentrus ornatus | reverse complement strand
ATGTTGTGACATCATCTTAAATTAATAACAAAGATGTCAACAGCATCACAAAAACCAAAAAATTTTATACTTCACTGCACTAAAAGCCACTGAATCCTCTCACAGATAAAATGGATCTGGACCACAAAGGCTCATAGGAAATGCATATTCAGCAGGAATTTTACTGTTTGTGATTGATATACATTTTAGTTACATGCTTTACTGCCTCCGATATGTTTACATTTAGACAATGTTGTTAGAAAGTTCTGTTTTGTTTGAATGTTAAAGTTGGCACCATGAGTGTGAACGACAGTACAGGGAGATGCATCACAAACTAGTATTTGTTTATCAACAGGGGTATAACTATAATAATAATAATAATAATAATAATAATAACAATAACAATAACAATAACAATAACAATAATAATAATAATAATAATAATAATAGTTACTGACATTTATTGATGTAATTTTATCACAGTTTTGCAAATTGCAGTGTTACACTATTTGTTTATCACAAAAGAGATGCATAAATGCATCATTAAAATACATTTAAAAGATATATTACTAAGTTCAAAGTTAATGTTAAGTTACTTTTAGATTAATCTAATATGTAATTTGGAACAGGTTTTTAAAGTGATTTTCACCTAAGTCAGAGTGATTCAGATGTATTTTAGTAAGTCTGACGTAAGAGAATTGGCTCAAACAACTGGGGGTATAAAGAAAATGTGAAACTCATGTTTTTTAGTGAAAACTAATGACCGCCCCTATGGACACAACTTAAGCTGTTTCAGCATGTGTAAAAACTAAAGTAGTTTGGGGGAATAGGTTTCCATGCAAATTTCTGGTAAACTCAACTAATTCAGGATCACAGTGTTGGATGGCAGTAATTTAACTAAAAACAAATGTTGCTACTCAATGCTTCTAATATTGCACCTCACAGTTTAAGCCATGTTGTAACAATAAAGCTAAATTAATAAGCGGTTTGTTTTTGTTTCTTTTTGTGATAAACCAGAGGCAAAAGAGATGCTGGGATCTGAAATGAAATGTTCTGTTACAGCTGCTACAATTAATGCCTGTTTTTTGTCTTGTTTTCTTAGTCCTGTAAAAACTAATTTGCTTTACAATATTTCTCAGTGTTTCTCATGTGATTGCTTTTAAATGTTTAGCATCTGCAGCCATGTCAACTTCCAAAACAATAGCCCAACTTCAAAGTTCTAGGCTGATGTCCTCTCTGCGTCTCACTGAGCAGCTATTGGCAGTTTTTCAGAGGAATCAGGCCCTTCAGGTGCAGACACTCCAACATTGTTTCATTCCTCTTCATTAACTCATCATCCATATGGATTTATCTTTTGTTGATGATGGGACACCTGCACCTTTCTTGGCTTGTTGCACTAGCTCGGACAGCCCTGCCTGAATAAAAATGAAGGCAGTTTCTTTCATCTGGGTTGTCATTGTGCCATTTGTTGAGTAAAACACACAGGCCCATTATTGAAGTGTCATGATGCTATGTGTTTGGAATGCAACAAATCAGTGCAGGCTGTCACCCCAGCAGTTTTGTGATATTACTCTTAGCAGAGAGGAGCACCGTTAATGCTGACAAACACTGTAGAATGAGGGTCATTTACCAAACATCCATTAAGCAGGTGTCAATACTCCACCAGCAACAGAGACATCCCTCACTTTCTACAGGATTGTGCTTGCATCTTGCTGCCCGGCATATGAGTTGTTCCATAAATATATACAGATACTAGGAAAAGCTCAAATGAGTGACAATGTAGTTGTCCTTTTAAGAAAATGAGACATAAAACAGCTAAGTTGGTCTTCTTCATTTATTAAATCATTCCTCCATTTACTGATATAAACACACACACGCACACAATGGTCCTTAATTCATTCACAGCCCTTGCAGTGTTTCCCTCCCACATTTAAAAATAATTAAATTACTATGCAAAATTTCACCTGTTTTTTGTTATAAAGTCCATGAATTAGTTCAGTATTTTCTATGCAGTATGCAACAAGGATTTTAGACTTTAAAGAGTCTTTCAAAGCTTTTGCTCTGGGCTCTAGTCAAAGTTCATTAAAAAGTCTAATCAAAACACAGCAATAGCATACCATGCAATGGTAATTTGCCATCTTATTTCCCCCTTTGATGAGCAACACACCAACAATATGAACCCTCATGGCCCAAAGAAATATTAGCAATATGATCGTGGATGACTCTCTCTTTTGAATAGTAAGGACAACTAACTTTTATTTTCGCTTCCAGTTGTCATTGCCCGAGGGAAGCTTGATATTTTTGGGGATTTCTAATCAAAATTAGTCTGCTTTTTCCCACCCCTAACAAGTCAGGTATGGAGATTTTTTATTTCCCTAGACAATTTATTTCACAGACAACATGTTTAACATAAGTTTAACTTAGAGAACAAGTTTAATTTTCCTAAAGATATGATTCCTATATTAGACAGAATTTCCTCCATGACACTTTGTTGGATTTGGTATGATGGATAGAAGAGACATTTCAATTCTGACATGAAATATGAATCACTGGAACTGACATTTGCTGACCTGTTCCCATGTGAAGCGCATAAAAGGTCTGTTTTTGAATAGACAGCTTCAGTCTCATGAATATGACATAGAAGCACCTATGACCAATTTGAAGATGACACAGTGCACTGAAATAAAACTAATACTGCTAATCTTCACATTTCATGCATCATTAAAGCATCAGTTCGCAGCACTGTAGGGTAGGTCAGCTCAAAGTAAAATGCTGTTACAAATGATGGGTAATATATTAATCAATGATCACTTTTCTTTCTTTTTTTATGTAATTTGAGGCAAACATTATTTTCACTGGATCAGTTGACTGCTTTTGTGTGAATGTGTAACTTATATTCTTTAAAAACAACAAACACAAAAAACCTAAAAAATAAAGTGCAGTATCAGTGAAACGTTTTGGCTGGTAGTATATGGTAAAAGTAATTGTAGTTCTTCTAGTATGCCACTAATCATACTACAAAGTACAACACTACTACAGTAAAAGTAAATGATGAAAGGCTGGTGGAAAGTAGGGTCAGTTTTTAATCTTAAAAACAACTAACCCTTCTCAAAAAATTTTCTATGTCAAGTAATCTATAAATTTATCATTAAAACTGGCAACAAACCAATGGTTGTCTGTGATGATAATGCAACCACTGCAGAATAAAGTGGTGGTCCAAGACTACCTGTGCAACATGGATTTTCCTTGGCTGAAAACATGCGGTGCTAACAGTCAACCAGGGAGCCAGTGTGAAAATTAGCAATAGAGGATTCAAATAATTAAGGTTTGAGCTGCTCAGATGTTCAAAATTTGCTATCCTCCTGTTCCATCTTGAAAAGCTATTCACTAACCTGTCAGACCTCCTCCTTGCTATTGTAAACTGAGCATTCGGACCGCTGTCTACTGCAGGTGTGACACTGACTGCTCATAGGTACTGCACACACAACTACCAGTGTAAAGTATGCAATTCGCACTAGTTGTTGGATTACTTTTTCACTTTAGAATATTCACACCCATCAGACATGTTGCTGTTTAAAAGCAAGACTAATCTAAAATAGGTATAAGGAGTGAAATTGTAATCAAACTTAGAACCACTCAATAAAAAATAAATAAATAAATAACGATCTGATCAGTTCAATACTTAGGATTGCACACATATCAGCAGTTGATCCATAGGTCCATAACAAAAAAGGTGAACACAGACAATCTTTTTTTTACAGGTGGGAGAGGGCAGAAATTTGATGACATATTTTAATATTACCCAGCCTGAGTCAGTAACACTTAAGTTACTGAACAAGTTATTATTAATCAGCTAATCCAAAAAATGTATTCAATAGAAATTTAGGTTTTCATGATGGATGATAAAGACACTGGTATAAACATACTAACAACTTACTTTAGGTTTGCCGGCACATTGACGTCCCACATTATGTTCATAGATTACTTTCCCTTTCTGCTACTGTTTAAAGCTTGTAAGGAGGTTGGAGGGCACGGCAGAGGGTGTTAATCCACAGACTTTTGTTAACCTGTTTTTGTACAAGAGTTTCCTGGTTTAACACCAATCTTGCACAACGTTGTTGACACTCTTTGTACTTTACTACTTCTCCCAAACTTGTGATTTTTTCATTTTCTACTGCACTCTCACCCACAGAATGGGTAGTTGTGCCTAAAAAAAACTATGGTACAGAAAGGAGTAATGCACAGGGTTATATATTTATATTTTTTAAAAAATGTAAAAAAAAAAAAAAAAACCTAGTCAAGGCTCATTCCTTACATGTAATTTGATTATGCTACTTAAAAACAAGAACCTAGGAACAAATTTTTATCTTACAGTTGTCACCACTGATTGTTCTTAAAAAGTGGATTTTAAAAAAAGCACTTATTACACAATTTCTTCTGGAAGAAGGCTGTCATAGAATCACAATGAGGCACATTTAGTGTGCCAAACTTGTCAATCATTGAAATAATATATATGGCTTGTGTAGGAAGTGATATGAGACATTTATTGGCAATTAATACAGAAACATACATGGTTTTCTTAGACATGCCATGTCCATATCAGATGGTACGAGTGCAATAATATGACATCACTTGATGAGTATAAAATCTGATTCCAAACATCTGGATAAAAAATATTCACCTGAAAAAAACCTCCCCAGCAATCTGATTTAAAGCCCAGGAATCTTGTATTAACCCAAAATACGGTTAGTCTTGACAATCTTGTTTCCAAAAGAACTAACAGGTAAACAAGTTTATTTCCAGTAAGTTTAGTCAAGCTTTAAAGTACCACATCCTCTCAGGTTTTGAACCAATAAGTCACTCATATGAAGCAGACATGTTTATTTGATCACATTTTCAACTTTTTATAGGTAAGTGGAGGAGGAATATCAGGTGGGCTGTTGCAAACACTACAATTAAAAGCAGCAGGGGAAATTTTGCATAGAATAAGCATATTATTAACTCTCAGGGAAGTAAAAAAAAAACAATGTATTCTCTAGAGTGGCATACAAAGATAGGCCTCAGATCCACCTTATGTAGGTGGCTGCCACAGCAAGCTCTTCAAGCCAATAATCCTCACAGTATCTATCAAATTTTAAATATAGGTACTATTTTTCGATAGTTTTTAAGTAATTCTTAAATTAAAGTTTAATTCATTTTCATGTAAATGGAGATTAATCAGGATGGAAATTGCCATAAATGTACATATAAATCAATGTTATTTCAGGATGCACTTTTTGTTACAGTCACTAGACTATTGCTCTCATCTGCCAAAAAAAAAACAACAGCTAATGTCTCAAGCTGAAAGCACTACTGTATTTGTATTTTCCTCTTTGTGATTTGTACTTCATTCTTTTTATCAGCTTGTTTACTTGAAACTACTTTAACCACTGTCCCCATTCAGAGGAAAATTACTAAAGCATGGCTTTGTCTTAACCCACAGATGGATTAGAAGCTAAATAAATCACTAGGCGCAGACTTTCAAAAGGTCTCCACCCAGGGCCGGATTTAAAGTGCAGGGGCCCTTGGGCACAGAGTGTCCCCCTACCCACGGCAATATTGTGAAAATTGTCCATGATACAATGTAAAACCACATTTCTCAGTCAGTGGTGCCAATAGCAACACACTACACATTGTGGTGTAACTCACTGGCTTACGTACATTTTGTTTCATGCCCATCAAGGTGGTCTACATTCCAGATTTTTCCATTACTCAAACACAAACACACAGTCACACCTACTAATGTTGGGGCCTTAATTATCAGCTGATAGTGGTCAGAATATAAAAATGAATACAACACGTGGAAAATAACAAGATTATCTGAACCTGCTCATAGCAGAACATACAATAGAATAAAACTTAAAGCCAGTGTTACTGAGATCATTTTGTTTGAACCAGCTACAGATGACTGATTGTAAACTGAAGAACTTCAGCCTCATTTGGACGTGACGATGGACCTGTTGTTACTGGGTCTGAAACTGATTGGATCATGTGGTTCATGATGTTAATCTTTGCCAATACTGATTTTTTGACAATGTTAAAGTGGTGCTGAAAGGTTCAGTATATATGATTGTTCTGCAATCATAGTCAGTTCCCAGTAAGGCAGTTCCTAGTAAGGCAGTTCCCAGTAAGGCAGTTCCCACAGTCAGACAGCAGTTTCAATACAAAACATGACTTAGTGACATCTATTGGAGAATAAATTTCAACATTATTTTTTTAAACATATGTGTTTCCAATTTCCAACAATCACTTATAATGTCTTTCTGTAAATATAAATAAATGACTATATGACTTTAATAATGCTGGATTTTTAAAGCAAACCTCCAAATTCACGTAAGAGATTACAAGAAATCTATAATCTGATAATCCCTTGGATGTTTTTTCCAACTTAAATCCATTTGAATTTATACAATTCATTAGATTATAAATTCTCTATTTTTATCTTTCACTTTTGTTTGACAACTCACAAAAAAGAGGATTTTTTAAATATATAGTCTATTACAACCATATAATTATTATCATTATTGTTTATTGTTCCATTTACAGTGGCAGTTGTTTGGAAGCAGCAGTAACAGTCGGATTAGCAAAGGGAAGCAAATGGAACATAATGCTGCTAATTTTTCTAAACATAGAAAATCTGAGTAATGGCGGGCCTGGGCCTCTGTAGAGCCCTATGTCCTTCAACACCCCTGCCCTCACAGTCTCTGTATGCATAACGTATGGATCACGAAAGTCTTTTTTCAGGCTCAACAGATAGATCCTGAATAAACTCAGCTGTCAGCAATGTAGCTGATTTTTATTACTGCACATCTGAACAAAACAGGAAGCCTTAATTTTAGGGTAGCAGGAACTCTTGTTATTTAAACATCAACACAAAAACTTAAATCTAGCAGTAGGCAGTCATAAATCACTTTACCAAAAACCAGGGACATTGCTACACGTATAGGATCCACCAGCTCTACATTTTCTCCCTCTGATAGTACCTAATATTACCTAACAGTACCTGCCTGCAGCACCAAAGGCCTCAGAGTAACATCACATTGGATAATTTGTGAGGGGGCGCACTTTACCGCCCAAGCCCCCATTACTGTTGTGAAAGGCAGCAGCTCCACGATCAAAAAGGACAGTGCAAGCATTTTCATTGACTGTCCCCCACAAAGCCGGGTCACAGACCTGAAAAATCCACTCCGAGTCAGTGTCGCCGTTGCTGCAGCTAGCCTCAGGCTCTGTTGTAGAAACCTCGTCCACATCCGGACCTGCTGGCTTAGCTTCCACGTCTTCCTCTATTACTTTATCCTCATTTTCCTCCCTCGATTTGATAAAGAAAGTGGCTATAGGAGGTACACTTCTTAATGAACACGCCTCCCTCTCCTCCTTTTCTCACTTTCGCTTCCGTTTAAAAACAACCACTTCTCTTATTCTTGCTCATTCTCACAGCCTACTACTACTCCCCCAGTGCAGCCAGTTCAACGCTGGTTAATTTAAAGACGGTGGACAGGGGGCGGGTCAGGTTACCATGGTTTCTACAATCGCACCCCACCAATTAACAATTCTGTAAAGGTTAAAAATTGTATTGATGTGCTTCTTATTGGTCATCGGCTCCCATATCTAAAACCTAAAGCTTTTTTTGTTGTTTTTTTCTTTTTAAAACTGCTTGTGTGGGCCTCACGAGGGCCTCATGAGGGCCTCATGAGGGCCCCAATTGGGCGTTGGCCCCTGGGCCAGTGCCCATAATGCCCATTGGATAATCCGGCCCTGTCTCCACCTATCAAAATGCTCAAGTCTTTTCTTTTATGCCTTTGTGGATGTTTTATGTTTCTTTGTGAGGCTATTTGTGCTCAAACTCTTAAATCATCTTTTATGGTCATTCTTTTAAATACACGTCATTAGCTATTGTCAAGTGGACCTTCAAAGTTATTGAGACCAATGATCCTAATCAGCCAGGCAATAATTTTTTAATGTTCTTACTCTATTATGATAGACAATTCAAATTGCCTAGATTATACTCTCTTAATACCTGTGGTGCTACTGGTATGATTTTGGTATTTGCTCAATCCACATTGTTAATTATTTTTTTATTTTTCTTGTTCTTGAATGTTGTACATCCTTTGTTTGCAGTACAGCAGGTCTCATTCCAAACTGATCATTTCTAAAGGATCATGTTTTACCCACTGCATGCTAAAGAATCAGTTCTAAATTTAATTTAAATCCAAGAAATTATCACCCTTTTATTTCACTGCTTTTTCAAAAAAATTACATCTCCTTTTAGATGATATTTCTGTATCATCTACTCCTTTAAAGCCAAAAAGCCAAAGATAAATATGCTTAAGAACTGTTTGCAGATTTAGTGTAAGCCCCCAGCCAAATAAGTGCAATATAAAGACTACGGAGAAACTAGTTAAAGACAGTTTCAAGAATTTCAAAAGCCGATGTAAACAAAACCCCTTCATTATAGCAAAAGCAATCATATGGAACTCCCTTCCCTGCGACCAGTAGATTAAAGTAATACTATGTGAAACTGAAGTAGAGGAAAATGAAAAAAAGACAAAAAAAAGTGAGGATTGTCTGTTTTAAAAACAGTAGTCCAGTAGAATTGTAAGTTTTGTGAAGAAGCATGCGACCTAGGGAAAAGATTGTTGGAAGAATGAGATAATCTGATGATCACAGATTTTGATCAATAATCAGTAACACAATATAAAATGGTTTCATGGATATAAGCTACTGAAGAAATGAAGACAAAGTATACTATGTAAGCATAACATGGGGTACTAGCACATTTATGTACAAATGCACACACAAATACGTAGACACATGGACAAATTACAAAAATGCACAAACACACTATTTTACCCTTAACTTCCCAAATGACTGTTGAAAAAGTTCCTGCGTTTAATTCATATACAGTAGTCCCTCGTTTATTGCGGGGGTTACGTTCTGAAAATACCCCGCGATACATGAAATCTGCGAAATGACAACCTTAGATGCGGACGTGGACGATTCTGCATTGTTGCAGCAACAGAACATGATTGATTATAATGTTGTATAAGTGTGTATTCTGTCATTGCATGCATATGTGGTGTGCTTTAGCTGCTGAAACAACTCGGCAGATCCAAAGATAAATCCGTTTTGAAACCTTTACTTTGGAAAACATCTTCAGTCGTAATCAAAAATATTAAATATTAAATCATCCAAATAACTGGAGTAAAATTATGACTATTTATCATGACACGGTGCCATCATTCCCATCCAACAATTTTAAAACCAGCATCAAATTTCTCAATAAGAACATTTTTTTTGCACATTGCAACAGGATAGTAAATTTGTCCTGAGTGACATGTTGACCTTTGAATAAAATAAAATAAATAATAAAAAGTTCTTCAAAAGAAACACTGTCCTACAAAAAAATCATACCATTTGGGGCAACACAACAAAAATGGCGGCCAAAAGTTCAGTGAAAATTACCCAAAGGACAAAAAAGTCCCTGATTACCTACAAGGGTTAAACAGTAAACAATGATGGGTCAAATTCGAAAGGCTTTGTTCTTTCAGTTGTGTGCACATTTTCAGTGATCTGCGTAAGATCCAGTCCAATACAAACATTTTTTGATGTTTGTGTGAACATTTGGACAGAGTTTAAAAACGGGAATATAAATGGGGGGGGGGGAGACTGATCTTATGTTTAACAGCGTTTTGCTTTCTCTGAGTGCATGAATGTCATTTAACCTCATTCGTCTTCACCCTGGCTGAACTATGGGAGTTCAGAATGGGTGACTCGCACATACATAGTAGTTTTGATCAGTGGTTGACTTCACTGGGTGGTTTTTGCTTTTCATCATAATTGCTACACACTAACCAAACATGAAAAGAAAATACTTTTCTTGACTGATATAAAACCTTGAAATTGAACACTGCTCAGATTGTTTAAGGAACAAACATTAAACTCAATATAATTATCCTCTCCCGTGCACTGCTCTAAACTGAAATGAAAGCGCAGACTTGTGGCATGCATGCACTTAAAGTAAAACAACATAAAAGCTTTGTGATTACTTAGCCATTACACATTTTTCAGCTTCTTTATGACCAGTTTGTGGATAAAGCCGTTATCTGAAACATAAAGTGCAAAAAAATCCAATGTAATGGTGGGTTAGAGTATTTAAAATACCAACCATAAAAGTGAGAGCACTGAAATACATTGTGTTCTGCCTGTTGTCAGTTGAAGTATTTTTTTTATGTTTACAGCTCACCTCACTTACATATGCAGTGCAAAAACAATACTGTCTAACCACTGAACCTGTAACCA
Organism: Rhadinocentrus ornatus; assembly: GCA_037177495.1. Classification (NCBI taxonomy): domain Eukaryota; kingdom Metazoa; phylum Chordata; class Actinopteri; order Atheriniformes; family Melanotaeniidae; genus Rhadinocentrus; species Rhadinocentrus ornatus. Next base: position 10,088,939 of record JBAMHW010000005.1, on the reverse strand, counting down.
CACATGGCTTTACTGACTTAAACCACCTCAAAAACAAAAGTGAGAACAATAAATGTATTTTACTGATATATTTTTAAGTTGAGTGCTGTTCATTACGCACATTTCTACAGCTACGCTGGAGCTACTGGGGGGTGTAAAACCATTCTTTACAGTTTTGGTTTCCAGGCCAGGACCACACGATTGTTTTATTGGCACAGTGTCATGCACAATAACTAAATAACAGGCTTTTTCCATTATATGTAAAATTAGGGGACAACAATTAAAAACACTATGGCAGACCCAGAAAAAGATTTAAAAATTACTTTCAGAGGAAGTTAGAAAAAAGGCTGTATAAGCTCGACAGAAAAACATACAACAACCATTGGCCAGTTTTTTCAACAAGTGTCTGTTTGTTTAGGTAACATTATTAGACAATATGGCATTCATTTGTTTTGCTATGTGGATGATACTCGTACACTTGACCATGAAGCCTGAGAAATGGTAAATAGACTGTAGTGCATTTCCGGTTATGTTGACTAATCAAAGCCATTTACACTGCATGTCACTCATTCACACACACACACACACACACACACTCATACCCCAATAGACACATAGGGATGGTGAAACCAATCAGCTTGTCAGATTAGAAAAGATTTCTTAAAGACATAATGACCTGCTTGACTGAATTTTCTCCTTCTAAGTTCAGACAAGACTGAGGTGGTGTCGTTGGACCAGAAAAACTTAGGACTTAGCTATGTAATTAATCTGGATGGCATTAACTTGGCTTCCAGTAATACAGTGAGGAACCTTGGGGTTATTTTTGACCACGATTTGTCCTGTGGCTTGCATATAAAACAAGTTTCTAGGACCGCCTTCTTTCACCTACATTATATTGCTAAAAGTAGGGACATCCTGTCACAGAGTGATGCAGAAAACTTGATCCATGCTTTTCTTACCTCCAGATTGGACGACTGTAATACCGTATCATTGGACTTTCCTAAATATACCATGAAAAGAATGCTGATCTAAAATGCTGTACTGGGGATTTTGATGTGAACTGGCAAAATTTTTTATCTTCTCTGCATTGGGTCCCTGTTAAATCCAGGGACCCAATGCAGAATTTAAAAATATTTTCCTCCTTTGTATATCAAAGATCTCATAGTTCCATATTTTCCCAACAGAGCACATTGCTCAGAGATTGCAGCATTACTTGTGGTTCCTGCAGCCTACATGAGTAGAATGGGAGGCAGAGCCATTGGCCATTAGGCCATTTTCTTATGGAACCAGCTCCCAGTTTGGGTTTAGAAGGTAGGCACCCTATCTGCCTTTAAGATTGGGCTTAAAATCTCATGATGTACTGAGCACTTATTTTCCATATATAAACTTATGACAGTGTTGGTGGCATTAACTTGTATTTTTCCCCTTTTCTCTTAGCAGGTCTCCCTGGCTAAAGGTTGTGGTGCTTGTTGATCCCTCTTTCCTGTCCTCTCCTTCTCCAAAAGACCAAGGCTTGAATTGATTATGTCTGTTAAGTGCCCTGAGATGACTGTTGTGAATTGGTGCTATACTAATAAAGCTGAATTGAATTGAATACTGAATTGTTTGCAATACAAGGCACTGTAATAAAAACTGGAATGAGATCCACATTTAAATCCTACAAAAATGTGAATTGGGAAAAGCTGGCAAAGTAAAAAAGAGTTAATTTGTTAATCATATAAAAATCATAGTAAATTAAAATATGTAGGTTTATTCTTGCTAAGGCGTATATGATTACAGTGGCATGAAAAAGTTTGGGCACCCCTGATAAATTTCAAGATTTTCCTTTATAAATCATTGGTTGTTCGGAT
>JBAMHW010000005.1:10075799-10087010 GCA_037177495.1 Rhadinocentrus ornatus | reverse complement strand
GTCAGGATCAGCAGATTCTTGCGAACAATGTTCAAGAATCAGTGACAAAGTTGAAGTTGCGCCGGGGCTGGATACTTTAACAAGACAACGACCCTAAACACTGCTCAAATTCTACTAAGGCATTCATGCAGAGGAACAGGTACAATGTTCTGAAATGGCCATCTCAGTTCCCAGACCTGAATATTATTGAAAATCTGTGGTGTGATTTAAAGCAGGCTGTCCATGCTCGGAAACTATCAAACCTGACTAAACTGGAGATGTTTTGTAAAGAAGAATGGTCAAAAATACCTTCCACCAGAATCCAGACCCTCAATGGAAGCTATAGGAAGCGTTTAGAGGCTGTTATTTCTGCAAAAGGAGGATCTACTAAATATTGATGTAATTTTTCTGTTGGGGTGCCCAAATTTATGCACCTGCCTACTTTTGTTTAAGTAATTATTGCACACTTTCTTTAAATCCTACAAACTTCATTTCACTTCTCAAATAGCACTGTGTTTCTCTGCTATATGATATATTTAACTGAAATTGCTGATCCGAACAACCAATGATTTATAAAGGAAAATCTTGAAATTTCATCAGGGGTGCCCAAACTTTTTCAGGCCACCGTATCATACATTGCTGCTTGGCATCTTCGGTTCATTCTTGTGCTGGCTGTACCAGCCAAGGACAACCAGGTCACATGCGTGTTGGTGCAGGTGCATGGCTTTGTAGTACAAGAAGCTGTAAGGACCCAAGAGCAGACGAAGCTTTGAAATCACAAAAGGGTTTATTGACAAAAAAAGGGTATGTTGGCCTCGGTGCAGGCAGGCAAAAAGCAGCAGAGTCACCAGAGACAGCGAGTTGGCAGGAGAACTTCTGAACAGAGTGGAGCAAAAGTTACTTCACACAGGTCACGTACAAAAAGACAACCAAAAAACTGCAGAAACCCCACTTTTCTACGCGAGTGCAAGCGACGATCCGGCAGAGGTGTGTGATCAGACCGGAGCATATATGCTGTTTGAGCAATGAGGTGATCATCCTCAGCTGCGAGAGAAACACACTGCTGGGGACAGGCACTCCACCTGCAAAGAAAGCACGCCCACATACACACACCCTCAGACTACTGCCTGGATAACCAGAGTCATGACAGTCTTGGGCAAGCTTAACACTGCAGGCATTAATGCTTCATTCAGGTTTTTTTATTGGTATCCTTTCTTTTTTTTTTTTGGCATGGTTGCTAATATTATAATTTAATGCGAGACCATCAGAATCCAGTGTAAATAGTTCATGGCCCTGAAGTGACTGGTATGCAGTGAAAGAACCAACATCACACACAGCACATTGTGGGCTTACAGACATAAATGCTACATGTCAGGGTGTATGTATCAGTTTTAACTTATTGTATTATTGGAGCTGAGAAAATTATGACATGATATTAATCTGTCCATTGTTTACATTCTATTTTGCCACATTTTGGCACAGAATTGTGATGTCTCTCGCTTAAATTACATAAATCCAGTTGAAATGCAATATGATATTGTTTCTGGTTTAGTGCCACATAAAGTGGATAAGAGCAGATATGGGCCACATATCATCAAAAAAAGTTAGATTTTAGCCACTCTTGCCTGCAGTTTGAACATAACCTTAGACATGGTGTTGCATCTCACAGCTGTAGGATGAGCTCAAGAGGGAAAAAAAACACTGCCTAATTATCTGATATTGCTTAAAAATGAAGTCTTACAGTATTCAGCTTTTCCATGCAAGTTTCTTAAAAATACATAAAAGGAGTTAATGCGCATTCACTTTAGAAAAAGAAAGATATTTTGATAACCACATATTTAAAAATGTAGAGACATTCATTCTAGTGATGCATTATTCTGAGATTTGTCTGTCTGAGAAATAATCTCCTGGGTCTGATTTGTTTAACTATTACCCCAATACTATTTTTTTGAATGACAATTTGCAATAAAGTTTTTTTGTTTTTTTTTATCCAATCATCCATGCTAGATTGACCAGCTCTTAAATAAATTGTACTGCAAATTAATTTGGACAATTTAATGCAATGTGTAATTTATTCAGAACATTCAAAAACTGGTATTTGTATGCTACTAATACAGTTTACCAAGTTGTGTAAGGGACAAGAAATGCAACAGTCTTATAGATATTTGTCAAATCAAAGAGTTTAAAGTAAAAAATGTTAAATGATTTAATGATATTTTATAGAAAATAGTGTACAAACATTTATAGATAAATAAATCCTATACTAACACCATTTGAGAGATTTAAGATAAAACTCAAACTACAACAACAAAAAAGTCAAACACTATAAAGACAGCAAAGTTATAAAGAAAGAGAGTAAGCAAAGTTGCAGGGGCAGATGGGGTGGAGCAGGAATGTTTGTTTAAGTGAAGGGATACTTGTGGTGGGGATGAAGCAAGCAAAGAGGTAGAAAAGAGAACAACACAGACAAGACTGTTTGACTTAGATAAATTTTGCTTATTCAGAGTAACAGGAGGGTGTGAAGTAAAAATAATTGGGCCATTTGCAGGATGCAAGGTTGCCAGATCTTGTTGTTAAACAGATGCAAAAACAAAAATGCATTTGGGTAAGCAGACATACATGTGCCAGTATGGTTTTTAGTGAAGTCTTTTTTACCCTTTCTTTCTTAAAAATGCTGTATTCCAGTGTCAACAAAAATCTTGTAGTCAAGTCTTTAGCTGTGCATTTGAAATGCAGTTTTGTTGCAAACAAATCTATATATTCTCCTCTATTAAGATACTATTAAAGATTGATCTCCTTGGTGATGTTATTGATTCATGTGCTCTTCTACTATATACCCACACTTTGATCTAACTTTAAGTGAGTCTAATCATGTGTAGATCACTGCCAAATCAAGCTGGACCTTCGTAGGTCATTGGCAAAGATATATAAGTGAGGATTTTTACACTGGACCCTTGTAAAAGTCTGTGTTTTAATGTCAACATTAATTGTGTTTATGAAAGCCAGTGTTGATGGAGAGATGGAGCACATTGCTTTTCCATTGGACCCTATTGAGCTGGATAGCCTGTTTGCTGCTCATTTTAAAGAACAGCTTATGAACTGCTAGTTCAACAGTGGCCAGTGTGATGCTGGGTATGAAGTCAGGTGTTGGGAAGCTGCTCGTGGATGACTTTCCAGGCATTGTACTTTGGCAATGTCTTAATCACAGACTGGAGCTGGCTGTGGGCCAAGCACTGGAGGCAACAGGGAGAACAAAAGACTTCCAGGTGTTCCTTGACAACCTATATTCATTGTATAGTCAGTCACCAAAAAACATGCGAAAGCTAAGTGAATGTGTTCACAATTTACACATGCACCTCAGAAGAATTGGAAGAGTGTTCAGTGTTTGGTACTCTTATCCAGCACTGACACAACATTTCCGTGAGGCATCAGAGGATGAGCAAGGGACAGCAGAGAGAGGGCTAAGTTCAAAGGTCTGCTGTCAAAGCTGTGCTCTGTAAACGTCCTTAAAGTCTTGCACTGATAGTAGATGTCCTGACTGAACTGAAGAACTTGTCTGAGTTCTTTAGAACAGGAAGACCACCCTCCCAAAGGCCCTTGAGATCATGATGATGTATGTCAAACGCATTCAAAGTCTCGGTTCATACCCAGGGCAGCATGCAGTTGAAGCTAACCAGGTAGAGGAAGAGATGAATATAAATGGTTGGCAAGTCTCCGATCATTGACTCTTCACAGTTAAGTCAAGCAGTGCCAGAGAGTATGAACAACAGACTCTTCACAACCACAGCTAACAAAGCACAGGCCAGTGTCACAGCCAACGAAAGGAGAAGTAGTAGTAGGACCATGAAAATCCTCGATATGGAGAAGATGAGGTGAGGGCTTTGTGCCATGTCCTACATCTGAATGAACAAGAGGCACACCTTGGATTTATTGAGTACAAGGCCAGTGGAGGAAGAAGCATTCCTAACCACATAAGGAAGTTGCTTGTGGAAGTGGATACATTGTCAGGAAGTAATGCAGACTGTGGTTCAGTACCATGAATAATATCATCAGTATGGGAGCAAACTGACTGCAAAGAATGCTGCAAACCTCCTCTTTTTCAGCTCAGTTGGACCATGCATGCAGTGGGACCTAATGCCATATGTGAAGACCTGGCTGGGCAAAGGAAGAAGAGCAGCGCACACAACAAGTGGTATGGCTCGCCAATCAGAGGAGGATAAATACTTTAGCCGTCTGGGGAAAATCTTTTAGGTGATGTGTTTTGATGAAGGGTTGTTCCGCTTAGAGTTTTTGCTCATGACTTCATGAGCATGTTTATTGATGTTCTAATAAAAAAATTGTTTAACATATTGTCAAGTGTTTGTTAAATTTTCCCCTATTCCATAGGCCTACAGGTAGCCTACAGTAAAATATTGAAGTGTTTTGAGTTTGTTATTTAAAATGCATAAAGTGAGAGAGAGATAAAGGTTTTGGAAATAGTACCAGCAAGAATTTAAATCTACTTTCTTAAATATTTTCCTCCACTCCAAGATGATGTAGAATGATGGAGGATTATTTGGCATTAATATTACAGTTTTTGAGGTCTGTTACATTAGGTTGGGTGGCATTGTTATCTTCACAATCTTGAGATTACAAGGACTCTATTAACACTAAATGTGTCATGATCGATCTCTGAGAAAGGCCAAAAATATTGAAATAAAATTTAAGATTTTACCTTGCAGTTGCATCACTCAAGTAACAAATGATTGATTGCAACAACTTTGATGCTGATGAATTTATGATAGTAATTAATCTTTGTTCCTAAATGAAACCCAACATGTTGCCTTCATCCTGAGACAACGGCTGTTGATTTTAGCTTAAACTGTGTGTGTTTCTCAAATAAATGAAGCAGCTGCTTCCCCTCACTTTATTTTTTTTCCCTTTTTGGTGGCCATAGCTTTATTTCCCTTTCTTTGCCTGTCATCGGCTACTCTGACGGTTGAATCACTCTATACACAACTCAGTTGAATCAATAAGGAGAGGTGTGGACTAATCCATTTTGCACATTTAAAAGGGGGATAGGGCCCCCAGGGAATATCCATAATTATTTTTAAAGCAAAATTTAATGTAAGCCACTTCATACAGACAGGGTAAATTTTATTATGACATGAAATAAATAGAAATTTAAAAAGTCCCTGCAGTGAGTCCTGGGTAAGCAATATGAAGTTTGAGTAATGTTGCTTCATTAGTAGTCTTTCAGACTGAGTTAACTGGTTCAAATTAGTTAAAATCTTAAGATTAAATCATAGTTACTTAATCTGGGATTTTTGTTTATTAACTGTTTATTATTATTAAGATTGTAATCAAACTCACTGTTTTCTCAGCTGCTGGGCAACATATCCTGCTTATAAATTGAGACTCAAAATTTCATGGTTCAGTCCCAAAATGGCAAGTATGAGACAGCAAAACTAAATGAAAAATCTGAAAAAGCACAAGTACAGGCCGTTCTTAATAAGTAAGCTGTCTCATCAAAATTAATGTTCAACAGAGTGTGCTGTCTGAAAACTCAGATACAAGTCCAGATGGACTCAGCTGCTAAGCTAATACATTGACCAGCCACTGAACATATAACGATGCTACAACTATGGATATTTTTTAGTTGAGAAAAATAAGAACAAATCCAACAGTTCTCTAGATGGTAAAAATTCCTCTTCTGTGTGTAGCTCTTAGCTACAACATACCCCCTAAAAAAACAGGGCACCTTGACAGTAGATAAATGGTCTGTATTTATAGTGCTTTTCTAGTCTTGTTGACAAAGTGCTGTTACAGGACAAGCCACATTCACCCATTCACATGCACACTCAAAGTACTTCTTAGAGTTGAATTTGTTTCTATCTTGATTTTCCTCCTGATCTACAGCCATTTCATGAATGTAATAATAGATTTTGTCAGTCATTCAGTCATTATCTGTACCGCTCATTCCATTATAAGGGGGGTGGCATGGCTCGGCAAGGTAGAGCGGTCATCTTGTAACCCTAGGGTTGCCGGGTCGATCCTCGGCCAAGGGCGAGTTCATGTCGAGGAACAGCGCTTTGGATAAAGGCTCTACATAAGTATGGACCATTTACCATTAGGGGTCGCAGGGTAAGCTGAAGCCTATCCCAGCATTGTTTTAGGTGATAGGCATTAATCATGATGTCGCACCCTGTTTGAATTCTTGCTTGTGTTGCTCTTTACTCTCAGATGTAAGTCGCTTTGGATAAAAGTGTCTGCCAAATAACTGTAGAATAGGTAGGGTACACCCTGGATAGGTCACCAGTCCATCGGAGTAATTGATTTTGTTTAATGACAAATTCCATTGGTTTTACATGGAGATTTGCATCAGTTTTACAAGTGGTTCTACAATTTTGCACAAGTATTTTCTTGTGTTTCACATAGAACTGTCCATGGGCTTCACGTGTGATGACACAGGTTTCATGTGGGAATCAGTTTGGGTTTAACGTGCCATTACATTACCATGTGCAAAGTTAGTGTTTCATGCTCCACATATTTCCCATCCTTTTAACATGTAGAATAAAAGAAAAACGTGACCACTTGCAAAACCACACGTTTAGGTTTCACATGGAGATTTGCTTGTGTTTCATTTGCATTTCACATGAAACCTAACATGGATTTCACATTTGATTACAAAGGTCTTTTGTAGGAATTTAAAATGGGTATTACATATTACAAAGAAAATATTCTTAAAGCAAATGTCCCATGTGCAAAACGTTGTTATTTTAACATGTTAAAACTTGTGCAGAGCCCCTTTTGTTTAAATGCTGCATGTAAGTCCATTTGGTTCTGCATGTTTTTTATTAAAAAAATTATGTAAAGGAGCAAATAATCACCTTTTCAACTATAATATTGGTATGCTTCAGGTAACAATAAAATTATGCTCTATTGCACATTGCAGTATATATCAGTCTTTTCTGAGAGTCTAGTACATTAAAAGGAAATGATCAATAACTTAACTTCAAGTTTCACCAACATCTTAATGTATCATTTAATTCCATTTGTCTCTGTAAACTAATGTCTTGGTTGTTATAAAAACTGGAGTTTTATTTCTACTAAGCAGATGGTTAGAGGAATATGAAAACCATGTCTTGCCACATCTGAGATGCAATATGGTCATACAGCTGTGGATTTCAGTCTCATTCTTGGGTAAATCCACATTTAGCTGTCCAGTTGGCTGCCAAAACCTAGCCTGCAGCATAATTCTTTCACCAAGAAGCCAAAATGCAAAAGAATGTTCCACATAGATTATGTCAGAAGCCTGTTAATCTTTTTTAACAATGAAATCTGCCTAATGTAGATAAAGTAGCAATGACACATACATTATTTTGCAGCTCTTCAGTTTTTCAAGTTGTGTCATAGCTTCATGTTGCGTTTATTCCTCCAGGTTAAAAACATTATGCACTGAATTCAGAAAAAAAAATGACTGTAATGTGTTTAGCCTTTAAATCCTGGTTTAATTTTCATTTTAAAGCTTCTTGCCAAAGCACACTGAAATTATGCCCATCTGAGGCTTATTGGAACATCATGAGTAATGACCAAAGGCATGCATATAGTTTCAATGCTCCAAGCTTTGTTTATTTGTCATTTCACTCATTTTAAGTAGTTCTATGTACAACATATTCACATTAATGCCAAAGCGTTATGAAATCCATATTTCTAAGTCTTGCAATCCAATAGAAAAATGTTCAGACAGCAAATGAAATCCAAAGAGAGCACAACAGAATGAAGTCTACCAAATATAAAATCAAGGCACAGACTGCAGAGGAAAAGAGGGGGAGAGAGCTCTCCAAGCCTCATTACTCTCTTCCACAGAATGCCAAGTGCTGACCTAGCAGCATCTCAGCCCCCTATGCTCCTTATGCCCTTCAACCTCCTCCACTGGCAGGTGAGGGAGTCGTATGCCATCAGGCTCACCTGCCATCATCCCATTTGGTCTGAGACACCCATAAAGCAATGCAGGATGGTAGCATTTCAAGGGACTCTAAAGCAGCCAATGGCTACTTTAATGGTTGGTTACACTACTTAGTTTAATTCATGCTCTGTTCAAGCCTTACAGGGAGGATTTGACCTCTCTTAGGTTAAATAATGGTCTCAGCATAGATGGGTTGGTCAGGGGGCAAGAGGAAGATAAATGCACTGTGACACTGTTCTTACTCCAGCAACCCCCAGAGTGTGATTTGAGAGCAGTCTATTAGGGGCATGTTTTGCTTAAACATGGGAAGAGTTATTAGATGGGGCAGCAGTGACTGGGGGTTGTGCATAAGGCAGCAGTTGAGAAGAGAAACTGGTACAGCAAAGATTGACACATCAGAGAAAACCAGAAAAAGCATGCAAGAAACCTTTAAGATTGTGTGAGAACTATAAGGTGCTGCACTGAAAAGCCTTCAAAGTTTCTTGAAGAGCTCAGAATATCTGCTTTTAAAATAAATTACCACTACTTGATTATTTGTTTAAATAATATCAAATAAATAGATCTCTAATATTTCTACCTTAAAAATGTGAGCACCAATATCTATTCTGGATATGTTGGGAATAAAGAAATTCAGGAAAATGATGGTATCAAAGTATAGGATTGTAACCAAGTCTCAGTTTAAAACTTGTATTTTCCTTGCACACAACTGCAAAGCAGACATTACTCATGCGTTTATCAAAAAACAAAACAAAACAACATTAACATTTTTACAAAGTAGAGCATGAAATTTAAATTGTTTTCACATAATAACAAAATATGTTGGGTTTTTTTCTAGATATTAATAGCGTCTGGATGGCTCAATTGGCAGATCATCGGACCAGGATTCCATTTCCTGAAGGGATGAATATTAACACCTTCCAGTTGGGTCCTTAGGCAAGACCCTTAATGCTACTGCCTAACCATTGTAATCGCTATAGATTAAAGCGTCACGTAAATGACTGTAATGTAATACTTTGATGCTCAGTGTAACATTACAGAGCTAACTTTTAAACATAAATCTACTTTGAAAGAAGCATTATATTTAAACCACTAATTGTATCAATATGACCCTGAATGCAGCATTTTGTGCCATGATCACACCAAATGCATTGTGTCTTGGCTGTCCCATTGAACCATACTATTTCTGCCGTCTCTTGTCTTTACTTCCCACTAATTCAGTGATAAGTGAGTAGAAACTGTTTTATTCATGTCAAAAAATATAAATATAATTGTAGTTGTTGGTGATTAACACTAGAACCGTCAATATTCCAAAACTCCTAAAACCGCAGAAGAGTAATTTTTACCACCCCCTGCTGCAACAGCGCAAATAACGCAAAGATGCATTGAAGTTGTTCGTTTCCATTTATTATTTTAATAGTTTTAATAGAGACTTAAAAAAAACTAGCTATACAGTCAAATCAGGATATATTAAATAACAGATTTCAATATTTTAGTACATTCCAGAGCAAGATAATATAAATAAACATTGCTGCGATCCCTCTGACTCGTGACTGCGTTGAACTCCTTGGTCCGTGTTTCAAGACAGGTCGGGTGGGTAGCCGACATCGCCGCAGACCCCTTGCGCCCTTTACGTGGGCCGATCCCCACCCTGGCGGTGCGATGCAGTTGGGTCGGTGGCGAATAAACTAAAATGAGCTCATCTAGAGCAGATAATGTTACCAAGATGTTACAAAATTATATTTCATCACCTTTCACTGCAAGCCCGTCGGCTACCAGGGAACTTAGAACCAGAAGTTAGAGACCACTTTAAGGTTCATCACATGACAACGTACAGAATAATTCAATTTAAAGGTAATGACAGAAACCAAGGAATAAAAATAACCTGAAAATTCTTTGTGAGAGAAGTAAACATTTGGTATAAAGAAAGACCTGATTATGTAGCAATTCAGTTTCAAACACTGGAAGCTTCATGCTTCAAGCATATTCCAGTGCCTTATCATTTTCCATGATATATAATTACTGAACAATCAAAATCCATTAATTTCTCTGTAAAATATCCTTGCTGAACCATGAGACTGAATAAGAGTAATTTCTGCTGCACAACTCTACAAGAGTAAACTTTTAATGAGCAGACTTAAACTAACAGGACTGTCATTTGCTAAAAAAATATAATTGCTAATAAGAAGAGATCACCTGTAAACCAACAAGTGTTGGAACAAATTTTTTCACCTCAACACTAAAAACACACAGCTTTACTAGTCTTTCTAGATTGGACCAAATATCTAATGTAAAAAGTTCTTAAAGCAACACTATAATGTCCAAGGAGAAATAATCCAACCATTATGGTGTTTTGCAACTATTCATGAGAAAAATTAACAACCTTGACACATTCTTTGCAGTCTTTTGCTGCAATCACTAACCTGTAATTTAGAATATAACCCTTATTTATACATTTTAATAATTAATTTCCTCATTTTATGCAGTTGTGTTTTATTGCCGTTTTATGTTGTAGTCAAGAAAATAAAAGTGTAAGACAAACTAATGGTTGAGGGTTTAAGTGTCTGACCCATGACTACCAAATCATTCGTTATTCATCGTTCGCCTCTCATTCATTTCTATAATGTGATCTTCACTTTAAAGAGGTGAAGAAAGCTCTGTTACTTTAGATGCAGGTTTAGCATGGAGTTGTGTCAGAGGGTCAGGCCAAGTCTGGCCATGCTGTCTCTCTCCATCTTTTTCACAGAAAACACCCTCACACACAACCATCTGCATATTCCCAGAGTGACAAAATTAGTTAGCCGAGTAATAAATCAAACCTTGACTGCCAAATTTGGTTTCCTAATGCAATTAATAAGTGCTAAGAGCATTTAACCAGCCATAATTTGTGGATGCCACTTTGAAGAGACTGTTTAAGAAAAACTTTGTGTGCCCATGAAAGAACAATATTAGGCTGGCAGCGACATCCAGGCATTAATGTGCATCCAATAATGCGTAGTGCAAGTACAAGTGATTGTTTGTATAAATTAAAACATTCAGTGAAAACCAAAACAATCTCAAGATCTGTTAATGCTTTCTTATTAAGTGAGAGTATTAGATAATCTAGTTAATAATTTTGTAATAAATTATTAAGATCTAAAAACAGAATATCCTAAAGTGTAATGAAAATTTGAAAAACGACTTTTCAATCATTATACAGGGAATGTTTCTAACATCTGCGATGGACTGGTGACCTGTCCAGGGTGTACCCTGCCTTCACCTGAAACACTGCTGGGATAGGCTCCAGC
>JBAMHW010000005.1:10060378-10075699 GCA_037177495.1 Rhadinocentrus ornatus | reverse complement strand
TGGGATAGGCTCCAGCTCACCCCGCGACCCCTACTGGGAACAAGCGGTACAGAAAATGGATGGATGGATGGATGTTTCTAACATTTGCATATTCAAAGATTATGTATATAAATGTGTAGATTTTTTTTTGTTAACCTAATAATCCAGAGTAAATTTTGAAAGTAAATTTTCTGATTCCATCATTCTAAGCTGTCTTGAATTTATCAACATCTGCACAGCCACACTCTACTCCAGCTTATCAGAAAAACTGACTCTCTTAGAAAGGATCTATCAATTAAATCTCTATTACTTTGGACCCAATCCTTGCAGCCTTTTCCAGAGTTGCATAATCCCCTTCTTCATGTTCCTTCTGCAGCAAACCGCTGAGAGGATAGTGCAGGCAAAAGTGAGAAGAGAGAGAAAGTAGAGTGGGGTGATTGCCGAAGAGCAGAGCTTGTCATGAGTGGATTTATGGCTATAGGGAGACAGCGGCGGGAGGCAGGCGAATTGATGGGTGACACATAATCAGCCTCCTTATCGCAGCTCCACAAAACTGGATTGCATCCACAGGCTTGTGATCCGTCCGGATTTGGCTAATGTTTCCTACTCCTCTCCTAAGCCCGACAGCTCTCCGTTATCATGGCCTGGCCTCCACTTGGTTTTCTTTCCTCAGACTGCTATCCCTTCACCCCTCCATCCACCGCCTCCTCCATCCGGTCTTTATCTTGACATCGTGTCAGGTGAAGAGGTAACTAAGGGTTTGTTGACCAGGTATGTCCAAACACTTCTCTTGTTGCCTCATTCCTACTTTCGAGTGCTGTTTTAGCTGGTTCCTCTATTTCTCAAAGCAATGTTTTGTTAAATGTCACACTCGAGATAAACCTCCAAATGTCTGCCTCAAATCACCACCAGTAAAGTATTGTTGGCAGACATGGAACCACAACCTATGAAACAAGTTCAACACAGTCAGCCTTTCACAGTCTTGGCTGGCTCAGCAAAATTAAAATCCCCACTCACAGATAATGCGTACTACTATGGTTGTCCTGAAATTTCTTTGTTAACTAAGGCTTTTATCTTTAGGCTTTGTGCCCACAAACTGAAAATGTAACCAGAATGTCAACTGCACAAGATAATAAGTGCTGAAACAATATTCTGAAATAACAGAGGGAAATTTATTCATGTTCTGATAGCAGTTTACAGTCTTATCCAGCTACTTATAGATTATTGGACTGGAGCTATGTCCAAGAGAAAAGAAACTAAATCTCTAGACATCATTTCTAATATCCCAAACACCAAGCTCATTATTTGAAAGGAAACTTATTACAAAATGATATAGAGTCTTATACATAAAATATAAAAGATTTGCATTGAAATAGTTTGTCTGGACCTTATATCAATCAAATGCAAGAAACAGTTCAATCCTATGCTACCAAATTAACTTATCTAATGCTGGAGTCCTTTATCAGTTCAGAACCAAAAGAAAGAAATATGATTGCTGGCCAGCAAGTAAAAAAATATTATACCATATATATATATTGGGGTTGAGCACGTTAACTCGTTAACGCATTGATCAACGCCATTAATTTTCTTATTCGTGCTTTAAGGTGTTTTTTTAATGCTCACAGTCCACGTCTTCCTTCCCTGCTGCAGCGGTGCGTCTGAGGTAATAGGGAGAGAGTGGGCTTATTGAAAAGAAAAGACTTTGTTTTTTGTATGTTAAGACCCATGCAGATGGGCAGAACAACATTTTTGGATGGGAAACTGCTCCCAAAAGACAATGAGAAACTTTATAGCAAGGGTAAGACATGTTTTCTGACTGTTTTAAAAATGTAATGCATAAACTGGGCCTTAATCTGCTTCTGGTTCGGTAAATCTTGGTCAAGCTAAGAATGCAAAGATAGAAAATTTATAGGCCAGAAATCTGTATAATGAAGCACTAAAGGTGCATGGATGGAAGTAATTGTGCATATTGTGAATATTTCTCTCTCCTCACCATCTAGAAGCTGTGAGATTGTAATCCTGCTTTCTTTCTGTTCACCTGATGCTGATATTCATCAGATATTTTTCCTTCTGTGTTTAGAAGGAAGCAGCTTCACAGCTTTAAATTCATCCTGCTGACCTTTTACCTTTTAGTTAGTCAGTCCCAAACATTTCATCCTTCTTTGTCATAAATATTTGATTTTATACATATGAAGAAAATTTTAACTGTTGCTGTTTAAAGAGAAAAATGCTGCTAAATGTGTTTATGTGTTTAGTTCAGTGGTCTGCAGCCTTTACAATCCAAAGAGCCATTTTTCCCTTAGCCAGCTAAATAAAACTCATTTAGAGATGCAAATGCTACGAGTCCTTTTTAAAAAGACAACTTAATATATATTTTTAATGAAGAGCCACTATAGGATATTTGATATTTTTGAAGAACCACATATTTCCATTTTAAGGTTTTAAAGTAAATAAAAACATAAAACTTTTATAGGGGATGTGGAAATTGTGAAAAATTATGTAAAGTAAAAATAAAGTCCATATTTTCCAACGTAATGACATGAAAAATAGATTTAAAAAATATTTTATCCACGTATTTAGAGGCATTGTGGCAGGTCCAGAGAGCCACTTGCGGCTCCAGAGTCACAGGTTAGAGACCCTGATTTAGTGTTTGTAAACCAAAAATATACTACATTTTCTTTATGTAGCCATAGGACTTCTTTTAAAGGAAAGAGACATTTTGTGCGTAACAATGGGGTTAATCGCAACATATCATGTGATTAATCGCGATTAAAAATTTTAATAGTTGCCAGCACTAATTATATATATATATATATATAGCTATATAGCTATATGGCTATATAGCTCTATGACAATTGTGATTTTGGATCTTGATCCAAATACTCAAATGATCCAAAAGAGGAAGGCAGAGCAGCCGCTGTCTTTTCCCCACCACTGGCACAGACAAAATGGGAGTTCCTCTCCACACAGTCCACTGCACCACTAGCAGGAGAATGTCACAAAAGTAGCAGTTGGCTTTAGACTGTAGGTTGTACAACGGAGGCAACTGGTTCACGCTCTCACGTTTCTGCTGCTGCAGCTATTTCACATGGAGCCCTCTGCTGCCTGTGTGCATTTGTATGTCAATTTATTGTCGTAAGCAGTTGCAAAAGCAGTGATGGCCTAATACTAAAAGAGCATAACTCTTAACATTAAGCCTACAACAACATGTAATGGCCAAAGTAGCACTGGGTTACAGCTTTTATTTTATTTTTGTATGTCAAAGCAAATTGCTCCGACCCCATAAGAAGAAAAATGTGACTTTAGTGTTAGAATGTAAAATTGCTACTGTTATAACAATTTATTTTTCATGTTAAAACATTATATTTTAATGTTTTCGTAATATGATTTTTACCCTAATGTCACATTATTTGGCTAAAATGTTAAATAAATAAAAAAAAAACTATGTTGTATTGTTAGAATGAAAATATAAAATTGTATGTGTGGTTATCTTTGAATGACTAATCCGTGCAGACAGCAGATTGGTGAAATAGCCGATTTAGGACTTGTGTTCTACTTCATGCTTCGGATGAGACATGACAACATTGAGCTGTTTATAAATTATATAGAATCACGTCAAAAACGATAAATCATATTGCAAAACAAATCTTAGAAAATACTGCTATAACATTTAACTATATTGTAAATCAAGTATATAATCAATATATTAATTCAAAACACCAACCAATTTTTACAACTTCTAGTTTAAAAAAAAATAATAACAAACATAATTAAACATAATTTAGTGATTTGCAAATCTCATAAAACCACATTTTATTCTCAACATTAAAAACATAGTAGATGTTGAAACAAATATTTAACCATTTAATACAAAATACAAATTAGGTTGTTTTGAATTGGATGGCCGGGAGAAAAAAAGCCTGGAAAATAAAAAAATAAACCAAGGTGCATTTTTTTACTTTTCAATTAAGCTAACTGGCAACAGGTCAGTAACATGACTGGGTACAAAAGGAGCATTTTAGAGAAGAAAAGCCTCTCAGAGGTAAAGATGGATAGAGGTACTGCACACCAGTCACCAAAATAATGGTTAATATCTTGATTTTCTGTCAGTCATTTAAAAATCCATCATTTATTCAGGGTCACCCAACCACTTACGAATGTGACATTATTACTCATCAACTTTAATATAGATGTCGTGTATGTGGTTTTGCCATCTTAGGTACTGTTCAGAGAACAAATAAGTGAAATAACTGCATTTAATCTAAAACTACTCTAGAGCTGTTGATGTGTTCAGTCTCAGTTACTATAATCTAACCTAGAATATACAGTAGCTCTCTGTGTTCTTGGTACAGTCCTCTGTCTTCTAATGTCAGCAGCTCTTGTTCGCATTTTGGTAAAAAAAAAAAGAAAAAAGAAAAGAAATAAAAGTATTTGTTCTGGACTTTTCAGTGTTTTTTCCTCTTTCTTTTCTGTGGCTGTAGTTGGAAAAGGCAAAGCTTAATGAGGAAGTGAATCACAATTTCCAGAGTGATGGGCCTTAAAGTGGTTTTATGGGGAAATGGAGCTGCTGTGGCATAAAGCTCTGGTTTCTCATACGATTTCCAAAGCACTCACAAAGATCTCTGACAAAGCTGACCAGGGTGGCAAAGATAAATAAATAAAATCCTAGCTGGGTGCACACACATCTCAACTTTTTAATGTAGCCATCTGGTTGTCAGCCAATAAAATTTCAGCAGCTTGTCCCTCAAGATTTTAAAAAGTATTGGACTCTTAACTTGGTTTAATTCTTACAAATAACGTATTTGTGAAGGACAATTTGTCAACTTCTTCTGTGCAGCAAATGTGCTTTTTCAATCCAAGCTTTACTAATTTGCCATACTTGTGTAGAAAAAAAAAAAAAAAAAAAACTTCCTTCAAATCCAAAGCCATACAACTTTTGTACAATTTGACACTGATTGAGACCTGAGCCTGGACATAAGGCTGAGTCAGCACAATTATTAGCAAAGATGTTAAGAGGTGAACACGCAGAATCGTTTTGCTGATGCTGCCGATCCCATTTAAACTTTGGTACAAACTGAGAAAATGACTTTACAATATGAAACAGCTCTGTGGTATTTTCTGCACTTCTGGGCTGGCAAGCAGAATGCAGACAGTAATGAGCTTTATTGCTTTGCTTCACAGCTAACATGAAGCTGCCAGGTTGCAGAATTAAAAACACAGTGCTTCAGTGAACCTAAACTCAACATACCAAGATCAGGCTGGTAAACAGAACAATTGCCCATTTAAATGGCAAAGAACTGAAATGTACTTTACTGTACGACTAATGCTTATAACCTCATAGACTGAATTAATAGACAATAATACTTGGGTGATTCTAAACCCAAATGACTTTACCATAATAAACATTGTAAACAGACTGTTAACATGAAATACTGGGACTCAATAACCAAAGTGCGTCCTAGTTTAAATCACACACACTCATTGCCTTACATACATACAATACTACACATGAGCCATTTAGGCATTGTCCAATTTAATACACAAAAACACAGAATATATTTAGCTGCAATTTTAAATAGTTCTCATCTGCTTTAAGTGAATGTTACATTAGGTGTATGACTAACATTCAGTGCTTTTATGCCTTTCCAAACAGCACATGCATGCTTGATAAAGGTTTTCATTTTCACTAAAGTTTCTTGTTATGCTGAATAAATGCTAGCAAATAAAGATTCACCCTTCATGTCCATATATGTTCCATTATTTGGATCTGTACAGCTCATGTCACCGATTTAAGACCAAAACAGTGCATCCAATGAAAATCTCCATCAGTTTTTCAGAAAATGACTACAAGGTAATAACAGTCATTGCAGTTTCCATTCTGAAAGACAAAACAACACCAGTCAATGCAGACGTAATGCAATAAGCTCATTACACAGGAAATATTACATTTGCATATAAATTGAGTTAAGTCACAACTCACTTTACAGATAAGACTAAATAATCTTAAGCAAAAGCAAAGAAGTTGGGTGATTTATTTATTTATTTATTTTTTAAGGAAACGATTTTTACATTGAAAAAAAAACAGAAACAAATGTGCTTTTCTTTCACTAAAGAGCACTGACAGCAGCACTAGCCAATTTTGTTCTGTGAATGCCCTTAAAGAGAAGCTGTAACACTGGCCACGGTTACACAGCGTTTTTTAATTCGAAATTAATTATTTAGAATGACGTAATTCGGAATTAAAGTATTCTCCTTCACGTTTACATGGAAATAGTCATTTCAAATTGGAGGTTTACATGGCAAACTTGTTTAATTGCCTTTATTCAATTCCGCTTTGGATCTCTGGGTTGGGAAGGGTTCTGTAAGGACAAGGGCTGAATACCAGAATACAATCTAGTTTTGGCCTCATTTTGTTGATCTACAACACGGAAGGCCACATAATAAGAATAATTTTTGCTTTAATTTTGCTTATAGTTTTGAAGCAGCAGCTCGACGTTAGCATACTACTTCACTTTGGTCAGCTGAGGAGGAGAAGGGAGATAGAGTACTGTACCATTATTGCGACGGGACAAAGGAACGAGCACACACAGAACGACCAGAATTATTTTAAAGCGGAATGAATGTTTACATGATCGAGGAATTATTCAATTCAGATTTAAAATGCTGTAGCTGTTCCTTTTCTGGGAAATTTTTAATATAATTTAACCTTTATTTTCACCAGGCAAAAGATTAAACACAAATTCTTATTTGCAATGTTGGCATGGCAAGTACCAGAAAGCACTTATAGGACAGTAAATACTATGTCAAATTAAAACTCAATTAATGAAAAATTACAGATGGTTGAGAAAACACACATGAATTCTTTTTTTTACAGTGATTTGCTGTCATTTTTATTTCAAAACATTCATTCATTCATTCAAATTTAAGGCTTGCAACACACTTTCCCCCAAAAAACTTGGGACGGTTAAGCTTTTTGTGATTTTGTAATAATCAGCCACCCCTAATGGGACCAATCAAAGTTTTGAACTTTAGAGAATTAAAATAATTGCTTTCAGACTTTGGAACGCAGGAATCGATTTAACCTTCCAGATATTAACCAAAAACATTAAACAAAAAGTGACAATCAGGGAAATGTGTTATAAAGTGTTTTTTTACCTCGTTTTCTATTCTGGACCATTGCATCTTCTATAATGAATTAAAACTGGATGTATGCAGCTTTGCTTGTCACCTCTCAGTCATCCTCCTCCTCTCCCTGTAAGGCTTCATTTTTCCCCAAGATGTAACAACAGGATGACAAATGGTTGCATAAAAAGCAGTTTAAGAGGATTACTGTCTGTGTCTGATGTGTGCGTGTGTGTGAGCATGTTTTAATATATGAGTGTGAGTGAGAAAAAAAAAGGAGAGGGCAAATAACATCAGCCCACCCTCAGTGATTTATTGTTTGTGCAACTACACAAGGAAAACATTTACTTTGGTGAAAAAGCTCAAGGAAGAAGGAGCATGATGATTTACTTCATCACCTAAAAGCAATGGAGCCCTCTGTAGGCCTACAACAGACTTTCATGTCAGGAAAAGGGACCAAACATTTGTAGGAAAGTTTAAAAGTAGACTCTTACAGTTATCTTTAAAGGCAACATGCCTTCATATTACCCTACTAGAAAAAAGGTCTCTAAAAAGGTCCAAACTGGACTTTTTATGATTAGCACTTGTAAAACAAATATATCCTTCTGCATGGATCATAACCATTTCCCTTTAGTCTGTATGGATCAGGGCCCTATATGTGTGTATTCTAGTATCTTTATTGAGAGGCTTATTGTTTGGATATTTTTAATTCCTTTTAGTGTTGTTAGTGTATATTTTCTAAGAGGCTGAAAATGATTGAATTCTGTTTCAGAGTCAAAAAATGGGTTTTTATTTTCTTGAATGAGTGCCCCATGACAATCATTTGTTATCACACAGCTCCATCTTATATTGATCACTTGGAGTGGTCAGCCTATCTGATACCACTTTGCCTCAGTCATCAACTACATAGGGATTCAACCTCTCCAGAGCAAATGACAAGAACACACATCATACAGTAAAAGCCTTTTATGTCCAAACTAAATGTTTATATCATAATGGGTGCATTTTATCATGTTTTGTTTTTTTTTTGTTTTTTTTTTTTAAGTCAAAGAAATCTCTTTGGTCATTACAGAATAGTTCGTTTTTGTCAGCGGCTTGCTGGGTAAGGGTTGTGTGAGCCCTGCAGATCAAATTTGTGAAATAATATTCTTAGATTTTCTTGCCTTACAATTCAAAATATAACTTCCTAAAATAACAACCTTAAAAGGCCTTAACATGGTCCAAACCAAGGTTTTCATTTTTTTCCAGTCTGCATATTTTATCCAGATACTTTTTGTTTCAAATTGCAAAGAATGACATATATACATCCCATATTATCCCCTACATGAGTTGCAACACACTGAATTTAACTGGAAACAGGCATATGTGTCTGTACATGAGACCATTAACTTTGAAAATGTATGGATGAAAGAAAAATTCACCACGATTATGGTTGCCACTGTAAAAAACAAAGCCATTACTACCAGCAGCACCAACCTTAAGGGCAAATAAAATTACATAATTAATTTCATCATTGTAATTTCTTCATTGTAAATTTAGTACTACTGCCAACAGGGAAGGAGGCGGAAAAAAAAACATTTCAGTAAAAAGAGATAGAAGGTGAATGGGACTTTATTACAGAATATCATAAAAACATGGCTGCCTCTCCATATTATGTCCCATCTCATATTTCTTCTGCTTTTCAATTTTTGGCTAAGACTGTTAGATTTTCTTGTTATTGGTCCACAAGTCTCAACCCTTCTTAAAATGTTTTTAGACTAGAAATGAAACCAGGTCTCATTTTGATTCAGTTTAGATCAAACATAAGTCAAAAACTACAGGAGCAGATGAGGTGGGTGTGACAGCATAACACTCTTAGCGGAAACAGACAGAAATAAAGTGATGTGTTTGTATAATATAGCCTACAAATGGATAAAAAGTTATTTAAGTGACATAAGTCTTCCATTCTGACTATATATACAACTAAAAAGTTAATTTGCAACCAAAGGTCCATTTGGGCAATTTAATTAACCTGATCAAATTCATACATGCATGACACTGACTTATTAAAAGACATTTAATTCCTCAAAATATCCAAAACAGCAATTGTACATACTATTTCTACCCATCAATACTACTGTAGTTATTCTTATTGCTGTGTAACCATCACAGAGGCCAAACACAAGCACTACTTGTGAAAAATTAGAAGGAAGTGATGCATGAAGGATTGTTAAGTGGTAAATACTGATCTGACTTTTTTTTTTTTGGATTAGGTAGAAAGTAGGATTAGTGTGCTCACATCAGTAACAAAATAAATTGTTACCAACGGCTTGAGGAATCAGAACAGGTTTGTGATGATTGTGGCCAATCATCTTGTCTCCTTGCCACTAAAGATACTGACAAATAAGACTGCCTAAACTAAACTAAAACAAAAAAGAAGAAGACATTGTGGACATACTGACCCCAATATATTGGTGTGAACATCAGTTTCATAGTGAAAAAAATGAGGACTGAATGTGTGTGTATGATTTCATATTTTAAAAAGTCTTTAAAAAGTACACTTTTTAAATAAAAAAAATTAAAAAAAAAATTAAAAAGAGAAAAGAAAATCTACTAAGACTTCTTAGAAAACCTATATTATTACATTTCAGGACACTTGCTGATGCAAAAAGCTGTCCAACAATAATAAATTGAGGTGGAAAGAGGAAGGAGCAAGGAAAACGTCCTTTGTGACACTGTCTCTCACTCTAGTGAACACGCATTCGAGTGCTCCCTCCCTCTCTGATCTATGAAGTGTCAAGATGGATATTTGCTGAAATACTTTATCCCATTCCTGTCGTACCAATATGAACTGCCTCTGACACTTGCTGGAGGAAATAGGGAGTTACAGAATCCACATCACACCTCATTTCTGTCGTGTATAAATGAAAGCTTTGGAAAGTAAGCTAAAGTAAACAAACGCAAGATTTCAGTCAGATGCACTGTAGGTGACAATGCAGGAAGTTTCCAAAGGCATATTGAGAGATTTCTGGTTGCACTGGGAATTTTTCCATTTGGTGGCTTGAACTGGTGGCATTTCACTTGAAACCTTAACATTTTTACTCTAATTTACACATGTGTAATTCACTGGGAGGATGCTTATCACAGCAGCATCGAGCCAGATGTTTTCATTTTATAATTATTTTTTCAGAGCCAGTTATTAGTGAAGGGAGTTCATGTTTGTACAGAATTAGGTATGGGCGGGTGGGGGGGAAGTGTGCATGGGCTTTGTTTGTATGAGTGTGAGTCTGTGTATCATTGTGCCTTTTTATTCTTTGTTCCATTCTTTGGAGTTTATCTTATTGTCCAATAAAGCAAAATACAGATTAAGTAGTTAAAGATGCAATGCAAACTGAAGATGCATAACAAAAGACTTTAATCAAATAGCAAAAAAAAAAGGATTTTAACTCAAATCAAGGTCTATGCATACTTTTGATGGCTAACAATAGATTTGCTGGACAATTCAATACACCATTATGGTTTTTAATGTCAACAGATAAAAATTATTTTAGGTGAGTGATTTATAGTGGACAAAAAGATAGATGTGGATTATGTTGGACCCTAGATTACATTCATGTCATTTCAAAATGATTATTGCTACCACAAAACCTTAATGTACCCCACATAACCATGTAGAAACAACTAGTATTAACCCTGTGCTGAAATGTTGTTTCTGTCAAGCTGATGTGGTCATTAAAACTTTGGTTTCCATAGTTAACATAATACCCATGTCAGGGCTGTGGCGTGGATGAGAAGTGTGGACCCAAATGCAGGTTTACAACACTGGAGGTACACAAATGCAGGAACAAGGTTTTAATAACAAAAACTAACCTTAAAAAAAAAAAATAAAATACGGCGGCAAGACTGGGGCTGTGTCCGAATGTGCACCCTACACCCTACATAGTGCCCTATATAGGGATCACGCCATTTTGTAGGGGTGTTCAAATGTCCAGAGAGAAAAAAGTAGGGCACTCAAAATTACCCACAATGCATCTTGAAAAGTAGTGAGCATCGATGGTCACTAGACGGCTCAATATAGACCACAATGCATTGCGGGCAGAAGCTCAACATGGCGCAAGGAGGCGGAAAAACATTTTTTATTGAACTGATATGCAACAAAGAATAAAAAACAAAATAAGGAATAAAAATACAAATATTTACAAACAACTTTGGATTGGATTTGGAACGACATCCTGACACGCGTTGTGGTTGCCGTGGTGATGGCTAGTAGTCACGTGGTCTTCGGCAAGGGAAAAATAGGCAGCTTCGTGTCCGAATCGCCAAGAGAATGACTGCACAATGTAGTGTACTATATAGTGCAGTCCTATGTAGTGAACAAAGGGTTAGGGAGTAGGGTGGACATTCGGACACAGCCTGGGACATGGCATGGAGTCTAGAATGAACTGGTGACATGAAAAGGAAACCTAGGGGTGTATACACACACATACACACAGATGGACTAACGAGGAACAGGTGAAGTGAATAAGCAAATCAAACCAGGCGAACTGATGAACAGGAAGCAGAAAGCAAAACATAACTAAACATGACAAGAAACTACCAACTAAGACAAAGAGGAGCATAACATGACAAAACTACAAAACCAAAACCCACGGCTCTAACAACCCAACCATGCTGGACAAAAGCAAATAAATGAATAAATAAAAATGCTCTATGTGACATATTTATTCATGAGAAAACTAGATATTGAGAAATTCAACATTGATGGTAGACTCACTTTTGATACAGTAAATAAAAAGTAGACTTTTGCCTCCAGGAGACAACTGAATGCCCATGCAGCTATTTGAACAGAGGACATTTAACGGGTTGAGAAAAACTGAACTGGAAATACACTCCTTTCAGAGAAAACTCAGAGGAAACTGTGGAAAAGCCTTAACCAAATGCACTCATTCTTCACCTGCTCCACTGAAGCCACTCAGGTCCAAGTTGTGGGTAACTGACTGTGAAATGGCATTGCTGAAAGGAGCATCTACACTGAAACAATCTGTGGAGTAAAAAAAAAACATTCCTGCACCGAGGAACAAAAGTACTAGTTTTCAGCATATCTTAATTATAACCAGACTTTTAACAGTTAAAAGCATTGTTTGTTGTATAACTTACATCTATGACTTGATATACTCATATTAAATTTAAGTAATCTAAACAAGTTCATTATTCTCCAAGGATTCTTGTAGAATGTGTATGTCAGTAAACTGAGGGGGTCTTTGTGAAACCACGACAGCTCCACAAACATCAACATTTTCATTCTCCTCTCATCACTAACAGCCCCAGGGAGACTCAACCATGCGTATTCTATTAACAAAAGGCACGCCCAATGCTCCCAAGTCTCAGTCTCAATTCATACACATCCACAAATCCGTTGGCAAAAGCTGTTTGTGTTCACTAGAGCCTTCAAGAGGGACAAATAACAACAACAACAAAAAAAACAACAACTGGAGAGACAAGCCGGAAACAGGAAAAAGGACACATTAAAGAATAAATGGATACCCTAAAGCTAAACTATTAATGCTTATGCCATTTTTCCTGCCTCTTGTCTAAGTCCTCATCTTGAGCTGGCCAGACCTTTTCTAGATCTGCATGCTCTTCCACATTTCCTCCTGTTCACTGCCTCTACTGAAAAAAAAATTGATAAAAAGTAAATATAAATTTCTTTTTATTGCATCTCAAAAACATATAAACCGAATCATGGACCATTTTGTAGCAGGAATTGCAGGGAATCAAGTCAATAGTCTCAAATCCTGGAAAGAAACTGCTCTAAAATATTATGGTAGAGGACACTTACATATCTCTTGCTAGATGGCAGTACCTTTGAATTCACCAGTATGTCTCATATTTTGTAGCCAGGTAATGATGATGTTTAGACAGTTTTAATAACTTTCAGGAAAATCTTCCTGTCTTGGTCTACTTCACACCTTAAATTTTGGGAACTTGGCAGGGAGATTTAGCCCACTGAAGTTTCCTTACAAAAAACTGTTGACTCACTTTCTCTCTTTTTCTCTTTTCAAGCCGAGAGTGATATTGATTCCCAGAACACCAGCTACATCTCATCTAAACCAATGTGTACACACAGGATTCTGCATCTTTATCTCCCTTTCTATAAAATCAAACATTCGCTTCTTAATTTTGCTTCACACTTAAGGTTGATTTCCTCCCAATATGAAATATATGAAGTAATAGTGATGTCATTATTAAACCTGGGAATGGGCACACAAGCTCTGGGAGGCACTAGCTTTGACCAGTCTGAACTATCTGGAATCCATTTTGAGGATTCACAAAATCAAGTTACACAATGTGGTACTCAAGCCTACAGCTCAGTTCCCAATTAGTTTAATGGGGGGCAGCTCACTGAATGCTGAGCTCAAAATCAAGAGAATTCTGATGAAGCTGTTAAGTTCAAAGTGTGTGTAGACCGAGTGAAGCCCAGTGGAAATGGTATCCTCTGTGAATCAGTTGGCTTTGAAAGCAAACTGGTGAGGGTCTCACCTGACTGGGATGTTGTCTCTGATGTAATGTAGAGCCAGTATCTGAAAGCATTTAATCAAAATTGGGTTCACTGCCTGAGGGTAGTTGTCATTTAGACTAAAGACTTTTTAAGTACAGAGTGGATAAAGACTGCCCTTTAGCAAGTTGAAACTTTCCTGCACCAATGAAATGAGAGTCAGTAATGACATTAGTAGCTGACTATCACATCTTTAGTGCACAACAAGAGATATTATCAGACATTACAGATTTGCTTTTATCCTCTCTGGATCACTGTGGATGCCGATAGCAGCAGGTAACCAGAAGATGGGGCAGACTTTACAGCTGACTCTTTGAGTTAACATAAAAGGTTTTAGGCACATCACATATCTCCTCTAACAGTAAAGGTGTTCTTATTTAGTAGCCCCTAATGCTTTGAATTGCCTGCCACACATGCTGGGATCTTAGTAGAGTCCCTATTGGTTTGGTCAGGATGAGACCAGACTTGCACTGCTGAAGCCTCATGTGTGCACACTTTTGCAACAATTTTTGACATCACAATCTTTGATAAGATAATTCTGTGAAGAAAACTCTCTTGTGTCTTTGTCTTGTTCTGGTATGAATAATTAATCCACAGGCTCCTGGTCTGCTCCTAAAAAGGCCACAGAGGTAGCTGAGCTTTTGCAGGAGTTGGCCAATTAGTTAAGTTTGCCGCTTCATTAAAAGGAGGAGCAGAAACACAAACATTTTTTGATGGACCCAACATGACTCTATCACACTTATCTTTTCATGAATTAACTAGTTTTAAATAAGTGAAGTCGAAAAAATGAAATATATTGTTTTTCACTTTTTTTTCCAGAGATTATTGGGCTGGCCCATTTAAGTTATTTTTTTTTTTTATTAGTTTGGAGAATGTAAATGCACTACTTAGCCAACAAAAATCACTTTATTTACCATCCAAGTTAGTACCTTTAAAGCCGCAGTGTGTAAGAATTACTCCCGTCTAGTGGTGCGCTAATATATTACAAGCAACCGAGTAGTGCTCTACTGAAGCCTCACCGTTTAAGAGCGTTATTACGACTACGGAAGCCACGGAGAATCATAAATGTGAAAATTTCAACATCTCTCAGAAGTTCGAGTGCCCCGTCAGGTGATGAGGTACAGAACAATACATAATAAAAAAAATGATTTATGTCGATATGTTACAAGCATGCCCTTCATGTATTTGGTACCAAGCTACTGCTAATTGATGATGTTATCATCTGAAATAGTTTTTTGTGACTTGCAGACTCGGAGATCATCTGATGAAGGGAGAGAAAGAGGGAGTAAAAGCAGGGGTAGTGGACCTGTCGGCGCTGCAAAAGGAAGATCCTGTGCTGTAACATTACTCTGTGGTTAATAACATGTATTTTAGCTGATTTATTCAGGGAGGTGGACGACGTATTGATAGAAAATTAATATCTGAGAGATATTATGGCATTAGAATGCTGCGGTTCTGGTGATTAAATCACGCCAAGAAACTGGTATTACTTTGGTCTATTTTTGTCTGACTAGAAGGAGGACAACTAGCCCCATCCCGTTGACAATTTAGCTAAAATAAAATATGAAACATGAGGGAAAGCTCTCAGAAAATACGCCTGAAAAAAGTGCCTGCTGGTATGACTTCTGTGAAGAGTAACAACTGAAAACTGTTGCAACGGAGCTTTTCTACTGTAGGCTAACTAA
>JBAMHW010000005.1:10008944-10022799 GCA_037177495.1 Rhadinocentrus ornatus | reverse complement strand
AAGCAGGAACTGAGAAGTGGTCTGTGGTCACCACCTGCAGAACCACTCCTTTATTGGGGGTGTCTTGCTAATTGCTTCTGTGGACAGTTTGATTCCACAGAAGTGTGATTGACTTGGAGTTACATTGTGTTGTGTTAAGTGTTCCCTTTATTTTTTTGAGCAGTGTATATTTATTCATTCATTCATTCTCCTCTTTGTCCGCTATTGGTATATAATATATATATATATACATTTATATATGTGTGTGTGTGTGTGTGAATGAAGTTGTAGTATAGGTAGTTATATGACATGCACATTTAGTATTATGTGTAGGAGCCATTATTTCTTTATAATAATGTGAGGACAGTGCACGGCGCTATATAAAAAAGTGTCTCAATGGGAATTTCAAAAAGTGAGGAAGCATAAAGCTTACTTGGCTACATGTGAAGCTTATAAAAGCATGGCTTTTGCTGTGCTTTATAATGTTTGTTTTTATTGTATGCATAAATTGTTAAAGGAAAAATAACTCTGGCTTTGCTGCAGCTAATTGAGATCTTAATAAACTAAACTGGCTACCTGTTTAGATGAGCAAGATGTTTGCCTTGGCAATATCTTCAGTGATATATATCCATCTTGATGCCCTAACAAAATTTGGTCTATTGCTGGGAATCCACTGTTGGTATATGTTTGTCACTTACTGCTTAGAAGCTGATAAGCACGATTCCAGAAACATAGCAAAATAACCAAGAAATTAACCAAGCATATAATGCATCTAACTTTTTAAGAACAATATAGTTCCATAATTACAAAGCAGCAGTATCTTTTACACTAAACATGTCAATGTGGTGGTATACTTTATATAGAAAAAGGTACAAGCCTCAGATGTATGTTCAAAATAAAATATTTTCCTTTGCAAGCTGAAAACTTTAATCAGATTTCCTAAATATGTTGGTAACAGCAGCTGTAGTTGCTTCTTGTTGGATAGAGAGAAGTGGTAATAGAAATGTGCAACTAGCATAAGTCACTGCAGATGGCAGTAGATCCCCAATTTTCCCAGCAGCTGCTTCCTACATGATCAGCAATTTTGCTCCATAGACTACACATAAATACTTTAGTTCATCTTCCTTTTCCCTAATCATACAAATCAAGATGAGTGCTGCACAATTTTTTACTTTTTATTCTGACAAACATCATTGACTGACACACACGTGGTTAAATAAAACTGTTTATTTAGCATTTATTAATAAAAATTACATTTAATTTTACAAAAAAAAAAAAATTCTTTAAAATCAAACTTTACAAATCATGTCTCCAAATTTCATCTTACCTTGACATAGAAAAATACAAAAGGCACTGTGCATTAGTCGGCTGCATATATAAAACATCTGAACCAAAATAAAAAAGTTAAAACTCTCTATCAAACGCCCCTCTTTAAATAAATAAAAAAAGCAAGTCCAGTCCAGAGTTTGAAAGCAATTTTGTAAAGACAATAATTACAACTGTATGGAGTGTTAAAAAAAAAAATAACCTAGAAAAACAGTGCACACACATGTGAGAGATAGCAATTACACAAAAATGATGGGATATATGCACGGAAGAAGAAGTGATGTTCTAAACATGTTTAGACTATGTAAGCAATTGGTTTTAATTTATCCATCACCTCAGTATAATAACTGAAGATGTCCAGAGACAAAGTAGTTATACTTATCATCAAACTCCACGATCAACCTAAAAAGCCAAAGACTAAATGTGAGAGTTGCACAGATCCTAGGGATCCATTTTCTAGTTGTGCCAAGAGTTAGCCTGAAATATCACATTATGTTGTGGAAATCTACAGAAAAAACATGTTCTGACAATAACTGGAATCTCTTGTATTCCTAAAAACCCGCTGATGAATAAGCTGACAGAATTGGAGCAGACACCCCATAACACTGAAAACAAAGTGGTTAAACAAAAGCATCACATAAGATGTGTGAGAAAAAATGGGAAGACACTTATTTTCTCATTGTGTAAAATAAAAAATAAAATAAAAACACTCAATCTCCTGTGTGGTAAAGTAGCTTTATGTGACACATTGTTTACTGTTCTAACCCTCTGAGCTACAACAGGCCAGCAAAACCTACTAAACCTGCTTTTTTTTGTACCCTTCGACCCCTCCCTACTGTGCAAATTCATTATTCAAAGCTTTCAGTAGCCAAATGGCTAATTTAAAGAAATCTGCCAATATTTTTTACAATCTCCTCATCCAGTTTAATTCTCAATCTTCTGTTACAAACACAAATCTCTGTAAAAAATAAAATAAAACCTTATTTCTTTCAGCATCCAGTCACAGAATCATTCAAAGCTCATTGGTGCTGTTGCTACATTCATAGAAAACCATGCTCATCAAGCCCTCTTGGGGTAACTGGATTCCACTTTGCAGTAGTTTTTGTTGTAGAATAACCTGCAACACAAGAATAAGAGACTTAATCACACACACAAAACTAATGTTAGTGAAT
The DNA here is from genome assembly GCA_037177495.1 of Rhadinocentrus ornatus. Taxonomy (NCBI): domain Eukaryota; kingdom Metazoa; phylum Chordata; class Actinopteri; order Atheriniformes; family Melanotaeniidae; genus Rhadinocentrus; species Rhadinocentrus ornatus. The sequence continues at coordinate 10,020,322 of JBAMHW010000005.1, read as the reverse complement.
CAAATGAGATTTTAAACCTTTAATGGTCAACTATTAGTATCCAGAGTATTAAGAAAAGTGTGCTGAGATCTTTCATACCTGATTCTGCTCTGCTTCTGGAAGGATCTAAAGACTGAACATTTGAAAAAGGGAGCCCCCTTCCTTCCACTTCACTCTCTCCTGATGAGGTATGGTCGTCTGCTTTCATGTACAAAGCAGGCTTCTTGTGGTATTTGGCCCGGTAGGTATCTGTCATACAGCTATCCACAGAAAAGAAGGTGGTGGGAAGAACTATATCTTTCAGGGAGGAGCAGTCTGTACCATCATCGTGTCTGGGCTTTGGGCTGGGTAACCTCTCGTCGCTCTCGCTGGCAGACATATCATTCCTTTCCTGGTCTGATGATCCCGACTTGGAACTGGCGTCAGATGAAAGCCTGTGCTCGGCAGGTGTCTCAATCCACCGCCGGAGAGTGGTGTGCATGAGTGGGGACATGCCATTTTTGGGCTCATTGCAGGGGCTCTGCCGTGCTGGCACCTCTGGTGGTAGGGAGCGGATGCCAGATAGGTCGGGGTGAATGATGCCAAACGTCTTGGGGGGTAAAGGTGGCAGATAGCTGTGCGAATAGGAGTCTACATGGGCAGAGCCAGTCTCTTCTTGTTCAGAGAAAGGTCCGGCAAGGTCATCTGAGCTGTTCCACTCAGAGCTGCTGGTCTTGGCTAAGTAAGGAGGCACAGGGCTCACAGGGCTGCCATCCATGTTTTCATCTTGTTCGCTATCCAGCCCGTTGTTCTTTTCCAACACCCCAGGTGTATACCTGAAGGCTTTTTTCCTGTTAAAGTACAAACACAAGAACACTTGTATTTAACTTGCGACAATTAACTGCAACATTTTACTAACATGCGTTTTTGGTTCTTTTTACTACCTTTGTATGGGTTGACAAGACAGGGAGTTGGAGTCATACAGATCTGGAGATTTTCTTCCTATTTCACCTGAGCAAAAACACATTCTCATGAGTGTTTTATATCAAAATACATCGTAAACAAGATAACATCTGTGATGGGTTTTCTATTTGAACATGGCTACAGTTTGTGTTTTTTCTTTCCTGTGTCTCCAGCAAAGACATGTTATCTAACAGGGGTCATGGTGAGGCCTTCTGCCTGGTGGTGGGAGAGGAAGTATCAAAGCAGCCAGTCTGGCAGAGCGCCCTCAGGCCCCCTGTGTACCACTCTGACTGTCTGATCCAGCCAAAGTACATGGCCCCACAAAGGGAATGTGGGTTTTTATCCAGGCCCAGTTAGCTCAGAGCTAACCGTCCTCATAAAACAAAACCCTGAATGAATTCAGTCTGGTTTAGTAACTAAAATTTTTTTAATTAAAACATGACACCGTTAAAGAATTGTAACTGTTATGATGCCATTTTTCCAACAAAATTTAGCAGCAAGTTGTTGAGTGGGGGCTGTTAATATGGTGGGTGTGACTTACACAACCTGGGACAGACAGCTGACTAACAACACAAGTAAGAGTGAGTGGCTGACAACCATCTGTGATGTGTCAGCATACCCTCCCCTCTTTATTTTATTTTTTTTCCTGCGCACTCTCTCAAAGCATTAGAGGCTAAATCCTTTGTGCTGGCATGCAATTACGCCAGGGTCAGACTCCAGACTTTAGATCCTCCACCACACTATTGCATTTTTAAGCCACTAAGCCCATGTGGACATTCACAATTTGATGTTGCTGATCTGCAATGTTGGCAAGCAGCTGTAACAATATGATTCTCTAAACAAAGAGTGATGTAGTTTACCATACTTTCACTTTAGAAAATCCTCATGTTAATATCATCACAGAAGAAAACAGCTGGAAATCAGCAGGGTAAGGCTACTGATATGGTTAGCAGGTCTTTCTGCTGTTGTTTTTCAGCATTTAAGACAAAATCATGACTTAAACTTTCTCAAAATATTATGTTCATCACTTCTTTCTGTTTAGGGTCTGGCTGATGTCCAGAGAATACCTACTTAAGTGGAATATTTGTATTAATGTAAGTGCAACAGATGCCAGGAAAGCAGATGTACCAAAAATGTCCTGCTGTTTGCATGGCCTACTGCACTTGACTGGGAAACCCTCTGTGTGTGATTGCATAGATTAAACTGTGCAGCGATCAGTGCCGCATCTAAACTGCAGTAAGTGGTGTGCCGTAAAATTCCTGCGCCATTCCCACGTTAACTGGAAAGCATAAAGTCAAGTTGTTAAATAGGATTAAAAAACACAGTGAAACTGCTTCGTTTGCATACAAGTTTTTCTACTAAGTAAGTGATTAGTTCTGATTTACATAGAGGCCCCTGGGCCAGGCCCTTTCCAGCATAAAGGATGACTGTAGGAATGCTGAACTAAGGTTCCACTTATCCACTACAAGGTTACCGGGACGTTTAAGTGAGAGAAATACAGAAGTCACATGACATGAGTGCAGCCAAAAAATACGAAGCTTTCAACTCCTCTCAGTAGCGAGTTAAGTTCAAATTCTTGATCATTTATCCAAAGTGCACAGCTTATTTGCAGCGAATCATGAGCCCGAGTGAAAAACAAGCTCCCATTGCTTCTGTGTGTGTGCTGATATGACACAGGTATGCAACCAAATACCACATCATAAATGTAAACTCATCCCATGGCATTAACACTTATTATCGCATCAGGCTCTTGATGTTAAGTGACACCAAGTATCCAACTAGGGTAAGGAGTCTTATAGCTCTAGACACATAAAATTTATTATCCGTTATTATTAACATGCAGATTTGCCAAAGCGTTGCACAAAAACACAACAATATTTATGGCCACAACATTTCTTTGATGATAATTTTAAGTTTCTAAAGTGTGTTTCAGTCCTTAAGACGGCTTTAAGAGTCCCTAAACGTGAAACAAGACCTAGTTATCGTCTCAGCCTCAGATCTAGGGTTTACCAGTAATATGATCAAAAGCATTGTTAAAACAATCACTAAGAAGGAATGTCTACATTAGAAATTTCACCTCACAAAGATCCTTGAAGACAAATGTGATTCCAGAAAGAATTCTGGACTTTAATGTTCTCCTGGAATCTGGAGCTCTCACACAACTGAACTCCAGCCAAATTGACTCTGGACACATTTACTGCAGCCTGTCAGTACAATTTGCAGGCAGCAGGGTGTAAATATTCCACGCAGATCTTAAAATAGCCAGTGGAGAATTAATCAGAGGCCCCATCAGAGTTCGAGCCAGGTTTGGGTTTAATGCCAGTTAGCAATTTAGCCTTCAGAGACATTATTGCTTTAAATCTATGTTAAAATAAAGCCGTGAGTACTTTTAAATTCAACAAGTCTCATAAAAATCTAGAAATCAATAAGGAAATAAGATAACCATGGTAGTCAAGTTTGCCATCTGAATGCAACTTTAAAGACACTAGGGTCTCTATATGAGTACATTGGAGCTGAATGATTATTTTCATTATTATTAAATTGTACACAGCTCTGTACAATAAAAGCTTGAAATGTTAAAAGAAAAAGTGAAGGCAGTTATGTCTGCCACGGGAGTCTGTATCTGTGCCTGACATTCTTTCACATGCAGCCCTCTGCATGTGCTGAAACTCACAGGCTATTACTAAAACAAACACTGCTTCTGTTTCCAAACCGGCCACATTTTTCCTGAAAATATCTATACCTGAATAAAAAACAATTTTTAGATTGTGATGCTTTTTTTTTTTTAAGCAACCTCCAATAAAGCAGTGCTATAAAACTGCAGTTTATCTGAGCCGGGTTTGAACACCACCTTCTGACAGCTCCAGTCATGGCATTTTCTGCCTGGCAGGGCACAGCTGGGTGGCCCTTATAATAAGCTCACTCATCGCCAACTCTAATTGAGGATTAAATCAGGTGAACAAGGTATTTGCTCATTTAATAGATATTTACTTCCTTTTTTCCTGTAGCGATAATGCATATAAGCAGTAGTTGCTTGATAAATAATGTACAGAATTTCTCCATGATAAACCTTCTAGTGCTGCTCACGTCATCTCATCTCCCTTCATCTTTTCCAGAAAAAAAAAGAAATTGTACCGCATCTTTGCAACATGACTCATCGCTTCAGTTCTTCCCTTAACAACAGTTGTCCAAACAGATTTTCACAGCACATTTTTTCCCCCGCTACAAGGTAATATTTTTCCCTGAAGACAGTAAAAATAAATAAACAGATAAGTAAATTAATTAAAAATGCCAATGTACATTTTGTTACACGCTGCATAACACAGACTTTACTCAAGGGAAAAACTGGTGGTCAAGGCCATCCAGTCAGGAGCCGAAACACACTTATTTCCACACTATATCCCTTCAATCAGGCTGTGACCTTAACACTACTGATGGAACAATAAATCAAGGAAACTGGTGGATGCTATCTTAATGTTGCAGGTCATTACAACACAAGCAAGTCTACGACGGACAGAAAAAAAATTCATCAGTATCGAGGCCAAGCCTGAAACCAGAAGACTGAATCTTTCTATTCCGATATGGAAAATTTCTTTTTGATGTTAGGAAACAGAAACATTGAGCATCTTCTTCAACTACATTCAGAGAAGCAGAGTTACTCACCGGTAGAAAATGTGGCGTACAAGACATCCGTCTTATAATCGTCACTTCCTCTCTGAGGGAAGGGATTCCTAAAATACAAATAAATTAAATTACCCATGCGGTGTGGAATACCACAAACTGTTCCAAAACACTCCTGTTTATCAAGTATTTAGAATAAATATAATGTGCTGTTTGCTAAAGCAAGAAATTAACTTATGAGTACATCCCAAATATACAGTATAGTGCTATCATGGATGATGTGCAGTGGTGTACTCTGTTAAAGACAGCAAAACTAGAAACAAAACAAACCCCACATCCTGTCCTTAATTTGTTTTCTTACCCTTGTTGTTACGGTGCTTTGTATTTCCTATAAAGTCTTTAAAATAACTATAAAGTATGATGCATTAAATAATAATAATAATTTTTTAAAAAGTAAAAACTTAACTACATGGTTAAGAGTGGATGCTTAAGAAAACACTTATATCATCTAAGACAGGCTCGGATAATGCACTTGTGGTTGAGGGAGTCAGCCATCTGGAGGTTCTTTTCTCTGAGTACTAGAGTCGTCAGCTAGTTTGGATCATTAACTACAAACAAAACCTGCACAACAAAGCTAACGAATGACAGCCATGAATAATAAAATGTCTATATCTGCCCTGTACATATGTTAAATAAGTCTCCCTAGTCATAGAATAGTTTGTTTGTTTTGTTTAGTTATTTAAAAACAGCACTTTTGAGACTGGTTCCTTGAGCTAGTAGAGGATGGGAATATAATTCTATTATTGTCAACACAGCAAACATTGCATCAGTTATTTCTGTCACATTGTAACACACCAAGTTTTGGAAAACTCTGCTAATAAAAACACACATACAAACAAACAAAAAAGAAACCGGTTATTTTACCTCAACTCAGGTATGGGCTGGAGGTCTTTGGATGAGAGGCCCTCTACAACAGGGGAGTCAAGGTTTGCTGAACCATTGCTAAGCCTGTCACTACTTTCATATCCAGATTCAGTTCTTTGAATCTTCCAGTTATCGCTGCGCACTTTAAGCGTTGCCGAGCTCTTCGATCTGTCCTTGTCGTTGTGGCCTCCTCGGCTATCTGAATCCAATGAACTTCGGCTGCCCTCAGTTTCATGCCTTTGCTCATCCTCGTAAATGGTCATTAGACTTTTGGGTTTGCGCTCTTCCCGGCCTCCCCACGTAAAATCTCTATCTTGCTCTCGGTCACGTGATGGCGACTGACTATTGGGTCTCCTCCGAGGGCTATGGTGCCTTTGTTCTTCACTTGTTAAGTTTCCGTCATTGATGCTGCATAAAACACTGTCCACATTTAGCGCCTCCCGCGTAGGTCTCCATGGACGATTGGACCTGTTGCGGCTGTTCCCTCCGTTTCGCTCTCGGGAGTCTTGGCTGCTGTCAGTGTCATATCCATTGGAGAGCTGGTCTACTCTCCGGGTGTGATGGCCACTTCTTACAGTGGGCACACTGGGCAACACTTGGACCCTTGAGTGGGAGCGGGAAGGTTCATGAGAGGACCGGCCGCCGAGCTGCGGCATTCGCTCGGTCCGGGTGGGACCTTTTCCTTGGCTGCTGTACAGTCGTGTTTCAATGTGTTTTTTAAAGCCATTCTCTGGAGGGGAAGCAGAGCGGGAGTAGGTCCTGTCTTGACCTGGATCTGAGGAAAAGAGGTTTCATGAGAGCTTTAACTGGAAACTTGAACAATCTAAAACAACATTTTTAAGGATTCTACGAGAAAAACATTAAAATTCATGACTTGAGAACAACCAAACACTGAATTTTTTAACAGCATTTTATCTGATTGCAAAGTCTTTCAAGCTACACCTAACATCAAAACAAAGTGTTAGAAATAACATTGCCACAGCAGAAAATTGACCCATACTCTGCACCTCAACATCAAGATACAAAGCTGTAATAAAGAACACAGGAGGCTATGCAGAAAGTGTGGGAAGGCCATGACAACAGCAAACTTCGTGGCATTTATGTCTTCGGATGACAGGAAGGTGTAAATTACAGCCACCAGGAGTCAATTTTCTTCTGTGGTGTGTGCACAGAAGGAAGCCAGCTCATGCATAAACATCCATGCTGATACCTTTAACAAAATGTGTTACAGTAGTGTTTTTCTGTTTATAAATAAATATGTGGACATAAAGGACACTTCTACATGATAGCGTATTTAATGATGGGATTAATATCACATTATATATACCTGAATGATCCAAGTTCTTATTGAATTTTATTTTCCATTTCCTACACTTTTAACTGACAGCCACCTAACATCTAAACAACATTTAAAAAAAAAAAGATCTGTTGTAATATTGGAGTATAAAATAAGTGAATTTAGTATTTAATATAAGTGTCAGACCTTGAAAATAAGCCCACAAGAGACAGAGTCCCCATCATTTCTGACTTGGCAGACTATGAGCCACAGCGAAATCAGTTTTAAACGTGGCTGCATAGAGTTTTCCCTCATATGTATGTCTGCAGACCGCTTCGCCTGCCAAGTTGTCAACAGTCGAGGATGTGGATCATTTTCTAGATGATGTAAAATATTTTAAATCTATACAGTTACTGTTCATCTGCAGGTTAATCTCAACATTTAATGTCTGCTGCAAAGTTGCTCAATTTTCTCTTGAATGCTTTGTTTCCCAGTAAAACCTTTTAGCTAATTGCCAGGCAGTGTGAGAGTGCTGTCACCTGAAGCCTTCCCATACGCCACAGCTATGACACTAGTGCTTTACTAAGACAGTGGATTTGATGAATGTTACAAATTGCTCACAATAATCCCCACTCCGATCCTTAATGGAAAGCAACACTAAGTATTAAAGCAGCAAATCACTCAATGCACTGATGAGAACAAGTACAGTTTTTTTTAAGAGCAAGTTGCATATATGTTAAATTTGCAGTAAATTGACCCATTATTTCTACTTCCATCTGTCATCCCCTCTGCTTTGATCTGCTTAGTTGTTCCTGTATTTATTTGTTAATAGTCATGTGGAACACAGAGAGGGAAATCAGCAGCTCTGACTCTGAGAGGGGGGGATCAAGACTGGCTCTAACAGACGTCAGCATTTAATCCCCTTTCCGACACATTTCTCAAAAACTGAAGGTTACATAAGGGCTAGGGAAGCGGAAGGCTAGTTTTCATTTTATTTTTTTGCATTCCAGCACTTGATGATCCATGTGTACATGCACAGTGCTGCATCTGCAGTCTTCTTTGATCCGTATGCAGCAGCAACTCACCTCTGTAGCGTGTGTCCACCCTCCGCTGACCACTCCTATCAATGTCTCTTCTGGATAAATGCATTCCCCGCAACTCTCCTGCTCTATGGGCAACTTCTTTGGAAATATCCCTAAGGTGACTCTTGGGATCGCTGGTTCCAATTTTCCCTAAAAACAAAACAAACAAAACAAATCTCAGTCAGGTATTTGACTTTTTTTTTTCCTCTCTAAGGTCTACATAGCCAGTATATTTATTTTTTTTTATCAATGCTAACCTTTAAAAAGAAGAAAAAAAACAAGAAACAGAAAAACCTTTGGCAAATCAAACCACTATTGCAACACATTAACCTCAATTTACACAGATGTTTCTTTTGTCACAATATTATTTCCCCGTCACTGTGTTCAGCCACCTGAATCCCCAGCATCCTTGCAGCACGAGTAGCTGCTGAGCATGTTTACAGCACATCATTGTAATGATGTACATTGTAGATCTTCTACATGAGGAAGAAGCTTCTGCGTCCAGTTTGTGGCAGACATTCACTTGTAAACGCCACGATTAGCCACGACCCTGGAAAACGTGATCATAAAGCAGTTTTGTTGGCTTCCAAAAGAAGCCCAGGGAAGAGAAAAGCTCTGCTGTTGGTGGCTTCATTTTGAGGATTAGATACGCTCTTTCAAAGAGCAGAAAGATCACAACATGATTTAACTTTATATTCAATTAATTTTCATTTGATTTAATTTGGCATTCACGAAAGCTGTGAACAACTGTTGACATTTCATTTTCTAGCAGCCTCCCTCACAGCTGCATTCAGGAGGAGAAATAATTAAAAGTTCAACAACATTAAAAAAAACTGAATGTGGAACAATATCCAAGAAGAGTTCATTTATTAGTGTTAATATTTCTGACTTGTATACTAGCATGGCGTCCCCGTGACTTTTCTCATCAACAAGGTAAATAATCTCATCTGAATTACCAGTACAGCCAGATATAGGTAATTTTAATTATCTATTCCTCTTGTTGTTATCCAGATAACTAGTGATCTGTGTCTGTTGCCAAGCTCTGTGAACAAAAAAAAAGGTATAAATCAAGCAGATTTTCAAATTAAAAGAACAGCTATCTCACAGTGACTCATTAATCTTTCTGCATGCTTTTATTTACAGAGCTGACCACTTTATACGTCTCTGATTTTATTTCTTTCACTTCTCCAGGTGGACTGCCTTTTAATATCCTCCAACATTTTTCCCACTTGAATCCCTTTTACAGCTTTTCAGTTATCGGTCCATATTATGCCCCTTTACCTGGTCCCCGTCCTCCACTAGTCTGCGCACTGCCCCGGCTAAGGGTCGAATGAGTCTTCTGTTTGAGAGCGTCGTGGCCCAGCAGAGTCTTCAGATTCTCTTTGGTGAGGTCCAGTTTCTTGGGTGCTGGGACTGGAGACTCAAAGCCTGCAGAAGAAAGAAATCTAATTTGTCCCTTTTCCAGAACAACAAACTGTTCCTTCATGCGCAAGATGAAACATATATGCATTTGTCAGCAAATACACAGATATTACCTGAAAATAATTTTTTTAAATATATATTTAAACTTAAAAACACAGCTCTTCTTTGGTCTTTGGAGAAGCATCTAGTTTAGTCAGACTCCCTTTCAGTCCTGATGGACAGTGAGCAGCTGCCACCGCTTGGAACTGAGGCACAGCCAGCATGGAGAGATGGAGGAGGATCTTTTAAGGGGATAAAAACCTCTCCAACCACACAAATCCAGGAACGTATAATCCTAACAGCAAAGATGTTGAGCTGTTGTCATCAGCAAATTATTATACTGCCTGGCAGCAGATGTAACCCGCATGATTTTACAGTGGATACAATAAAAAACTTTTGTCGTTTTATCCAACTTTGAGTTAAAGTTTTTGTCAACAAGCTGGTTTTAGAATTTTTAAAAAAAGGTAACATTTAGTTTAAGGCAAACCCTTGATCAAATGCCACCGTAAAGAAAAGTCAAAAGAACATACAGTAGTCACCAAACAGTCAACTTAAACTATAGGTACTAAATTTACTTTGACGTAAACTAGCTTCGAGACAGGCACTCAATTGCTCAACGTTTTATGTTTAATTTAATCTGCTACTAGTGCTTGAAAAACGTTCTTCTTTTTACACAGTTCAGCTAAACTTAATTGGGTGACTTACAGTAGCACATTACGTTGAAATGGGTCGCTTGGGGTGTGATCAGAACAAGTGAATCCAAAGAAAAACACATCAAGCTTAATAGAAAGATAAATAGATCTTAAGGGAGTTGCAAATCCCACAAAAGAACACCCGATCCATGCCTCATCTCACCCAATATACTATTGATCTTTTTGAAATATCAACACAATGACCTTTAAGCGAGCCCTTATTATATATTATAATATTATTCTAATAAAGGTGAACATTAACAAGAAAAAAAAAATAATAGAACAAGTCATACCTTGCACTTCTCCATTGATGGAGGTCTTGTAGTGGGACAAGCTGCTGTTTGGTCTTGAGGCATCTTCTGTGGTGATGGCAATGCCATCAGGGTTGGAGTAAAAAAGTAGGAGAGGCTGGAAGTGACCTTTGATACATTTGCTCACCACATCCTTCCATCGGGACCCAATCTAAAATAAAAAATTTTTTTAAAAGTTTTAGGTTTCAGTGTACACACATGTATAAATAAATTCTGCAAAAGCCCCTCATGTTTGATCAGATGATGGATGGTTTTGTCTAAATTTAAACACTCAAGGTCCAATGCAATTTCAAAAGGCAGAGAAATAGAACAAATGACTCATACTGAGCTTGAGTGGCATCAACAAGTAGTCATTAAACAACCTTAACTTTACTCAAAGTTATCCATTATCTAACTAACTGTTAGAAGAGTTCTTTTCTTTTAATTTATATATAAATACACCACACTGAGACCAAATCATTGAATTATGAGTGCAGTGTCTCGACATTAAGGAGCCGCAAAGGCAGGCAGCAGGCTAACAGATGCTTGTGTACTCCTAATTAAGTAAATGACAGGAGGAGAGGGGGAAAGAGAAAGTGGGCGGGGGAGGAACACAAGAGGTAAAGAAGAATCGATGCAATTGAAATGAAGAGAAACAAATGAAGAAAATGCATCATATTTAAGACTCATGATAAAGGAGTCTTGTTAATACAGCTTCAACTTCAAAGCTAGCTTCACAACTCCTCAATGTGAAGGAAACAACGATCATTTCAAATGTTTTAGTAAAAATAATTATATTGTTTTTAAATTTGTTGATAAAATCAAAACAACCTTGAAACTATTCAGCTAAACTAGTTATTACAAATGACTTTTCCATATTAATGTATCCATTACAGGAAAATTAGAGACCTCCAGCAAATCAGAATCCTCCCTAATAAGGTATTGTGTTAGCATTGTAAAATAAGTCTTGTAGTGATTGAGCTACGTTGCAGCAGCCATTCACTGGCTTTTTTTTTTTTGGGGGGGGGGGGGGGGGGGGTGTTCCCAAAAATCCGAAAAATTTTGAACCAAGGCTTCACCTGGAAAGGAGAGAAGGAGAACACAACCCCCC
>JBAMHW010000005.1:9991950-10008844 GCA_037177495.1 Rhadinocentrus ornatus | reverse complement strand
CCCCCCCCCCCCCCCCCCCCCCCCCCCCCCCCCCACCCCCCCCCCCCCCCTCCCCCCCCCCCCCCCTCCCCCCTCTCCTCCGCCCCTCCCCCCCCTCCCAAACATACTGGCAAGTTTTGATCCAGGTATTCACTTGGCAGGATGGCAGGAGAGCTCAATACTGTAGCGCCTTCATCTCACTCGGGAGGGGCTGCACACACAGCACAAGCTGCTGAAGGATTGACGCAGAGCCAGCCAGCCAATGCACCACAGTCCCAGAGAAAAATTGTGAGGATTTGAGACAAAAGGCATGCTCACATGTGCACATCATAAAACGACACTAAACACAAAGGAAAATGGAGAGAATGGATAAGTAGATTTCAAGCTGGTGTATTGTATATACACAAAGTAGACAAATAAATAAATAGAAGAAAAAAAAACACCCTTCCTAACAAAGATGTGCAGCGCACACACAAATACACAACAATTTAGCAGGGACCACTTCACTTCAACAAGCAAAGGGATCCATAAAAGAATCTTTCATGATTAAGCTACACTTTAATACTGCAGGACTTTGTGAAACAGATTTGGGGATTTGCAGTAGAAACAGTGGTGGGGGTTTGGCTGACTTTAGTGTCACACATGTCATACATCAGACCAGAGGGATGTGCAATGAATGTTGCTCCACTTGATCATTACTTCTTAAGAAAAACAACCCAATATAAATAAATAAATAAATTTATACTGTCTGCAACACAATCCAAAAGCCAACAACATGAAACCTACAAGTGGGAGTTGGAATTACTTCTTTTATGGCCAAATGCATGAGGTGATTGGTGTTAAACAGAGTATTTTAAGCTACAAGTGCACATTCTCTCACCTCTTTCACTGTTGCATCATCAAAGAAGATCCATTTGGAAGATTTGGTGTGGAAAGTGAAGGCACAGTAGTGGCGGCTGGAGTAGCAGATCATGCCCACGAGCTGCAGCTCTCCTTTTTTGGCATGTTCATCGGTCACCCTGTAAAAGAGCTGCGTCCACAAACACAAACACACATAAATATTTTTTATACCAACTGTTCATTTGGAGCAAGAGGAAAGTAAGCGAGAGGAAAAGTGAAAGATGCCGACAGTCAAACCAGTTATAGATGATTGTCAGAGAGAATTAGCCAGCAGTGATTTGATATTAATCCAAACTGGGACTACCTTGAATAAGTGCACTTGACATTTCTTTTTTTGCAACAACTTTACTCAGTAATCTTACTTATACAAGCAGTATTTTCTTTGCAATTTTGTTTCACAGACAGCACAAGGACACAGCCGAATAGTCTATTCCAGAGAACAGTCTGTTCTCTGTCTCCCCCTCAGTCTCAAAAAAACAGATTTCAAAGTGAATCATGGGTGTGGAGGGTTCCCTCTAAAACCCAATAAAGTCACATGAAATGCTTCCTTATGAATAAAGGCCTTTGTGACACAGTAATGTGAGGGTGGGTCTCTCAAATTCTCCCAAAAGTATGCTGTGGAAATGTTTGAGGGCTGTCATGTAAAGGGTTAAAAAAATAAATAAATAAAAGTTATGTAATATGTCCAGTGTCCTGATCTGATCTACAATGATTGATTTTTGCTTGTAAAGTGCATCCAGACTTGGAAATAATGTGAAAAGGTTAATGATGAATGTTCAAAAAGTTAACAAGTAAAAAAAAAAAAATAATAATTTAAAAGTTAAGGCCATTTAAAATTGATTTCAATGTAAACAAACGCTCATGCAAATGTGTAGGAAGATCTCATTAATATAAGAAAAAAAAGAAACACGCTCCCACATTTGGGCCAACTTTAGATTAAGTCTGTGTGAATAAATACAAGAAAAACAGCCTGTAACACATTCAGTCTCACTCATCTGAGTGAAGTCCATCAGCCCACATGTTCACTTCATAGGCATGCTCACACACCCAGGCACACAAAGATGAGAGGAGGGGCTCTTTGACATGCTGACCGAGGCCAGTAGGGGCTTTTTGATCAGTGGCGTGGGCCAACTGGGCATTGGGCGTTAACTGCTTATGCAACAGCACAGCACAGACTTACAGAGAAATAAATCCCCACTTTATTTCCCACATATGTTCGAGTGCAACAAAACAAGCTAACCCTCCAACAGAGCAGACAGTTGTTTGATGAAACAGTTGTGTAAATATTCCACTAAAACACTTGAGAATTTTAATTGGGTCCCTGTTTTGATAGCCTTACTTTACCCTGTTAGTTTAGGTGGAAGCTAAATAAAATGTAGATGATCGGTTAAAGCAGGCTCACCGCAGAGAGACTGAGATGAGGTCCCAGTGAGCGGATAACATCCTCAGTGAGATCTGACTGATCAGAGTCCCATACAAAGCCTATGGTAACTATTTCTGGGGAGTTCATGAGGACTCGTCTGATCCTAATCCTCTGGCCACAGTTACTCTAAAAGAAAAGACAAAGATATAAGAATAAGACCATATTATGATCCAAAAGCAGCTTCAGCTGCTTACAAAATGGACTTCATCAAAACATATATATATATATATAAAAAAAGACTACTTACTGGACAGTTTCGAAGGTCTCCGATCGTACTTGCTACTTGTAACAGTTCTCCGAAGGACTCATCCCTACGCTGTAGCATCTGTTGACTAAAAAAAGAGACACATGCTATCAGGAGAAGGACAAGAAGAAACAGGCAAAGAGGAGGAAGCCATAAAGGGATGAGTAATGAATAAAAAAATTCCAGCAAAAACATCAAGTTATGATAAAGCAAATAACCATGAAAAGTGAAAAGAAAAAAAAATTCCCGTGTTATGTCCCTTACCAGAGTGCAGTGGTGGAGATGTAATGCACCAGCTCTGTAAACGGCAGTGGGTCGGAGGATGCCCCGCAGCTCCGGCACACTGACTGTAAAGGAGAGTGTCAGAGAACAAAAACATACACACAGCAGATGTAATTTCAGCATGCAAAATCACTGCGAAGGACAGGTTATAACATTTTTTTTTTAAACGTGGAAAAAGAGTGGGGAAAAAGTAGCCACTATTATCCTCTACACAGATGATCATCTAACATCTAGTTTTATTTCTGAAATTGCTCCTTGCTATTAACTTGGTGCCGTGAAATCCAAGTGGAACAAAACCCACTAACTGACTTCACTCCCATGGGATTTTGTCCAAAGGCGTATTATCTGTTTGACTCAGAGACAGTTCTGGTTTGGGACAAAGATAGTCAGTGGTGGACATCAGAGCCAAAGGGCAGGGTGGTGTGTGTGTTGTGCTAATCTGGAAATTATGTGGGGACCATCTGTGATATATCCAGTACCACTGCTGCAACAGCAATGTAGAATCTGACAAGAAACACTTTTAATAATTTTTTCCACAGGGGGAAACCTGGTTTTAAAGACACACTACATAACTTTCCAACCTTACAACTCCACATTCCAGACTCATTTGATGGCACGGTGACATCTATTATGTACATTTCCCTGAGAAACCGCACAATATAACTCTTCATCCGGGATGCTGCAGCATAGTTTCGCTTTACGCAAAGATAAGACAAGAGTCAAGGTAAGACTAGAGAGAACTCAGTACCGGCAGGATGCAAGATGAATGCCGAATTAGCTCTTGATAGGGGGAGTATCACTGAGAACATTACAAAAGTTCTGTAATGCATCTTAAAATCTAAAAGAAAATATATATATATATAAAAAAATGGATTGGCTTTTTCTTGTTCTAGGCAATGAGTCAAGTACTTGTTTTTAAGCGTAAATGTGTGTGAAAGAGTGTGTTTAAGTACAGCTTAATGCTAACACTGGCTTAAGTGTGTTGGGATTGCCCACGCATAACCGTAGAGGCTGTTCAAACACAGGCACTAAGAGGGAGGCCATGTGATTAATGTCAACACCTTAAAAGATACACAAACCTGAAATGTTTTAAATAATAAAAAATACTGCCAAAAGCTTTCAAACATCCCACTCACCTGTTCATAAAGTGACATGGCAAACTTCTGATGTGTGATACAAGAACTTGAGGTGCAGGCATCCGTCTCCTCAGGCACGATGTGCAGGTGGATCCTCTCCAATATGTTCTCCTGTGACAGAACAGGATATTTATCACATATAGTACAAATAATTTCCAACCCTAAAATATAACTTTACAGCATGCATTTCCTTGGCTTAAATTTTTAGAAACCATGTTGTGAACAGCAGAGAGGTCACATTTAAACAACAAGCTACTTCAGCTTCCTGTGTCTACCAAATCCTTGCGAGTTTATTA
This sequence comes from Rhadinocentrus ornatus, assembly GCA_037177495.1. Taxonomy (NCBI): domain Eukaryota; kingdom Metazoa; phylum Chordata; class Actinopteri; order Atheriniformes; family Melanotaeniidae; genus Rhadinocentrus; species Rhadinocentrus ornatus. The sequence continues at coordinate 10,004,584 of JBAMHW010000005.1, read as the reverse complement.
AATATTAAAGTTCTAGGTAGCCCTGTAGAGGTTACAAGCTCAACTTCACAGCTTGTTAAACTGACACTGGTTAACTCCTTACATAAATTCTCCACAGGCACATTGCTGCCAATACATTACATGCAGAAAGCTCGAGGTCTGTGTGGTAGGAAAAAGTGAGGTTAAACACAAAAAAAAAGGAAACTTTTGCATAGTTAGCTCATGACTAAGAAGGAAAAAGTCCCCGTTGAGTTTTTGTGTGTTGGGGCGTTGAATAGAAATATTTTTAAGTGTGATGTTTACCACTGTGTGGTAGGTGTGCAAATAAGCTGGTGGAGCTAAATATGATGTTTAACTACAGCACTTAGTCATTTTGGGGAAAAAAATGCTGTTTAATGAGGTTTAATTTCTGCAAATAATTTATCCACCAGTTATTTACTAACATTTAAAAAACTTAATGTGATAAGTATCCCAATTCCATTAAGTCATTAAATGAAACACCTTGAAGAATTCAGTAGAATTTATTGGTGATTTACCTGGAGAGGCAATTTTAAAGCTTATCTTAACATCATGGCGGGAAAAAATCTGGTTCATTGCTGGCAGTAATTTTAAAAAGGGAACACCTTCATCTGTCTAACAATGGGAAGAAAGTAAAAACACCATGGGGGCCCGCTGCTGTCATACTGCTCAAAAATACTTAGGAGAGAAAATTGCAAATCAATTCAAAAGCAACAGCAAGGAGCTTATGAGGATGCAGGAGGAGACAAGTAAAAATGAATGCAGATCAAGTGCAAAATGAGAACTGTGCTGAAATACTCAGACTTCTTTGCAAGGAAAAAGACACTGTTTTACAAAAAATATGCCATAGATTCTGAGAAATGTTGTCTGGGTTCAAATTTGAAGTATTCATGTCATCTAATACACACAACAGAGCGGTCCAACCTTTAATTACTGCACAGCAATTTCAACTCATTTGGCTCACATGTAAATAGCAAGACAGTATGAAGAGAAAAAAAAAGAGTCAAACATGCTCTTAGGATAATTGGAACTTCTATTCAGAGATTTATGACTAAAACCAGGCAAAAACACCGGCAGATTGGGTAGTTGCATTTTCTGTCTTCAGAAAGTTCAACTAAATTTGTTAGGGGAATTAATTCAGATGTTAGATTTTCTTTTTTCCTTCTTAAACCCTCTTCTCTTGCAATCTTTTGGCCAGATCACCTGCTCTTACTGCCAACTCTCATGCATGGCAGAGTACAAAAACCTTCTATAAAACTGGAAGCATCATCAGCAAAAATTAACATTTGCTTAACAAGAGCAAAATCAGTGAATTTGAATGATACTATAAAGGACATACGGGAAATTTAAGGCCAAAATTAAAGGAGCATTTGCATCAATCAAGCCTACAAATGTTTACAAAATAGAAATATAACAATGTGTGGAAAAACCAAGCATATAGGAACATTTGTTAGCATTTACTTGTTTTCCAGAGACACTGAAGTACCTCTTCAGTTTATCTACTGTGTAATTGGACTTCCTGCAAGGATAAACAACTTCAAGATAGTTATCTGGGCACATATGTGTTGAGATTGTTTGGGAATAATGTTATTTAGTGGAAGTGATTGACATTGTGAGAAGAGAACAAACTAATCAAACCAGGCACATAAGTGATTTTTTGTTATTTTTAAATGCAATATAATACAGGAAAACAAAAAAAGGGTTGAAACACTACTTTTCTGCTTATATAAGCTGTCATGATGATATCTAGCGCTGATGTAGCAGAGGGGGTGATGGGAGGGTAGAGGGGGACAGAAGCTCTTTCAGTGACCTCGCCAAACAGTTTGCTACAGTGCAATATCCTGACTGTGAAGCAAGGATATCACACAAATATACACACATCACTCCTTTAGGACACCCTCGTTGCCACGGGAACTTACAAAGCACTCAGCAGCATCATCCATGAAGCCCAGCTGGAAGCGCTGCTCGTCCTTAAAGGTCTCTGCCAAGGCGTGACGCAGGTTGTCAGAGGGCAGGGCTCGCTCCCGACTGTGCTGGAACTGGGAGAAAATGCCCTGAAAAAGAGAGCAAGAAGTGGTTTGAACATTGGACAATGGGATACTGTGTTTACAGAAAACCTTCCCTACTCAGGGAGAAGTCTTGATATGTGACCTAATAAGACACACACCCGTGATGACCAATAGGAGCAACACTCTTAGTTTTCGGTAATGTTGATTACATCATACCTTTAATGCACAAAAAATGCATGAATCTCCAAGACAGAAGTGCCCAGGTAGCTGTCTCAAGCTGCGCCTGAAGATGTCCAGATGCCATAGCACCTACACAAGGGGCAGAAAAGCCGTCAGTGATGTTCGGGATCACAAGTTATTACCATAAAAAAATCATTTCCAATGATTCGAAGCAGATGGGTGTTTTTAATCAGAAGGGAACTTCCTAATTATCCAAGAGAATTTAGCATCCTAGAATCTTCTATTACACATGGCATTAAGGACATTAACATAAAGTCTCCAAGGTCATGAGAACAAAGAGTGAGTCTTCATTCTCCTACAAAAACACAGCCAAAGGTGATGATCATCTTCAACCAGCTCATCAGTTGCCTCACCCTCTGAGTCACAGACCTCTTCAAGACTGACCTAACAGTGACTGCTATAATGAATTATCTCACCAGCTGGAACTTCAGTGGCTGAAAGCCACCTTTAAGGACATTTTTAAACTGCTGAGAAGCTCTGATAAATTTAGACTAAGCTCTAAAATTACTAAATTAATAATGGTCATACTCTAAGATGGGGGAACATTTTTAATTCCAACAAGAGGACAGCAAAAATTAAACATTAACACAAAAAAAACTTATTTAACTATTAATAGCGTCGGAGATTAAGAGATGACCTGATTTCCAAAAGGCACAAAAGTTTAAGGCATCATATTTCTTGTATTTTTAAGCCAGATAATTATGTTAATCAATTACATGTTCAAAGTTAAAAAAAAAAAAAAGGGCCCAGTGTAAAAACTGTGCACCCTGAGAGCTGAGTACCTCTTTTGTTAAGTAGCAAACCTTGTAAACACATTTAATAGCCAAATAAGACTATTTTGGTTTTTGTTTGGGGAATTTTTTCCCAATTGTTTATACAGAATGATTCCAGTTCTGTCAGATTCTTTTATCTGCTGTTTTAAAGTCAATCCACTGTTTTTTCTATGTCGTTTTGGTCAAAAACACAATTGTGTGAATAAACTATGAGAGCCAATGCAAAACGTTCGGCTTGGCCAACTCAAGGACATTATTTGCACATTTTCTGTTGTGTGTAGGTTTAGTGAAAATGTTGACTTTTTGTTCTTGGCTTGTTTAGAAATTCCATTCCAACTTATAATAATGAAATAACACAGGAAATATTTTTCTCTGCTGACTTGACCCTTCAGGTCATATTTGTGCAGGTACATCTACACAGTAAAGCAGTGCCCTGCAACTTGATAGCCTGTACAATTTCCTTAAAGGTCTTTTGCATTAAAACATGGTTTTAATTCCCCTTCCTAGCATTCCTAAAAGCAGTTCATTGTGACTGTGTTTATGGTCCTCCAGATCAGAGTAAGGCTTTCAATATTGTTTTAATAGTCATTTCTACCTGTAAGAGATTTCACTTTCATCTTATTTTGGCTTTCCTTGATTTGTGGGTATCACTTATTCTTATTTTTAGACTACTCATCTGCTGAGAGTGCAACAAACAAACAAAGCATAGGACAGACCTACCTGCACAGCACTGTTGAGGAAACAGCTGTTCTGGCCCGGTTCATTTAACAGTCCTTTGGTGGGGGCCAGAGACAGCATGCTTCCTGGCTGGTATGATTTCCCCAGATTGCCTCCCGGCTTCCTGAAGAACTTGACCCATGCCATTGGTTAGTACAGTCTGCCTATAGACAGGTTGGATAGTCAGAGGATAGGGCAGGTTGTTTCTGGGATCAAATCCCTTGGCCCCTGAGGGAATGACACCCCAGCAGTCAGAGGCTGTGACTCCACAAGCTGCAGCAGCTGCCCTGCCACACATGGGCTTCTAGTCCATGTCCGCTGCTCACGGAGAAGCTTTTTTAACTTTGTGTACGATGAAAATAAAAAAAAATAAAATCTTCTGAATTTGGGGGAAAAAAGGCAACTCAGAGGAACAAAGAAAAAGTTATAGTCCAAGTCTTCGCTTTAGCAAGCCTTTGATGAAACGTTGTCTTTTACTTGAGAAAAGATGCATTTTGAGGATGCAGAAGAATGGCTGTATTATCTTATGAAACCGCTGATAAAAGCTTCACAACTGCTTCAGAGTGGGTTTCAAACCCTCCATCGGCACGTTTTCCCACATGATCCTTGTGCTCTTGCAGAGGCTCAGAAGTTCACCCGTAGTTTTATCTGGGGAAACGTGGCTGGGCTGTGTGAGAAAAAGGGAGAATTAGACAGAGTGACATTATAGAGACCCGTTTAAATCCTACTGACAGTTACAGCTGTTTAACATTTAGACAACATTTATTATAGAACTGAAACTTTTCAATTCTATTCTTCCAGGTTTATTTTAAACTGAACATGTCATGCATACCAACAAAGCTTATCCATTAACTTTTACAAACAACCTTTGCAACAAAAGTGTGTCAGAACAAATTCAGCCTTAACTTGGGTTGAATTTTAACTTACCCAAAGCCCAAATTATTCAGTGGTAGCATGTATGACAGCAGTGATAGATTCACTCATTCATTTAATTACACCTATGTCTGTGTATTTATTAACCTAAAGTGAATAAATCTAATTGGGTTTAAAGATTTGGAGTTTAGTTTCCTTTTTTTTAAGGGGAATTCAGTCAAAACCCCAAAATTGAAGTCATTAGTCAGCTATTTGTGGCCTGAGATTTTCTAATCTTATACCACTTCTTGTCTAACTATGTCTGGCAAAGTCATTCTTCTATAAAGTCATCCACAAAGAAGACTGGTCTGACCCATTTCCTTTTTTTTCCAAGTTGAGCAGTAGAGACATTACACTGAATATGCAGTTCAATTTAGAAAACTTGCAGTCCATGCAGCTTCAACAACACAGTGAGCAACACTAACAAAATCTGCAGTGAATGTGCATTGTGCACAAAGGAATAAAAGACTTACACAGACAACTATGAGAGGTTTGATGGATGAACCTGTTTGTGCTGAGCGAGGCAGTGGAAGCTGTCTGGGTTAATACATTGGTGAATGCCTCAAGTGATCTATACAGTCACAAGCTGTAACTTTTGAAAGGTTTATTGCTGTTTACTATATGCTCTTTTATTCCAAATGGAGGCAAAGTTTGTCTTCAGACTTTATGGAAAACTAAACTCTCGATTTCAAATAGCAGCCCAGAACAAAGAAGTATTGAGATATACTGACTCGTCCTCTTAGTCCCAAGCACCTAACAACATTTTATTATTCAGTTTTAAGCAAAAAACAAACTGCCCTACTTAGCATAAACAATAAAACTGCCCTCTTGTGACAGTCTCCAGAACAATTGTAGTATCAGCCTTAACCTGCTGAACAACATTTACTGTCCTGGAATTTTGGGAATCCTACACGGATGGGGATGTTGCAACACTGCAGGTCTACAGCTAATACCTCAATCCGAAGTTTAGTATTTACACTGCAGAATCAACAACTTCACATGATTTAAGTAAACATGCAGAAGTCTCGGCCTCTGCAATGTGCAACTGGGCTGCTTAGCAACACCGTTCCAAAGCAATCACATAAGTTCAGAGTTGCTTAAGAGCTGTTGTTTTTGTATTAGCAACAGGGTTGATGTGGAAATCTGTACGATCCTCTTGTACAGACAACCAATAATGTCATCTAACTTAAGATGCTGGTATCTGTGTGTCATAAGTCATCTACAGCCAACTTTGTCAGTATATGATGAAATGGAAAAACAATTTAATCACATGTCATATGTTGCAAAAGCGGGGAGCTTGAAAACACACCTTTCTCAATCACTCTAAGTCATTCAAAATTCTACCTCTAAAGAGCAAATATAAGAAGTTCAAGAAGTGAACTTAGCAGCAAGTAAAAGCAAAGCCACGCATCTTCATGCCCACGCTGTTTAATGTCAAAAGAAAATGCCTTTATGTGTCAGACAGCATGTATTAGTATTATTATGATGTTGTGTATTCTTCTTAATAAATGACAATAGAAAAAATACAAATAAAATCAAATAAGCAAATTTATTATAATTATTTTTAACTGAATGGAAATATAAAATATCTGTTTCTTCGTTCATAAATCTAGATAAGAAAATTACTTAGCTGGCTCATGATAATGCTGTCATGCAGCAAGGTTTTACCTCATTGCTTAATGTAAGCCAAGACAGCTGTTATACTTCCATTTGTAAGTCTAAGTGCTATAAAACCAATTTCCTAAGACTTGATTTTTCTATTCATCGGGTGAATCCCTACAACTCCTTCCAAATGAACAATTTTTCCCTAAACCCATCTCACTTTATAGCAAGCTTTAACTTTAATGACAGCAGCTTATATAGGTCTGTTTTCTAGTCACTGGCCGAAGCTTTAATGTTAATTGTGACACTGCTGATCCTAAACATCAACATAGGCATTTCAGTTCAGCCACATGTGCTCACACACAGACGGATGAAGCAGTGTTCAATTACATGCAACAGTGACACATCAGGAGAACTGTATGTTTCATATGAGATAGGAAAAAAAACTAGGTCAAAAGTGCAGCTGGTGTAGAATTTAGTGATGTAAAATTCTCAACTAATCTCAACTAATTCTGTGTAGCCTCTAATTGTAAAACAAAGTTGTTACAACATGTCAGAGTGTAGGTGATCATAATGCAAAAAGATATAAACTCATTAAGTCAAAAAGAAAGAAAAAATAACATACTTGCTAAATCACTACTATCTTACCCAAGTGAGGTACATTGAATTACTTCTATCTTAAAGTAAGAACTGATGGACTTACTCCTGCTTGATAATGTAATATTTATTTAAAAAGTAGAAGACTAAAGCAACAATATCTTGCTGCATAATGTAAGTCTTGGGAAAAATGAAGTATAACTCCCTGTGCAAGAAAAACAAAAGATTTTTTTTCCTCTTGTGAGCACCACTGCAGGAAGTCCAGTCTTCCTTTGTAAACAAAGGCTTTCTCAGACATGTCAAGTCCAGGACGGATTCTTTTTTTATTATTTCTTTGTTATAAGAAAAAATCCAAGACTTGCATCTTAAAAACAGGCAGTGAGAGAGTGTAAGGCAAGCCAGGCTTGTAAAGCCTTGAAGAATCTGTAAAATGTGGACAAATTTGGTGTGAAAGCATGCAGAGTCAGATGCTCTAATTTGCCTATCAGCGATTTGTTGATGGATAGCCCCATTAAGAACGATTCAACTGATCTCTTTTAAATGGTAATGCAAAGACCTGCCGATGAATCAATCTATGGAGAATTGAGTCTCACTAATTCATTTCTTTATATTGTGAGAACAGAAACACATTCACCAAAGCAAGAAGACCTAGATTTGTCTAAGGAGGCCTTTGTTGGATCAATTTAGCTTTAAGGTTCATATAATCAATATTTAAATGTAATAATTCTCTTCAATATAAAAGTTTCTTTTTAAAAAACTAAATGTTTACAACTGCTTGTAAGCAAAACAAAGCCTTTATTTTTCTTCAGTCTCAATTGATATCTCAGACTTCCATCCAGCTAAATGTTAATCCTTCTGATAGTACTTTACATTCAAAAGTATGTTAATAATGTGCATCAGTCCTTGTGTAAGCCAACATCTTGCATAAAATACTCAATTTGTTTTTAATGCCACTTTTAGTCCTTTATTCTGCCATGAATGTTTTAAAATACATAGAATGAAGATCATTTGCACCTTTTTCCTTACTCATTAACTAACCAACAGTCTTTAATATAGCATGAACTTGAACTACTGGCAGACAATATTTGACACATCTAAAATTAGTCTGATGGTGGAGGAAGAAAGAAACTCTGCTGATTTAGCTTTATCTTTTATTTAAAAAAAAATCTTCTTAAGCACTATGTAATTCTTGGGCTGAATCTGTAAATTACTAGGGTGATGTTATGCATATGTTATGAAAAGAAAAGCTCGACTTATCCTAATAAATGGAATAAAAACTGCTGAGGCAGGACACAAATAGCATTATATTTTTGGTTATAAAATACACTCTCCAAGTCTGCAGTATTCCTAATAAGAAATTCAATTTGGAGCACAGTTTTTTCAACAATGAATTCATAATCATTGTATAGGGCAATGTAAAAAATAAAACATTTTTATGTCTTAAATTAGTCTTAACAACCTGTACCACATGTTCTTGATTTCAGATACAGTCACGCAAACTTCTGAGAGCTCTGACTCGTGTGTTAAACATAAGAATGAAGTCACGGTTTTCTAATTTTACACTCCACACTCAACACCATGTCCTAATTTTCTTGGACTTAACATGCAGCTTTCCACAATTTTTCTGTCAGTCTGATTAATTTTATTAGGAGTCTGGCCTGAGCAAACACACAAAAATCTGAATTCGTAGGAGGCCTTAACAAAATCAGCCGCTGCTTGGACAACAAGCAGAAATGAGACCTGACCCTGCATGCTAAACCCCTTGTTAAAATAAGAGTAAAACTTGACTGTTCTGTATAAATTCCCTGCAGACATGAGCCAAGCCTTTGGGCAACAATGCAGTGATCATTTCCTGTGTGTGCTTCCTGTGTAAAGGCTTGCCACTCTCCAGGTCACCATGTCCAGCCTTGTGAAACTGAACAGGTCACCCACACCAGGCTGAGTCACCCATTATTTTATAAAGAGGGGAAAAAAAACAAAGGGACTGTTCCAGGATCCTACATGAACATCTTTGACTGAAAAACAACCTCCTGTCTTTTCTTAGAATTGCTTTCTCAATGTCCTACTATTTCACAACAGCTTTCCAAGAAACATACAATAGGATAATCGTCTTAAACTCTAGATTTCTAATATATATTTAGGAAAAACGGTTTTAAACTAAACCTGAAGTTGCAAACCTTTGAACTACTTTTTCCCCCCAGTATTGATCAAGTTTTTTGGAATAATAGTTAAAGATATAGTTCCCTATAAACTAAACGTATTCCAGGTATACATGCCCAAAATTCAAAGAAGTGACAGGTTCAAACTGGTTCTTCAGCATGCTTCCCAGTGCTTTTAGTCATAGTGTTAGCGCTAATGGAAATGTTCCAAAAACATCAGCAAGGAGGATGAGAGTGCATGGTGTCTATAGAGCTGATGATCTCACCGTTTCATCATGACTGAGCTTAAACAAACTACTGCTGCTCAGGAGTCTTGTTGCTGGAGTAAATTAAAGTAAGTCAGCTTAAAGGATGCATGAGGTGAAAATCAGCTTCCCTCATGTTCTGAATGTTTCATCCAAATATAAAAGATGTGCTGCACAATTTTGCCTCATATGAATCTTCTGAACGCACATAAAACATAACAGGACATGCTTCACAAAACAAGAAAGTTTTTTTGTTGTTGTTTTGTTTTGCTTTACACGCCTATTTATTTTCCAGTAAACGGATTGCAACAAATACAATGCAAAATTGTGTGAAAACCAGAGCTTAATACGACATGAGTCGTCGTTTAAACCTTCATTTTAATGCGCTACTTGTCTTAATGTTGGGTAATAATGGATAATATAGCCGCACACCTAGCTAGCTGTCAACAACGCGACAGCGACTCACTTTTAAATAAAAATACCAACATTAAGTTAGACAAATCACTCAATCAAAAAAAATAAAACAAATATTTTGACTTTTTGAAAATGTTCACTCTACAATTTGAAACTTGATAAGTATGCTAACCAGAGCTAACGCTAGGCCCTACCTGGTTTCACCTGAGCTCCAGGTACGCCTACATTTCCGCCCCACGTACACCTACAAAAAACATCAGCCAGAAAAGTTTAAACTAGTCGTGTCAAATTCACATAAAGAAACACTCACCTCTGAGAGAGTAATAACCTCTAAAAATAAGAATAAGAAACGGTTATATTCCTTAATGTGGACAGAGCAGGAGTTGGAGAATTTCGGCTGAGTTTCGGGCTGAGAAGCCGAGCGAGTCTCTGGTTAAAATGTGTTTGAAGGTAGAGAAGCCGAAAAAGTCCGCCGACCAGGCTGTAACGTGTTGCCTTACGGCGCTGAAACTTCACTCTGGCTTTAGTGTGACTTGTTTTTCCACAAGAATTTCCACTTAGGGCAAAGCAGCCGTGTCGTTACATTTGCGTTCCCCCGGTTTGAAGCGAGTCCGTTCCTGCTGCGTCCGTCACTGACGCGCGGCGGTGGTGAGCAATGGTCGCTCGGTCGACTTCGGCACCTGAAATACTGGATTAGAGATGTTTTCAGAGCTGAGATGTCAAACCCCGCCTCTTCAACACTGTATGCACTGCAGTCTGCCATGCTGGTGTACACCGCTGCTGTGGCTTTGACAGACACTAATGTTTGCAGCGCGCCAACTCCGCTGCCAGGCAGACTTGTTAATGTTGCTTTATGGAGCCGGGGTCTGCAGTTTGCAGCCCACCATAGCAAAGCTGCGTCATATGCAACTTCTGTATGCAACCTGCTGGTATTAAATGGCCATGACATTTATGGTTTTAATGTCTATAAATGGGGATTAAAAAAAAAAAAGAATGCGTTTAAACACCCCCATCATCTAAGTATGAGGGTTAGGGTTGTGTTGAAAGAAATGTATCTTGATTTTTCATATCTGCAGGCATCCATGCTATGGTTTATGTCTTGGAAGTGTAGTGGTCTATGATTAAATCTGCTTTTTGGGGTGTTAAATGTTTACCTGCATGGCTACACTTCAACAGATGATTATGAGACACAGATGATTATGAGAGTGGAGAAAAGTCATGTAAGGCTCCTGTTACCGAAACACCATCTGCCTGATCCTGTTACATAAAGAAAGCAAATGAAAGGAGTGCGCAATTAAAGCATTTCTCTCCTTGTAAAGTCAGAGAATAAAAAAAAACAAACAAAAAAAAAACACCACGTGTTTCATGGGTTAAGCTGACTACATAGAAAAAAAAGAATAAAAGAAATCACCCTATATAAAGTTGTATTCATTTTAGCAGTGCAAAGACAGGATTTTTATCATATGGAATTTATAAAAAATATCCCAAATAATGATGGCATGTGGGTTATCCTGATCTTAAATAAGAATTTCTGTTCTGCTAAACTTTACACAAAAAAGCAAAAAAAAAATGTGTTTGGTTAATTATTTATCCTCTTTATTAATACCCATTTGTGTTGTATTATACATAGTTTATACATCTTGATTATTCACCTTCATGATGACGTATTACTTGTAAGGACTGTGCTTCTGTGGAATGCGCAGCGCAGCTAAAGGTGTGGGTTGTGCTTTTAAATACTGTGCCAAAATCCCCTGCAATATCAGTGTTCACTCTTGTTTTAAATTGCTTGGTGGATTTAATTCTCCCTAATAAGGGAAAAAAAAACAACAACACACATTTTACACTTTATTTATAGTACACCGTTAGGGACCCCATTAGTGTGGGGAAGATCCATCCACAGTCATAACATCTTAGCACCTCCCCCTCATGTTGGAAACCAGCCTGGTCACATTTTACTGTGGGATGACATCCCATTCCTCAACCAGTTTTGTTGGTCACTCTAGCACGTACAACACATCCAAGCTGATCCCACGAGTCTTCGACTGGGTTGAGATCTGGACTCACAGCAGGTCATTGCGACTTCTACACCACCATGCTCTGTGATGATCCTGGCTCTGTGGGGAAGGGTGTTGACATCCAGTAGGATGGAGATAAGTCCCAGATTTTGGACATAAGGGGTCACCACTTATTTTACTCCAATATGTCTTTCTGTCAGTCAAGTGTCAGTCATACATCTGTGACTGACACACTGGCAGCAGGAGAATTTTGCAGGGGATTTTGGCACATTCTTTGGGGGCACTACCTACAGGTTTAGCTGTGATGCTTATTCCAAATATACACAATCTTTAAAAGTCAGACTTCATTGTGAAGTTGGCTTATCTGGCATTCCAACAATGTATAAAACAAAACAAAATGGTATTTTAAAGGGGAGAAATAATCAACTAAATACCAATTTTCTACTTATTTTTTTATTTTTATTTTTTTTTTACCATATGTATGTTCACATGATATAAACTTGGCTTAAACAGAAATGGGAAATTCAGTGATGTATTAGTCTTAATTTTGACTGACACATCTTTTAAGCAGCCTCTCCAACTCCTATTGTTATAAATATGATATGAGTAATAAGTTTACAGCCCTAATTATTTAGTGGTTGACTCAAGGAACAAATCATTATTATAAGATAGAGACCTAAACATAAAAGAGAAGGATGGGATATGTCTTTGCCATCCCAGAAAGAATGAAAAAAAAATGTATTACAGCACACATCAGAGGGGATTCAGAGTATATACTCTATACCCTGATTTAGCCTGCACTACACCACTGATGCAATCTACAGGGAGCATTAAACCAATTAATTTAGCTACATCTACATACTTCAAGCTGGAAAAGTGGAAAAGTGCTTTGCATCATCTTCTGTAAAACTCCTAAATTCCATTAAACAGACCAGTAATCGGGCATATGGTCAC
>JBAMHW010000005.1:9978015-9991850 GCA_037177495.1 Rhadinocentrus ornatus | reverse complement strand
TGGAAAAGTGCTTTGCATCATCTTCTGTAAAACTCCTAAATTCCATTAAACAGACCAGTAATCGGGCATATGGTCACGTGTGGCAGTTATTTGACCTATGCAGGCACGTCAAACAAGACTAGAAATAAAAACAATAGCTGATTTCCAAAAACATTAGTCACTCACTAAGATTAAGGAAACAGTATGCAATGATGGAGTGTGCACTGAGGGGTCACAATGTATCAGTGTGGTCCAGACTTTCCCCAGGAAGTACTTAAAAAGGGCCCATAGAGGAGACACTGCAATTTCCCTCTGCACTCATTTCCTTAAGGGACATAATGCTTCCTTTTACAACATAAAACAGTTTAAGAGCATAGTAATAATGCATTTGAGTAATGTGGGCTTTGATGATCTTGCCTTAAGGTATTTAACTTTACCTCATCATCAAATTTTTGTTGCTTATTGTGTAGAAGTATAAGTTCTACTATGAGAAATAGAGTAAGCAAACAAATCTTTAGCTATTTTTGAGAGGTTGGGGGTTACATTTAATTTACATCCATGTGATTTTCTTTTTTTTTTCTTTTTACCAGATTAACAATGTTTATAGTCCTCAGAGCTCATAGACAACAGATTCATGTTATGACATTTGACATTCCCACCATTGCTGCAGGCCTTTTGGCTTTGAACTGCTGCCACTGAATATGTTGTACCACCTATGAATTATGGATCAGACAGCTCAATGAGATCAGGTCTTTAAAAGACTCCACAAATGTTAAATTTTCTTTCCTAACCTTGGTGGACGGCTTCCCATCCTGTAGCTAAATCTGACAGTTTGTGTCTTGTCAGCGTTGTTGCTTTGCTTCGAGCCACAAGGTTAAAAATGGCTATATGTTGCAATTTTCACATCCATGACGCTCTAGATCTTACCTTGAATGACTTATGCAGAGTGGTGAGTTTTTTTTATTTATTTTTTTTGCATTTCGTTATGTCCACTGTTCCTAAATATAACCTACTTGTCTTGACACTTTTCCAGATTTACTTTAAAAATACATTAGTTAAATGTATGGCCTGTTGTGGCATCTAATGGGTGTTAATCTCAAATCAGTGCAACAAATCTGTGGCTTTCCAGGAGTATAACTTTGTTGTGAAGGACTTTTTCATTTTAGATTATCCTGAATCTGCCAGCTCTGCAATCTGACAAGTGTGCACAGCAAATGTCCCACAGAGAGCCAGTGACATTGCCCTGACTTTTCACCTTATGATTGCCGCAATGAACAGCAAGAGATTTGCTGAACACAATGGATAAACATGACTGAAATGACAAAGCCATGCCCTATTTTTTTTACACACAATGCCAGTACCAAGTTATGTTGTGATTTAACCACTGTCATTGATGATTCTGATGGCTTTCCTGGGTCACTAAGTTCCACTTCACCCTAAATGTGCCGAAGCTTTTGAACAGGGGTATTTATAGAACTGTTGTCTGGCCATTCAATCAATATTTAGAGTACTACAATCAATACTTCATAGACAGACAGCTCTGTACAACAACCAAAAAGTTCTTTCAGTTTTTCAAATAAGCCATAAAAAAAGTAAAATAAACAGCCAAATGCTGACTCTGATGAATCACAAAGCAATGATTTATTCCTCAAGCATATTCTAATAGCGCTGGGAATATGGTGTAAGTAAATTTGAATAAATTAACCTACAGATTCTTCTCCTCTTGTTGATTTTATTCTTATCCTGTTGAGTTCCCATACACTGCTGCAGTACCAGCAACTGCAAAATGTTAGTGTCTAATTAACGTGTAAACTTAATCTCCTCCTGTTTTGGCTTGGATAATAATAAATGCATTATTATGTGTTCACATTTGTTTATGCACACAAACATTTGGATGTATGTGGCTCCATGGGAATTGCAAATAGATGAAATGGAGCAGCTTGTACTGGTGAAGTAATGTGAGGACAAAACTCATCCTGACCAAGTGCATAAACCCAAACAAACATGAGACTACACTATACAGTAAACATTTAAATAAGTAGGTTCAAACTGTGAGATTGTTAATGAACGTTCTGTCCCTTAAAAGAAAACCCTTGTTTATCCATTTCTGGAAAAACTGCGCAGAGTACAAAGACTAAACAAGGAAAAGCTTGTAATCTTTTCTGTGAACAGCATTTGTTGCGTTGCTATTGAGTTACTACTAATGAGGAACCAGACAGAAATGAATGCCCTGTTGTTACGCAAGAGATTATACATGCTCCAACACTACAATGGGGGCCATGGGAGGCCACACCTCTGGAACTACCCATGCTATATTTAACAAAGGATTAAAAATCCAAAAATGATTAGATTTTTTCTTCTTTTTTATTTTTTACAAGGAGAGCACTATTCAGATTTGATAAGAACTGTTAGGCTAACAGGTGTTAGAAGAGGACTGTTTGTTCAACCACTTTTAAGTACAATTAGTGTTTGTGGCATTTGGAACATGCCCTTGCAGAAAACATTGTTTTAAAAAATAACACTGATAAGAAACAACTAATCTTTAAGACTCTTGCCTGTGTTTGCTGGTATATTTGTGTGCTATCAGGATGACTTAGCATTACCACACACTTGGTTTGATGTCCCAGCATAGGTGCATTTCATAATGCACCATGACAACAAGTGTAGTCTTTTGCGCATTTGTTTTGTTTTGCCTCATTTGTATTAATTAGCATCTTCTTTCCGACAACTAGTAGGATTTTGTTCATTGTTTTAATGCAGAAAAGTAGATGACATGAGCACTTTTTTTTTTATCTTCTTTTCTGCAATTGACCAGGTTACATTAATTCTGGAGTGCAGCCAAAGGGGTGACTGTGATATATTTCACTGCTGTGTCTCCTGTATCCACGGTAGCTGCAGCAGGCAGGAAAACCATGCTGTGGCCTCACTGCTGTGTGTTGGGAAAGTCTTAGGCATTGAGCTTCTTCTCAAACAACATCATCAGAATGGGTGATTGTTCACTTTTAACACATTTAACATTTCTTTTTTCTTCTCTCAGATATTTCAGCTGAAACGTGACGATTTACTTTCTAATTTGAGAGTATGGAATTACAGCTTATTTACTTAACTGTTGGGTTTGCAGCTGTAAGATAATAATTCTTGACTGACCGTTAAGCAAAGAGAGGAGGTTAACATATATTGACCAGTCAGGAAAATAGATGAGCCCCCTGTGGCAAAACACAGAGACTGGATTACTGTGAGACAATGTGAATCTAATTGGTCTCAAGGGCTTTTGCAAGTAAACAGGAACATCATTTTAAAGTTCATTTCTCCATACAGGCTAATTACTAGCTCAGCTGTGTGTGTCCTTCAATGAGATGGTTTCTACAGTGATGAGGTTTTTTTTTCTGTGATAGATAATGAGTGCACATTGTGCAACAATCATTCTCAGTCCTTAAAGGACGTTCTTTGAAGAAGATTAGAGATTCACCCTGTGATCCCATCCAATTAAAAATCAACCACAAACTTGTGCAAACTAAACCTTGTTTGTGGACTAAAGATGCATACACTGAGAGTAAAACTTCTTTCTACCTACTGCATCATTTCACCTCATTTCGGAAGTGGAATGTGTGCCCTGACACCCTTCACCTCACCTCACAGGGAACCTAGTGCTAACGTACTGACCCATGAGATGTTTTAGCCTTCTCATATTTTTAGATATCCCATCAGGCTTTGCCCTTTCCTGTGAGAATAACTACACGCCTTGCCAATACCTCAAGCTTGGTGAGTCTATCTTGTCATCAAATGAGAAAGACATACACTACGGAAACACTAGATTAGCACCAGTTATTTGTAGAGTTTTATGGCTGGGGTGGGCATTTTAAAATAGTATTACAAGGTTAATCCCAGATTTCTAACATGTCCGGTGCAGAATTTGAGTTTAAACTCCACCTCAAATATGACATTGAGAGCCTCAATAGTGCTTCTGGTTCCTCATACCTTTGAAACATCCATATGTCTTCCTCTAGGTTAAGCCCTCTGCCCTTGCAGTTATTTCACAGCACATTTGTTTTCTCACTCGGCCCATGCATACTTAAAGAAATCCTTCTGGGATATTGGCTGGTCAAGTGGCTCAGCCTTTTAGCAGTTGTCTGTGTCAGCAGCATACGGTGAACTCAGTGCTTGGTGCTGTGTGTGCAAATGGAGACCCAGGGGACTAAAGCATAAAAACATGATGGTGACTGCAACTGCAGCAAGGTTCATTGTTAACTTCTGATAAAAAATATAGAGGGCCAAGAGCTCAGAGTGAGCTGAGTCACACAGTTAAATCATGAGATACATGACGAAATAGAGCTTAATTTAAAATATGTCTAATCTTATCCACTTGTTGAATGCCCACGCAAAAAAACATGTATGTTTCCTGTCTTGTCAGGTTCCTTGTTACACGACAAGTGGCCAAGCTTGTCTTGGATGCCTATAAAAAATAAACTGTTTTCCCTTGTGCATTTTAAAAAGTAATGTCCATAAATGTAATCCATCTGCTGCTTCTGTTTTTTCCCACATCATGCCAAGACAAACATGCTTGAAAGGAGGTCATTTGCAGCTATAGATTAATAATCGAATCATCTGACTCCTCAACCCCTCAGCCTCCACGCAGTTCCAGCTGATAATACTTCCTTTACTGCAATTTCATAACAGCAACATTTAAAGTTCAAAGAGAGTTTAAGTCTGCTTTTGATAAACACTGCTCGATGTTTTCTGTACTCGGCAGAGCTACTGGCACTGTCGGATGCTGGGTGGTGTGCTGTACACACAGTTCCCCGGAGGAGACTGGCCAGAGGAATTCAGTAGGACTCAAAGAGGGAGTGGCACCGGGAGCTGCACATTCCAAAGGCCTTCTGACAGAGGCGAGGAATGCTGACGCTGGATTTAGTCACATGCCTTGAAGAAACCTGAGAGGCATTTCCTAATTCTGTTTTGGAGACCGAGAAGACATCACTTGCTGTAATGAAATTAATCATACTGTATGCCTTCCTCATGCAGAGATGCAGCAGACTACCAGATTTCATTAACAAATAAAGTGCAATGCAATCATTACTTGTAAGTCTTAGGGATTATTTTGTATACAGTAAATATACTGTGGTCACAGAACATTCCTATTTTGTACATACCTCCACAAAATGCACATCATGTATTTAAGATAACAGTTTAAATTGGAAGTACTTCTATATTAAATTGATTTTTTATTTTATCGTCGTCTATTATTATGTTTATTTTCAATTGATACAATGAATATCAAGAGGAATTCAAAATATATTTCATTTTACTTGACAAACCAAAGTGTTATCTAATCCTGGTGTTCACCTGACTTCATTCTGATTAACTTTGACCTTCTTTTTGTGTTGTAATCCATTGTGACTGCTACTGAAATTAAAAACAGATATGTGAAGGCTCCAAAGATGTGTGAAATGACTGGGTTTAGAAGCATGTTTGTGATCTATAAAAGAAGAAAAATAATAACAAATAAGAAGATAAAGTTGATATATTTGGAGTTTTTACAATAAATATATATATATGTGCTAGAATTAAACCACATTACGCACAATTTGGCATTGAAAACCCAGTGAATTTATGAACTGGCCTGCAAACTAGTCCATTAACTTACTAACCTGATCTCAAACCTGTCATTTGCTACAAATGAAATGTCAGCTAACACTGTGTAATGGTGATTGACAGCTTGAGCCGACCTAGAGCGAGGTCTTAGCCCCCTTAGTGTGACCTCTGAGTTGTGGCTGTTAGTCCTCCCAGGTGTCTATCATCTTGTGCACCAGTACACTTCATTCCTTTTTGTCACATTTTGATCAGTCAGCCTCTCACTTTTCGATGTACACGAAGGACAAGCACCAAATCTACAGTTACTAGAACATCTTAATGCTCACGATATCAAAGCTTAATCTGTTGCCAAAGGTCAAATGAATGGATTTAACCTTATCGTGTGGATTAAGCTATTCAGGATTTACCCATGTGGAATTAATTGATGGAAATAAAGCTGGAAAAGATCTCTGGATTATTTATTTTTGCAGTAAGTTTGTTCTTAGTTTTAAAGTATAACCCCAAATCAAGCCTGTATGTGTTAAAAAAAGGAAGGTTAACATAGTAACTTTGACTATTGTTTCACAGCAATCATAAATTGCATCTAACCTTAAACATCCACACAAACAAGGTCCACAAAGTGTGTTTCAAAACTATCCAGTTAACAACCCAGCATTAAAGATTAATCTTTTCTTTCTGTAATTTACTCACAGTTAAATAACAGCTGTTTATATTCATAATCAGGCGTAATGTGAACCACTCATTTTATTATAACTTGAAAAAGAAATAAGCATTCTTTGTACAACCATAGTACCTTTAATCCATACATCCAAGCTCGTTATAGCTATAGTAGTACTATAGTAGCAAGCAGAGAAACAAATAAGCAGTCTCTCCCATCAATCCCACTCCCTTCACTGGGCATAGCCAAAAGGTGGAAGATGCATCAGTCAAGTCGCTCATGTCAGTGAAGCAGATTTGATTTGTCAAGCAGTGTAACCTTGAGCCATGAAACAGTGGCTCACATGTATCTTTGGCCTCTTACATGATACATTATGTGATGAGTTTGCATGGAACGATAGCACACAGGCGTAGCATCATTCACTCAAGTGAACCTTGAGAGTAGCTCATTCTAGCATACTGTAAAATTATTTCCTTGGGGCACATGTTGAAATATGTTATAAATTTGCATCTATGCCTGAAAACAGAAGACTTTTTTTTAACAGTGTCAAGAACTTGGAACAATAATAAATAAATGAATCAAACATTGTTTCTGTTTCATTCTGCACCAATTTATTGAGCAAAAACGTGTCCACAAGATAAAACACTATTATGCACATTAATATACAACAACCTTATTCCAGCATGTTTTCCTCTTATTTTACAAGGTGATATATAAATTTTCCCCCTGAAATGCAAAAGTGAACATCGCTGGAAAACCAAGGGATGAACCAGCAACACCCAATAGAAAGCTTCCTCACTTTCACTCTGTTCTGACAGAAATGTCACCCTGGCCACAATAACTACGGGTGTAGTAGCTACGTAGACAGCATCCCTGTGTGACTTCTTCACGGGTTCAAAGGTCTTCTGACTCAGGGATGAACATTGGCTCTAGGGGAACAGTTTGAAGTGCGACTGGACCACCCGTAGATACCCACCCCAGAGCAGATCTGTTGAAGGAAGGCCGATTTCCCCCTTCATCCGCCGGGAGTGTCGGGTGTTCTGGGATTTCTGGAAGGTTTTCTACCTGGGTGGGCTTCAAAGGAGCAGGCTTCAATGTCTTATTGAAACCACCAAAAGGGGTTGCCACCCTGGAGGCGACAAAGCAACAGTGTTAACAGTGACTGTCATGTGCTAATGAGAGGAACTGCAGTGATATTTGAAGTGATGCAACTAATTAAAGTGAGGACCTTGACCTCAAGATATATTGTATATATGTAAGATTTGTAAGAAGGAGAAGTTATGAGTGAGGTGAAGGATGGACCATATATGTTTACTCAGTTGGCATACTTAGATACTTGAATGCTGAAAGAAAGAATTATGTAACTTTTTAATTTACTTTTTAAAATTATAAGCTGTCATTTTTTACATCGTGCTTTTGTTTTACCAGCATTATTCTTATGATCTGGTGTGATCAGCAGCTAAAACTTTCTTGATATGATAAAATATGAAGTCAGGTTTCTGTCTAATCTATCTGTACTAATTTCACACTTTACAGAAACCAAACAAAAGATGGACATTGTTAACCCAAAGGTGCCTCTTGATGCAAGACCGACAATGGCCACCAGGGGCAAGTTTAAAACATATTTGGATCTAAATTTAAAAGAAAACTGTCAACCTCTGTCATTAAATGCCTTCACTCTTTTAGATTAATGTGCTACTTGCTGTTTTGAAGAAAACTGCATAATTATTATTATATTTTTTTTACATCAAGAGGGTTCCTGGTTTGAATTTCAGGCACAAGAGTCTTCTTTTCACTCTCCACAGGCCAAAAACATGCATGTTAGGTTAATTAGTGTTTCTAAATTCTCCCTAGGGCTCTTGTTTGTCTCATCCACCCTCTTGCCTGATAGCAGCTGGGACAGGCTCTACAAGCGGGTATAGAAGATGGATGGATGCCTTATCAAAGGAGGAATGTTGCAAAGTCACAGTGAATTCCTACAGGTTACACGTGCCAATCTCCAGCTCTGTTGTCCTGTCCAAATATGACTGCCTTATTACTTCTCTAAACTAAAAGCATCAAAATAATAACCACAAACCACAGGGGAAATATCACCGCCTGGCATCCTGTATGCTGGAATACCAACAAGGAAGTGCTAAAACTGCCGTTCTTGTAATAACCACTTGGGGCAGAATCCCAAAGCAAGATAGTCTTTATGAACTAAAAGTGGTAACTTCTTTCTTTTACAAGACACTAACTTCCCATATATTATTACCTTATTGTTTACACTGGAGGTCGCAGTTTAAATATAATCCTAAAAAATAAATATCAATAACTATGTTAGATTCTGCATTAAATTGTGCATTTTATATACATTTACATTTTTATGGATAACCTGTTGTCCACCTATGTGGCTGTTACCTGTTGAAGCTTTTGTATCCTGGTAGGTCTGCTTGGGGCTCCAGCACAGGCATACGAGGGATGAGTGTATCAGCCAAGGCCGGGTCATTGATAATGGCCTGCTCCCAGGGTGAGTGGTATGACTTTGGCACAGCAGTACTGTTGAACTTCTCTGGAAGGATGTCTTTCAAAGGACCTCCGTATCCTGGGTAAATTATATAACAGAGACATTTTTGTCAAATATGGCAAGCATTTTAATTTGTTCTCTGCTTATTTTCTTTTGTAGAGGTGTTTTTAAAGTGCGGGTGTGATGCAGAAAAAGACAAAGAGCAGTGTGAGTGGGGGATATCGTTACCCTCCATAGTTTTTTCTTCAGCTCCTATTTTTCTTTCCCGTTAAAGTTCACAGCAGAACAAATCAAGAGACAGCTTCCCTGTGTTTCTGTGTGTGTGCCTGTATGTATGTCTCCCCGCATTGTCTGTGTGTGTTGATGGAAGAGACCAATCCAAAGTACTATCCTTCAAACCCAGCGCTTCACTCAGGGGGGGCTTGCGAGCTCAGGCATTACATAATGTGGGGCGTCATGTCACGTCCCAACCTCTCACAATGAACAATCCCCCTTCCTGAGTTTACGCTTTGCCCTGAGGAGGAAGCAGGAGGGACCAAACAGACCTGAGGGGAAGTTTACAGATTTTTGGGGAGAATCTATTACAAAACATTGTGCTAAAGATTTTCAAAGGCTTTAGAATATGTTGTTCCTCAGACAAGCTGATATTTTCCTGGGAAAGGTCTCTTACACACCCAGATTTATGTGAAAATGAAAGACAGATGCTTTAAAAAAAAAAGGGGGCTAAAGAAAGACAACTTTTATATTTATAGATATTTCTTTCATATTGCCCTGTTAAAAAAAAAAAAGTTGTAACTACAACTGTACTAACACAAATTCATACCAAGTTCTCTTAAAACCAAAAGTGGTCACAGCATCTGATTAATACTCTGTCACTTGGTTAAGAAATGTTGGGAGCAGCGCAGAAACATGAAACATACACCCCCATGAGGACATGGTGCTATTTTAAGATTTTTTTACCATTTGATACCGAATACACTTTGGCCTAATTTCTGCTTCAGCTGGAGTGACTTCATTCAGATAGTGTAGGGTGATCCAGAAATAACACCCTATCACACGGTGAACACACTCATCTTTCAATCAGTATTAGTTTTGTGTCAACTGGACAAAACTTGAACACGTGGGAGTATGCAAGTACAAAGCTGATGGTATCTGTGGCATGAGAGGCAAACAGGAAATCCTGTGGGTAAAATTGGACAATTTTTAAATGATGTTCAAGGCTGATTGCAGCATGAAAGGCTGAGGAAGATTTAGGAAGAAAGAAAGGAATGTGAAAGAGTAGGCATGAAATAAAGGAGAGGGATGAAATGAGGAAAAAGAAAGAAGAAGACAGGCCGAGAGAGGGAGAATAAAAACATAATCATATTTTGCCTGAGACCAGCAGATTCCAGGCAAGAAGAAAATGTTTTTCTACTTGATCAAATCCTGTGTCAGTGCAAACAATGAAAAACAGTTGAATCCTTATCAAAACGGTACATCCAGTACTTTGTGTACAGTACATCCACCAAGTCTCCACACCAGGAGGTAGAGCTGTACTGTACATACAATGAATCATTAAAAAATAGTCATACAAACTGTGTTAACCCTTTGAGAGCAAAGTGTTTGTATAAAGTCTTAGGTCTATAGAGTCTATAATGTCTGTATATGTATCTCTAAATGAATACATAAGAAAAAAAGCTGTGTGTCTTGAAAATATTGGAGCAATACTTTACTGCAAGGCTCAAAGAGTGAAATAAGATCTTAGAGGTGAAATAAGAACTTAATTTTAACTGTAGTTGGAAACTGGTTCCATATAAATTTACACGTTAACTTGGATCAACCTCAGCTGAATGTTTTGCTGTCGCATATATCAAAAGGTCCTCAAAAGTGTTGCGGTGTACTGCGTCACCGGTGTTACTTACCTGGGGCAATACTGCTTGGATTTGGCACCATTTTCATATCTGGTGTATCAGATGTCTTGTTAGATGTCTGGTTGGCAGCCAAGTTGTTCTCGCCACTGTTGTTGCCTGCGACATTTTCATTCTCAGTTTGGGAAACCATACTGCTCTAAAAGAAAGGGGAAAAAAAGCTAAAAGAGGTCAGTTGAGCTTAAAAAATAAGTTTAACTTTAATATCTTCTCAGACTGAAATTTAATCAGGTCTGTAAAGTAACTCTTGAAGAGTTTTTGACCCAAGTCTTTTTCTACTATTTTAAATAATTTAAGTTGTACTTGCATCAACAGAAAGATTCTTCCACTTTTATTAGTTGGCATTTTAAACTGAACTCACACATCCAGGATATTCAAAGCAAAAAAATCCTTTAATTAAGAGTTTAATACACTCCTAATACAAATGATTATGCAATTAGATTTTAGTAACCAATCTTTTCATTATGTAGGTAAGCTAAAACAGTAACTCTTTAGGCCTTAAAAGCAAAACAATGAGCTGAAAGATGGCAGAACTGGAAGAACTGGAAGTCATTTGAGCAAATGTTAACATGAAAATATGGTTTGTGGCAACTTTAATGCCATTAAAACTATTTTAACATTGCTATATATGATGTGAATGTTGTCACAACTAATGAACCTACAGAGAATTAACACATAAATCTGCTGCTCTTTCAGTTTTATAGAGGCCAGTGAGTGAATTACCATTTTAGCTTTTTGTTTAGCTGACTGGAATGGAGATTTAAAGATTCACTTTCACTGCCTTCACAGCATTATTTTTTGTAGCGATGGGCAGCTGTTTCAACTAAAAAGAACAACCCCAAAAAACCCACCACAGCCTACACGATAAATAGCAGACGGACAGTACTAGGGTAGCTTGTTGAAATAGTGAAGCAATAGTTTAGAGAAATTCATCCGCTGAAAAAATGTTAATGAAAATGAGCAATTTACTAACTTATGTAAAAGTTTTATGATACATAAGCATTAAGATAATTGTGGCAGGTTTTGGGATTATCTTTTCTTCACAGAGAATGCAAATGTACACAAACAAATTCCCCCTGTTGAAACATACAAAGTTGATAAGAAAAGATAAAACTAGAAAACAAAAAATAAGAAAGAGATAATGCTAAAAATGAAATTAATAATTAAAAAGAATGAACACATGTAATTTTTTTAAATCTAATAAAAAAATTCTTAGCAAAATGGCAAATATTGAGCATAATGTGGGACTAAAATCTTCCATTTTAAATGTATAGAAAGCACTTTATTTTAAATTATTTAACAATGATATCAATAATATAGAATGTACCCAAATTATTTGTGCTACACTTGCAAAAGCTCTTTTGGGAAGTTTTATTTATTTATTTATTTATTTATCTGAGTGATGTGTGTTGAAATAGGGAAACATCTTAAGCCTGTAGGACAGTAGTTCCCAAGGACTGGAATTGGACATCCCTGAATTATAGCTTGATTGCTTCATTCACACATCTGCATGTATCTACAGCCATAACACAATGACTTCCAAACTAATTTAGACGCCTAATACTGAGTTTTCCCTGCAGAATATTGCACTGTAACAAGATGAGCAGTGTTACTCACTTTACCTGTCCCTGGTTTTTATGTTTAAATTGGGAGTATAAGCCTTTCTAGCATTTTGTGCTATTTTGCATTGGGGGAAAAAAAATGGAAAATGTTATCTGCACACATAATCAAGTAAAATACTGATATTTCTGTGTGTTTGTCCATTTGCTCTGAACTTGAGAGACATTGTTCTCTTGGCTTGGTTGAAATGTACTGCAGCCCAGGCATCCAGCTTTCATCCTGCTGAAAGATATTTATGATGATTTACTCCAGGACTTCCTCAGGAAATGTTGACAACTTGAAACAAAATCCTTCCATTGCCCTGAGCAATAAATAAACCACGATATGTGAGTTTTTCCCACTTCAAAGATGAGGGAACAAATTTTCCTTAGCTGGAGCATAATAATTCTTTAATCTATGGACTTCAAGAGGGCAATGAGAAGTTTGCAGGGCTACGATACAGCTAATGAAAGAGGATATAACAAGTTTCACAAATTAATTAGATATAACAAAGAGAAACTTAGCTTAACTTGATTGAATTTTACAGGGCTTTGAAACATTAATTGCCTTATACATATATATATATAAACAGGTCAGGCTAAGATTTATACAGCTGGGAGAAAGAAAAGCTGACTTGGCACACTGCCCATGCATACACAAAGGGACATTAATAAAGCTACTTATACCCTGCCAGAGGACTTTTACTATTACTGTTACTATATGCTGCTCCACGTCTGTAGCACAAGTGAAGTAAACACTTTTAGTGCTGTCAGGATGTAAGTTATTGTGCAAATGTTTTTTATTTGAGGGTGGGAAAGTATGGTGAGCAAAATAGGTGGCTGCCCATGGAGAACGCGCACTGTGGCCGTGCAAATGTTTTGCACTCTCAATTCTTTTCAAGAGATGAATGAAAACATCAATACCACTCATGTATCTTGAAAAAGAAAGGACACCCTCTTTCAATGCAAAGGATTAATGTAGCAGAACATAACAGATTGTCATCTGGTCCTTATCAGCTGTAAAAATTGGGGAACTACAACCACAGATAAACACTAACACCTTGCAAAATGACACGGTCATTCTTTATTTAATAGAAAATTAAACTAAAATGCAGAAGCAATGTAAACAACTTGTTTTCTATTTAATGTTCTCAGCATTTTTTTGGAGTGCTCTTCTTTAAAATGTTGCTTCAGTTTATTGAAGATGTGGACTTTTGGTTTAGCATAGCTCTTGTAAAGAATGCAGCAACAAATGTGCAGTTTTTAGAAGCATTAGTTAGGATGAGGCCTGAACTTTGAATGGGTCATTGCAACACCCAGATGTTTTTTTTTTGTTTTGTTTGTTTGGTTTTTATTGATTGTATCATTGCGCTGTATTTTGTTCTTTGGTGTACAGAGCCAGTCAGTTCAGCTCAACTCAAAAACTGCAATGTCTTGTAGTGGCAAAAACCATCATCCTTCCACCACCGTGCTGGATAGTTAAAATAAAGTGTTTGTGCTGACTAGCTGTGTTTGGTTCCCTCCATCCATCCATTTTCTGTACCGCTTGTTCCCATTAGGGGTCGCGGGGTGAGCTGGAGCCTATCCCAGCAGTG
>JBAMHW010000005.1:9954678-9977915 GCA_037177495.1 Rhadinocentrus ornatus | reverse complement strand
TGGAGCCTATCCCAGCAGTGTTTCAGGTGAAGGCAGGGTACACCCTGGACAGGTCACCAGTCCATCGCAGGGCGTGTTTGGTTCCCTCCAAATATATTAACTAAACATCACCACTTTGGTCTCATCACTCCTGTCGTTTGAGAAGTTGTGGGGGTGTTCATCATGTTCTTTTCAGGGATAGGAGTTTTTTTTCCTGATAGATCTTCTTATTGAAGCCTTTTCTAAATATTCCGTCATTAACTTTAACATTTAACATGCTAACTGAGGCTTGTCTGAGATGTAGTTCTTGGGGTTTTTGCAGGTTTCCTGAGAACTGCAACATCTGACATTTAGTGACATATTAACGTTTGACAAGATTCGGATTTGTATTAAGTATTTTTCATTTATGAATAATTTTTCTCAGTTGAGAATGATGCCAAATAATCGTCTGAAATTGATGATCTTTAATAATTATTATATTACATTGATTACTCCTTTGCATTTTACTACACACACCTAAATTCTTCAAACAAGAAACTTGCCCAACACAACATTTGCTTTTATAAAGGTGCTCACACTCACTTTTCGGCCTGCAGCATGAAATCATGTACATACTTCAAAGTGCTTCTGCATTCTAAATTAATATTTGTAAAATGAATAAGGATTATTTTATTTTATAATTAAAATTTATAATTTCATGCTTTTTCCTATACTTTTTAAATATCTGTAAAGACTGAAGGTGTAAAGGTTAACAGTGTAGCATGAATAAAGTTTTGTCCCAGGCTTACAAAATCTGCTCATCGCCTGCATTAAGATCAGTAATTAAAAGGTTATATTGAACTTAAAAAATATCTTGCAAGTATTACTTAATATTAAACAATGTGGTAAAAAAAAAAAAGGCTTCTTGGAAGCTGCAGTACTTTCTCAAGGAGTGGTTCAATGTAGGTTTTATACTTTGGATTTGTTGTGTTTATACAAACACAAGATCATATGGTAATTTCTGTAGTGTGCTTTGGAGAAGCTTTAGGGTGTGTATTTTTTTATTTTATTTTTTTTTATCCTTTGGACCTAGCCAAGCCAAGCTTTGTAATTAAACAAATTTAACCCAGTGGTGTCATTCTTGCACAAACAAGCTATTCTTGTCATGCACTGTAAAAGGAAAAACAAATGCAAATATGTGCTTTTTTGCACAATATTAAGCTATTCTCATCTCTGTCAACATTTAATCACTCAATTGTATTTTCCTCTTACATTTAGCTGGTTGTTGTTTTCATTCTGGATGCTTTCAAAGGTGTATTTTTCTGAGCGTCTCTGGCGCATTTTGAAAAGCCGGGAGCCTCGGTTGGAGGCAAGAGACAGCTCCTCCAGCATGATCTCTTTGGGCACACTTATTTTCTTCCCCAGATCCATCTGTAAATCTGGAAAGAAGGAGATGAGAAAAAAGACTAAAGATTCTATCTTTTCCGTACAGGGATCAAACTTTTGACAAGACAAATTAATTTTCCTAATTGCCATACTCCCACCTATCAAACCTTGCTGAACATGAATTATATTCATACTAAAAGAAAAAAGGCCCTGCTGCAAGAAAAGCCACCCTCTACATGGACTGCTGATGTGGCGTTCCTGCCAGTATGATGAACGAGGAAATATCTTTGCCTCCAAATCAACTCATGCCTGACACTTGTTTTGTGGTTTGCTCCTCATGCTAGCTGCTGCATGCTGATCATGGAGATGTCACAGGCCTATATCCAAGTATGAGATGCATAATTTGCCAGAATATCTTTCAGCTGTCAGTAGCCTTCATACCCTCCCTATCCCTGAGCCACACAGTTGTCCTCACCCTGAAATAGCGTGTTCAAAGGACAACGACAAAGAGATTAGTTACTTTAGCCTATAAAAGTACACATTTACTTATTTATGGTCAGGGTTGGGAGGAGGGGTTGGCAACTGCTGCATTGGAAAATGGTGGGCTTTGTGCTGTCTGTGTCGGACAAGGCAAGTTTATATTTAGGAAAGAAAATTTAACATGAATGAAATTTAAATGTGTCCTGTAAACCAAGAGGTTAAATTCATGTCTTTGGTTGCGTGTACAACAGAACAGATGGAAGAGTGGAAAGTATTAAACAGAAAAAAAGAACAGATAGAACAAGAAAAGCTTAGTGGTTAAAAGGATTAAGAAGAGAAGGAACTGAGAAGGACATGATGCTGCTTGGTACCTTCCTGGGCTTGAACTTCCCTGCAGATTGCTGCTGCCTGCATTTTCTTTTCTCTGGTCGTCATCGTGGAAAACTGTGACATGGCTGCCCCTGGGAGTTCAGAGTGAGACAAAAAGTTACAGGAGAGAGTACACATCACTACAAGTTGTTCAAATAAACAACCAAAGACAAAAGCAAAGCAACACAAGTGCATTTAGATCATCGATTGGCCAACATCAGGCATCCACCACACGCACAAAGACTCACCATGGAAGATAGAATTTATTGGGGCAGTGAAAAGGGTAAAGTTAGCACATCCCTTTAAATAACCTTGAGCTGTTAAACGCCAAGCACATGCTCTTCAGACATGGCAGCCAGCTGTGTCAGAGGTCTGGGAATCAATATGTTTGAAATTGTCCAAGTGGGCTGAAAGGACACAGATAGAGAATGGGGGTGCTGTCACAGCAAATATGTGAGACTGAAGATAAAACAGCCCAGTGGATAGTTTACACCAAGGTGTCAGTGAACACATCACAAGTGTTTCATTCCAATTCAAAACATTTCCAAAAAGTTTTGCAATGGAACAAATCAGTATCTCATACCAAAAGCTGAAGTTGATTCTGCATGCAAACCATTTGGAAAACAGCAGTTATGATAATCAGATAAAAGAACATTTATTTTCTCTTAGTGTATTAAACAAAAGCATTATTGACTTTAATCCGGATATCATAAAAAAAATAAAAACATCAACTAGCCAAAAAGACAACGCAGCAGCAGATCAGTGAGAAGAACTAGAATAGAGAAAAAACTATGTGGCTGATATGAAAATGCAGCAGGAATCACTGTGGGTGGTAGTGAGGGCCATGCTTGATTCAAAGTATCTAGACAGCACACCTGTGGAGAGCCCCGAGTGATGCTTACCTGTCCTGAAGGACCCTCAGGGGGTAGTCTTAACTTGTGCCTGTCTCCTCAGGGCGGGAAGTCAGAAAGGTGAGAGGCAGAGGGTCAGACTGGGAAGTGTGATCTGTGTGGGTGCTCGTGCTCCCCGGCACTGGAGCTCGGCGTGGGGAGGGTGGGCAGAGGGAGCTTAGGAATGACCTGACTGACTGTGTTACTGAGTGAGTAGGTGGGTGGATGTCAGTTTGTCTGTTGTCATTGGTATTTAGTTCACAAGTGGAGGGGCAACTA
The DNA here is from genome assembly GCA_037177495.1 of Rhadinocentrus ornatus. NCBI lineage: Eukaryota > Metazoa > Chordata > Actinopteri > Atheriniformes > Melanotaeniidae > Rhadinocentrus > Rhadinocentrus ornatus. Next base: position 9,974,553 of record JBAMHW010000005.1, on the reverse strand, counting down.
TATTTAGAGCACTGCTACTACTGCTCACTTCGCCTTCCATCTTTCTCTTGGCAAGTCGCTCAAGATGGTTTGTGCTGATTTCAGATCAGGAGGACTTATAGCTGAGCGGGTACAGTTGCACTTACTGAAGGTTAAGTGGAAATTTTGTTAGAATGAAAATGCAAAAATGTTGCATTTTAAAGAATTCTAACTTGCAGAAGTACACATTTCTGCCCTAAACTTAAAGTAAATACAGTGATGTCTAGTTTAAGTCAAACTCAGCAAATTTAAAAAGAGTCTGTAAAGTCGTAGTGGAGAAAAATATGCTTTTTCAGTAGCAACGAAAAAATGGTATAGATTCACTAAGTTGCCCAAAGGGCGAAAGTGAGTTTTCACCTTGCAATTTTTCTAATATACATGCAATAAAAGGTGTAGAGAGAATAAAATACAATGCAAACTAGTGGCAATGATTTAAATAATAAAGCTGTTTCGGCTGTTCTTATAAGCACTTGAGAGCTGCACAGCCAACGATAAATAAATTCAGTGGGATAATATGGGCCTTAGGGTCTGATAACCAGTCAGATTCTATTTGTTGTAAATGTCATCATGTGATATAGGATGGATAATTATGGTTCAGTCACTTTAAATTACATTCATTATGATTTACTTAACCTTACTAAAGTTAATTTACTTTATACTTTTTATAAGAGACAAAAAGAAGAGGAGGGGTTAAGCTAGCAGCATGGAGCAGGCTACAGTATGATCACAGGAGCACTGCAGTGGCTGGTTAATTAAAAAAAAAAAACTGCATACACTTAGAATGAGATATTTTGAAAGCTGGATGTGCTGCTCTTCATGGTTTTTGCTCTCATTGCACTCAAAGTGCATTCTTTCAGCTCCCGCAAATTGTTTTCCAAATCTAAACTGGTAGGGAAATAATTTCTGTTAATAGTCTCCCTCTGTGCCCTTATCTCTCATTCTCTAATAGTGCAGCTATAGTAGGTACCCACTGTTATTATGTAACTGGCGGTCACCATGGGAACAGGCCCCCTCCCTACCCCATGTGCTGTACATGAAATGACTATTCAAGACAGCACATCATACAAAAAGCTTCATGGGATGGTACAGCAAGCAACAAATGGCCCAGAGCAAAGTAGAGAACACAAACACAGTGTGGGATGAGATGCTGTGCTGTTTGCTGGAGTTTATTTAGTCAAATGCTTATGGTGAAGCTACTTCTGAACACGTTTAGAACAGAAAGTTCTTATATGTGTGGTATTATGGCCATAATTTGTGTTGTTTAAATGGAAGCAGTACAGATGTGCTACAGTATTACTATGAGTAACCAGTTGTGATGCAACACTATTGTGGTGAATTTCATTTATGTTTGTGAGGCTGCTTGGTAAGAATTACATTAAGACATGATACACTTTGTGGACAAAAAAGAACCTAGCTTTGATTTTTTAAGAGGATCACACTCAATCCGAAAACCCAAAATAAATAAAACACTCTTTCATTCCCAGTGAATCTTTTATGCATCAAAACAATAATTTCTGTTGGATTTGTTAAAGTTTACCAAACTTTCACTTAAACTTTATTCTCCCTCTGAATACTGCATGGTTTTGTTTTTTGTTTTTTTTCTTATATCCTGTGTGTTGCACCATATCTGTTCTTTCATCATAAGTGGCTCATGTTACTTCACTAATTAAAATGCAAATGCTAAGTAATCAAATTAATTTAACTTAGTAGACATTGCATAACATGTCCGCCTGCAACATACTCAGATATAGTGCTAACCTTTCTCCAAGTTTTAAGCCTCATTTCTAATGCAGCACTAATTGCATTTTGTTGTTATAATGCTATCCTGTTTGGAAAACATCACAAATCCTGTCCTCGTGCTTTATGGATAGAACACCAAACATAACAAACAAAAAGAAGAAGAAAAAAAAAAGTCCAATCACTTCAAGAACCAGCATGCCAGATGCATAATATCCACTGTAGAAAACTGAAACCGGGATGAACTGCAAACCCACAAGCTCTGAAGCAACAACAAAACAATCTTACCTTGTACTTTACTTAATGACACTTATGCCCTACTTCACATCCATGTGTCTTCTTACATCGCTGGGTGGTTAATAAAAATGCATATTACAAAAATTCTTTAAAGCCTGAATAAAACAAACTTATAGATTTGCATAAAGACCGAGAACTATGTGCCGAATTTAGAAATTAGACCCTTAAACATTTTTTCATTGATTTTCTTTTCAGGATTTCTTGTACAGGTCAGTAATAGAGAGACAGTTACCCTAGATTTAATTCTAATATGGGATAAAGACGATATCCCACATGGATCAATTTATACTCATATCCATTCCAAACAACATACTTATTTCCTCATCTGATAAACTACAGCACGGACCCACCAAACGTATTCAGCACAAGCTAGAAAGTACTCGCTTCAGTGTTTTACATAATTGTTCAGGTTGATAACTTCTCTTCTTACGTGACTACTGCATGCAATGTAAATTATTTTATCTAAAACTGTACAAAAATTATGACATCAAAATAGAACAATGCTGTTTTCAGAATTTCCAGAACAACTTTAGTCATCAGGTGTCTAGTCATATATTAGCTTTCTTTCTTTACATTCTTGGCTGTTGATCAATGAAAGGAAATGTTCTAATTGCACATGAATGCATTGTGAGAATATTAATTTTATTCTTTAACACACAGGCTGAGCTGTGCCCTACCGCTTCCAAGTCCAGTTGTTGCTTGTGTACACAGACTTGCAAGTTAGCTTTTGGGTGGACTTGTCACACTCAGACGACGACAATGAGAGCCTCAGGTTTGCCTCTGCCGCATACTTGTGAGGCTGCCATTGCCTTGGCAGAGACCTATAACCCAGCTGACTTCTAACTGGAAAGGAAACAGGGCTCCTTGTTGGGGACACAAATGATGGAAGAGGAGCTCGGCTCTGACTTCGGCTTTGGCTCCAAGTATGGCTGCCTGTTTTCTGCTGGGCTTGGTAAGAAACCCTTGCCTTCCACTCTCCTGGCAGCTTGTGCAGCATTTTTCGCTGTGCTGCCAAGTGAACATTTGAAGCAAGAGATTGCTGGAGGTTCTGAAAAGCAAAGGCCTCTTCTACCATTCCCAGGGGATGCCGAGAGGCGGCCTCCCAGGGGGTTATGGGTTTGAAGCCTTTTTCCAGCCAGGATGTCTGCCTTGCTTGGGGAGTTGCAGAGGCGTGTGTTGGAGGCTTGGGAGAGGAAGAAGCAGAAGCTGATTTCTGGCCTGTGGATGGTACTCTGGCTGGTGGGGAAAGGGAGTAGCTCCTGCCAACTGCCTGTAAAGAAGGATCCAGACATGTTTATTTTAGTAAGGGCTCATTTTTGTTTGGCTGACTTGCAATTCAGCTTAGAAAATTGGGAAAACTGAGTAGCTCATTGCAAACATATTTCTTTCAAGTGCTGTATGTCATGATTAGACGTGTGCTGTTTCAACCTTTATGCATTAATATGTATAGAAATTTTAAGATGTTTAAAACAGATTAACTTCAAAAGCTTATGAAACTTTGTGAAACTGGTTCTGAAGCAGACTGAACTCTTCTTTTTTAAAATCACTAGTCCAATTTTCTTTGAATCTGCTTTGCCAGACAAAAACAATGTAATAACAACTGCTTAATGTTTAATAAGTCTACCCTTAATATATCCATACAGCTAAAGATTATATGGAAGGGAAACTCCTGTGTCATTCATAGGCTTTTACTGTACATAACAGTGCATTCATTTGAGGACAGCTGACATGCAGAAAGGGCAGTGCTGCCATCCTCTGGTGACAGATGTATACTGTCAGCAAAGAAAGGGGTGGCAAAGAATACATGGACAGATTGAATGACGTGCCCCCATGAACAGACAAATGTATAAATTTCTGAAAGAATACACCAAGTACACAATCTGGTCATATTATTGCCTATATTACTATAAATCTGCACATTTCCTATTCATATATGTAGAGCTTTTCTTAAGAGGGAATGCATATGACTATATTTATACAGACTTTGATTTTAAACAGATGTTAAAGTACTCAGGCATGTTGCAAAGGAATCCTATTCATACAAATTTTACTGCATGGCTAAGGGTGTTTTTTCCCTAATGGTACCCACTAAGGTACCTTCAAGAGTTAAATAAGCTACACTTAGGTAAAACATCTGCCCTTTTTAAATCCCATTACAAACGTAATACAACAGAGGAAATGATAGTGTTAGGTTAGAAGATTTGAATGGTTCTAAACTAAATTACTGTGTAAAATATATAGTTTGTTTTTAATGTTTTGTTTCATCATCCTTCTGTTGCTATAATTAGTATTTAAATAACACACACTCAAATGTAAAACTGTCTTTCAGGGACATGTAAGGCTGATACTTTTACTGTATTTTAGGATTTTGTCGTTGTTTTTTTTACTTAGCTGAATTTGGGTGCTCAGCTACGCACAGCTGTGATGGCATGACGCAATACGGAGACACATTATATCAGTGACCAACTCACCTGACCTCCAGAATTATCCAATGAGCTCACAGTGAAGTCCACTATTTAAATTTCAGAAATGCATCATCAGGACGTTATTCTGTAGGAATGTGCTTCTCAAGCATTCTCCTCAGCTCTTAAAAAAACAAGTTACTGGGATGATGACACAGTTCTGGCTAACACTCAAAAACTCATTTATGGGTTTAAATAGCAGTTTGCTAAATTGATTACAAATGAATTAGTTTTTTTTGTGTGTGTGTGTCTGTGTTTGTTTGTTTAATATATACAACAACTGTATTTATAGTACAGGTTGAGAAGCAGTGAAATTCTGCAAGATGAACAGAAAAGATATAGGAAAAAGAAGAAAATCAAAAAAGTGATCCAAGGAGAAAACAAAGGAAACCAAACAACGACAGAAGACAGTTTAATGGCACTGCAGTGAATCATACAGAAAAAAACACAGCAAGACAAAAGAAAAAGAAAAGAACTTGAAAGAAAAAAAGCAGTCCTGTACCAAAAATACATTTGTAACATTTCCTCTGCTTACTCTTTCAAACATTCTTCTTTGTGTATCATTTATGATGTTCACTTTTATATAAAACAATTAAGATGGGGGTAAAAAATACTACAAAGGTCTGAAAGAGAGTAACTTTTACTGGCTTAAGTTGTAATCCTAGCCTGCTCTGTGGACCTCGGAACTGGATCTCTCATGAGGCAGTTTAAATATAGTATCTAACATGATGCAACAGCTGGTGGAAAAGCCTAAAATAAAACTAACCCACTTACAATGGTGCTACGGAAATGACACTGGAGAAAACCACAGAAAAGAAAATCTAATTCATAATCAAACATTTTATGTTTAAGCAAGCCTTTGTTCATTATAACAAAATAAATTGCTGTGGTATATTATCTAAAAAGGGCCTGAAATGTTACATAATGTCTGTACTTAACATCCCTGATGATGCAAATTTAGACGTATCATTTCACCCCATGAATCCCGCCCTTCGCTCACTTTGTTTTTAATTTTTATTTTTAATAAAATTAAGAAAATTTAGCATTTCCTTCTTAATTAAAATAAACTTTTACCATCTTTCACCATCTAAAACCATTCACTCTGATTTCTCTTTGTCTCTAAACTTTCATTGCATATTGACCATAATTCTCCTCTACATTCTTATATTGTCACTCTTTTTCATTTACATAAGATTGCATTACATTTTACAAAATTTTCTATGTTAATCATAACTTTTTTGCATTTATTTATACAAAAACAGTAATTTTGACTATGGATCTAACTTTATCTAACTCTTAGACCTATATCTTTGTGCTGTCGTTCAATTTAGTTCTCAAACCTTGTGAAACTTCAAGCTCTTCTCTATGACACACTCAAATAACCTGAGTGGGTGGGGTTAAGATTGTCATTATAAAGGCCAGTTTACAGTATGTGCTCAAAATTTTCCACTTGGCAGTGTACCGCAAGAGCACAAACCCAATTATTCCAGTAAGCAAGATGCCTGCTATGATTCTATGAGAATCATTCCTTTTCAGCTGCAGTAGGTTTCCACACCTGAGCCGAGCTCTTATTAGCTGTAAACTTTGGCTTTGGAGCAGCTACAGAGTTGCCACCAGATGTAGATTCAGGTCTAGCAGCCACAGGGAAACTAGGAGCAATGTAGCTACTGGTAGGGCGAGGCTCATAAGGTACAGAGGGAGTTGCCAGATAGGGAGGGCTATTGGCCGGCTGGTAAGCAGCCTGTATTACCTGTTGGTAGGGGGGGGTTAAAGGCTGTGGGGCTTGGGGATGATAAGCCGGTGGGGCAGGCTGATGATACTGTTGGTTATATTCCTGCTGGTATGGACCACTAGGAGGCTGCTGGTAAGAATAGACGTTAGCTTGACTTTGCTGATATTGACTGTCAGGCATTACAGGCTGCATAGGTATCTCATAGGCTTGCTGAGGATATGGAGCACCATAAGGTCCTGTTTGCTGGACAGGGGCCATTTGCTCATATCTAATTGACTGATTATTAGTTGGTGGATTAGGTGGTGAACAGCTGGGGTTTGGTGCAGGGGGCTTGACAGCCTCTGCTCCTGGACCAAAGATAAAGAGGGAGGAATCTAGTTGATAGGGTTGATGCTTCATGACATCTATAACATTAAGAGGCTTGGGGGCTGGCTTTGGTTTCTCTTTATCTTTTTTCTTTGCTTTCATTGAAGGACTACTTGGAAGGGGCTGCTTTGATGCTGCTGGGGGATAAAATGGAGACTGAATAGGATTATATGCCCGTGGAGGTGGAGCACGTACATTAGGAGTATATTTCCATTCAATCGGTAAGGAAGCAGCTGGCGATGTTGACCGGCTTGCCTTGTTTGCCTCCACTGTCGCAGAGTCCACAACAAACTTCTCCATACGAGACTGCCTCTTGGCAAACATGTCAGCTCCTTTCCCTCTGACTATTGGCATCTCATAAGCTGGACCTGGGGATGATTTAGGATTTAAGACAGTGGCCATTGGGTTGATAGGTGAAGAAGCTCTTTGATCAACAGTAAAAGAGTGCATTCGCCGTGGTGGAGGTGGAGGAATCTGATTTTGTGGAGCAGTTTGTTGTGGTTGCCAAGGTTTAGGAGATGGATAGGTGTTGACTGTAGACATGGAAACATTCACAGATGTTTGCTGTGACTGAGGTGTCCAAGTATTGACAGGTGTCTGAGGCTGTTCCGGAGCTGTAGACAATGTATGCATTTGTGCTTGTGGTGGAGTGTTTGAAGTGGGCCGTTGCCAGTTTGCCTGTGGTGAGGGCTGGGGTGGAACTGATTGAGCCCAAGATGGCTGAGGTTGGGCCTGATTTTGCTCCTGGGCCCAAGGGCTGATGTGGTGCTGAACAGGCTCTTGAGGGGGCTGAGGCCATGAAGGCTGGGATTGAGCCTGGACAGGCACTGGTGCCCAAGGATTCAGATTAGTTTGAGGCTGTACCTGTGGTTGCGGCTGTGCAGCATGAATCCAGGGTGGTTGAGCTTGGGCTTGAGTTTGTGGTGGGGCCCATGCATTTGCAATAGGTTGTTGCTGAGGCTGAGCTGAGACCCAAGGTGGTTGAGGTTGACCTGGTGCTTGGGACTGTGACCATGATTGTTGCTTAGCCTGGTGCTGTGGTTGCTGACCCCATGGTGGTTGTGGCTGTGGTTCTGGATGACCCTGCTGAATCCAAGGAGGTTGCACTTGGGCTTTATTCTGAGGTTGTTGCACCCATGGTGATTGCTGTTGGGAATCCATTTGTGATTGCTGTGTCCATTGGTTTTGTGATTGTGGCTGCATTGGTTCTTGAGATTGACCCCAGCTTGGCTGCATTTGTTGTAGGTGTTGCTGCTCGTTTGAGTGTGCCCACGGTGGCTGAACCTGTGTCTGAGACTGCGGTTGCTCTTGAGACTGGGCCCACCGTGGCTGAATTTGTGGCTGAGACGGTAGTTGCTCTTGAGACTGGGACCACGGTGGCTGAACCTGTGGCTGAGACTGTGGTTGCTCTTGAGGCTGGGCCCATGGTGACTGAACCTGTGGCTGTTCTTGAGGTTGGGCCCAGGGTGGCTGACCATGTCTTTGGCCTTGTGCTTGCTCCTGAGGCTGAGACCAAGATGGCTGACTTTGAGGTGTCCAATTATTTGTGGGGGGTTGAGGCTGTACTTGGTTCTGATTAGGCTGACGTGTAACCCATGGTGGCTGTGGGGGGGACTGACTTGGAAGTGGTTGCTGGGGCTGCAATTGAGCTTGATGCCAAGAACTGGAAGATACCTGTTGTTGTACTTGTGTTTGTGCTACACCCCAGGTAGACACATGGGGAGAATCAGGCTGCATAGAAGAGTTCACCTGAACATTTGCCTCCTGAGATATCACTTGCAGAGGCTGATGTTGAGAGTCTGTCTCCTGGGGAGTCCATGCATGCTGTTCTGCTGTGTTGGTGTTCACAGCAGTGTCATGGAGAGCAGGGGGGGGAGAAGGCTCAGAGGCAGGTGCAGGGCTTGGCTCTAGTTCTTGAGCAGGGGCAGTCTGTGCTGCAGGGGCTACAGCAGGTGTAGATAGACTATTTTCGGCACATTGAGGCATGTCCTGGTTGGCTGCTTCTATCTGCGGGGACCAAGGAGGAGAGTTCGGGTTGATCACAGGCTTAGGGGCGACTGGTGGAGGAATCTTAGGTTTAAGTCGCTGAGACTGGAGGAAATTGCAAGCTTCAGCCCCAAGGCTTAGGTAGTCTTCCTCAGGTCCTGATTCAAAACCCAATTTTTTATCACTCCTGTTGAGAAGGTTAAGCAATGCTGGGTTAGGTGATACTTTTGGGGCCTCTTTAAATGTAAACATGGGTTTGCCAGTATTTCTTTTCTTTGAATCCAGTAAAATTCCCGTCCTAATTGCAGGAGTAGAAATGCGCTCATCACGGGAAGCTATTTGCTCTCCTTGACCTACAGCATCTTGATTGGTCCCACTCAGTGCAGAAGAATATGGGGTCGCCACTATGTTTTCTGTTGTGAAAGGCTTTGTAGTACGATTGCTAAAGGAACTCTGAATTTCATTGGCTTGATGTTGGACCATGCCATTGATATTTGTTGAATAGTGCTGCATTTGCTGTTGCTCTTGATGATATCCCTGCTGTTGCTGGTACATTTGCTGTTGTTGATAATGCCTTTGCTCATACTGTTGCTGCTGATATTGTTGGTATTGTTGTTGCTGTTGGTAGTTCTGTTGCTGCCCATAGTATTGTTGTTCTTGATATTGTTGGTATTGCTGTTGGTTTTGCTGGTGCATATTTACATCCATGTAAGCATGGCCCTCCATTGTGGACTGCATGTATGAGCGCTCCATAATCTTTTTTTCAGTCGCCTTCACTCCTTCTACTGGCATCCCTTGACGTCTCAACTCCTCATGTTCAGCAGAAATTTCATCCATCCTCTGACGCCGTTGAGCAAACATCGCGGCACCCTTGCCCTCCATCTCTGCTTGGTTGTTTACGTTTCTTTCAATTTCAAGGAAACCCTTCTCCAAGGTAGAAGTTAGTACACCTTTGCAACTTGGATCATCAGTGAGCAAAGGCTTACGTGATTCAGAGTCGATAGAGGCGGCAAAGGTAAATTCTCCAACCTGCGTTTCTTTTTTCTTGTCTTTGTTATCCTCGTCCTCACTGTTGCTGTACTCTGGTTTGTCTTCTCCTGTGGCGTAGCTCACAAGTGTGTACTTCTTGGCTGTAAATTCTCCAACCTGCGTTTCTTTTTTCTTATCTTCGTTATCCTCGTCCTCACTGTTGCTGTACTCTAATTTGTCTTCTCCTGTGCCGTAGCTCACAAGTGTGTACTTCTTGGCCCTCTGACGATGCTTCTTGAACATCAACACCCCCTTGTTATTCGGGTTTGGTGGTGCAGTTGTAAGAAGGAGAGCAATACGTTTACATTTGGACTTGGCCTCCTTCACCTGTTTCTCAGATAAACTCTCGTTACGCCTGAGTCCTGTGTAGAGAAAAGAGAAAGAGTGCTGCATTTACAATGGGTTAAAAAAAGGGCACAACATTGATGGAGTCCACGTGCCTCTCTTAAATATACTTAATTTTACATCTAAGTGAATAACTTAAAAGTGGAGATAAAAACAACAAAACAAAATATTTGTTTTAATATTAACATGAGAAAAGAGGGCACTGTATCCCAGAACTTATTTAGAGAAGGTTTTCTTAGTACGTTCTATCTCTTTGATCAATGACTTGAAGGAAACATTTAAACCATTTTTTTTTTGCAAACTGCATCGCTCATCAAAGTCCTAAAAGTACTCTAAGTGCTTTGTTTTCTTTTTTTTACATGCCCACCAAAATTTAAGTGGGGACATTAATGTATATTTACCATGGGAACCTTATCGTATTTTAGCACTCATATAGACTTTTACAAGGTGAAAATTTATAATATTAAGTACCAAAAACAAGGGCAAGGCACAAAGCAGTTAATTTCAACTTGTAACATTACACCGAAAATGACATTCTGTTAACAAAAAAAGTTTAAAAATACACCCACAGAAGATGTCCACAGAAAGAGCTCAAACACAGACATCAAACTATAAATACATCAGGCACTGTTCTTGAACTTCTCAGACTGCTAACTAAGCTACAAATGGATGTTTTTTTCATAAGAAATAATTATGTTTATTCTTACACCACATATACATTAATTACTTGTACCATATACATCATGCACTTATGGTTCTATTTGTCCAAATAAGCTTTGTAGATGTACATTAATCGTTATCTGATAAAGCAGTGATAAACTTCCCTGACCCATATCTTATTAAACTTATTTGTTTACACAGAATGCACTACATTAAATCAGTTATTCAGTTCATTAAACAAGCCAGGAACACAAGCTGGAAAAATACCCAGCATGCAGGAAATTTACCAGGATCAGAGGGTCTTAACAAGTCATTATCAGTAGGTTGACAAGTTTTTACAAAAAACTGTTCTTATTCAGTCTATTACATTTGCTGTAGTAAAATAACAAGCAGGCTTACTTTTTTCTATTCCTGCAGGAGTGACCTGAAGGTAGAGGAGACAACGGGAGTGAGCAACAGACTCACTTTTTCAGCTCACTTAAAGCATCCAGTTTGAAAGGATCAGGTAACAGTCTAGGGAAGCACATGCTGGTGTCTGTCAAAGAGTCACTTCTGCAGGCATCATCAGCGTGCTGGTGTTATATTTATGTCTTCTACACAGCTCAGAGGAACACTTTGGTATCCATATTCACCATAACGACTTTAAATAGATAGTTTAAGATATTTTATAAGATTGAGCAGCCTCTCACATATTAGTTTTTTACTATGGTTTGTTTTGGTTGTTAGTATTTTTTGTTGATGGCTCAATTTACACTGTGATTCTATCATAATTCTGGTTACACGTGGCTGTATCTGCTTTCATTCAAAGGAATGAGCACACTCCTTCAACTGCAGTTAGAGGCATACTATTTTGAGGGTTACACATACAGTACATCAGGCTTTGGAATGCACACATGTTGACAAATGCAATTTTGTGCAACAGAATACTCATTAAACATCTGTATCATTCACATACACAGAAAGAGAATGCACACCAGGATGAGAAAGAAGGGGTCAATAGTTACTTACGAGCGTGTCTTGCCCGATGCCTGTTGGGTTTATCTTGATCCCCGTCAGAATCAGAGTCCTGCTCTTCTCCTGGTGTCGCCTCATCTGATGGAATTTCAAATGAGATGGTGAAAGACCCTGGAGCACAGGGTCCTCCTCCCTCCTCCCCTTCACTTTGGGATTCAGCACTTTCATCGACCCTTGGGCCGCCCACACTCAGGCCCCTCCCTGCCCCTGATGTTGCTGGCTGCTGCAAAATGACCTCCACCTGGCCCAACATCGAGGAGGAGCTGACCACCATTCCATGCTGGCTGAGTGGCTGTCTGGCTGGGCATGGCATGTAGCGGGATGTGGTAGTGGTAAGAATTGTCTGGACAGCCTCTCTGTTTGAGGGTTCTCCCTCTATCCCATGAGCACTCCCAAGAGAAGTGCAGCCCACGTCATCCAAGGTTTGTTCAGACAGAGATACCTGTAGCTCCACCATGTCCCCGGGGGAGAAGCAATGCTGTATCGCCTCATCATCTTTCTTAAAAACCAACTGACGACCTGGAGACGCAGATACGAAAACCTCTCCTGGGGTTTGGGACCTGTTCCTTGGTGAGACGATGTGGAGGGTGGTGGTCTCTAAAGCCTCGCCTAAAGAGGCCATCTCACCATAGCATGTGTCTTCAGATTCACAGTCTTCAGATGAAATGAAGTGACATCTTTAGGAGAATTAGGGAAGAACAACAATGAGTGATAAAGCAAAGATAGTGATCTTAAACAAAAGCTACTTTTCATTGTATTTGCAAGGCACTGCTGACATTCTTTGTACATGCTCGTTTAAAGAAGAATTAAACATTTGAAACTTCAAGCCACCTAATTTTATTCTATTATCTTTTCTTCTGTTAAAAAACAAACAAAAAACAAACAAAGATAAGAATATCCTCACAAATCTAATTTGACCATTAATGAGCAATAATATTTTGCAAATTGCACTTGACACTGGACTAATGCCATCAATGTGCTGCACAAAGTATCAAAGCAATCAAGACGATCTCACCTTCATCCAGAAACTAAATTAAAAGGTCACTGCACTAAAGTGGAGGCTTAAATACATAGAATATAATTTTGTTTGATTTACACTTTCAGTGTGAGCATGGAGCAGTGTTACTGAACACCATTAAGTCACTGGAGTAATTTTATTCAGTTTAGTATCACTTAGAGAAAATAAAAACAATTATTTTTGTATGTTTTGTAGGTCATTTGCTCCTATGCATGAGATTCGATGGTCACCAGTGGAAACAATATTAAGGCAAATACACATGTACTGCATAATTCTGCTAGACTCAGACAGAAAATATCCATAAGGTTGAATGTATATAATATGTATTTAATAGAAGTAAATTCAAGACAGGTAGCTTTCCTCTGCTTTTAAAACAGCTGGATGCAATTGGATTACAGGCAAAAAAGCTGCATTGTACAGGAACATGACAACAACCTGGTGAGATTGTTTAACAGCAGATAAATTGATTTTTTTTTTTATTATAGCAAGAAAAGAACATGTGGGCTTATTAACACTAATGCTGACTCAATTTCTTAGTGTCCAAGTGAACCAAGACAATGAATCATAATGCAGAGAATGCAACCATTATTAATGCATTTCCTGCTACAACATGACACAATTTCTAGAGAAAATAAAATAAATAAATAAAAATTATTCATGCAAACTGAGTTATGGTTCAGCAGCTGCTTTTCAATGAGAGATACAAATCTGAAACACCTCAGCTTAGCGAGCTGGAAGGTCAGCATGGCTGACATACATTCCTCATTGAAACATAACATACATGAATGCACATGAATGGTGCAAAAGGGCACAGGCCAAAAAGCACCATGCTATCTAAATGCTAATATAATGGTGCAACAATCAGTTTGCACCACTATTTTGAACACCAAGGACCTACACTACTGCATTGCACATTTGTCATATTATAGACTCGTGTGAATTATTCTTGTGGATAAACATGATTTCATACTGCATGTATTTTAAAACAAATTAAATCTTCTAAGTTTGACAACAAACATTTTAATGAGCACAAAATTTTGTTGTTAGTACAACTCTGAGTTGATAGTGTACATACACAACAAACTACCTTTTGAGAAGTAACTGGAGACATTCAATAGATGTGTCAATGAGCGCAGACGTTTGTAAAAGAGTGAGGTTGGCACATGGCTCCCCATTGATTGACACCACCTCATCGCCATCCCGAACTCCAGCCAGGAAGGCACAACCGCCATCCTCTACCTGTGGAGGAACACAAACAAAGCCAGACCTCATGGATCTGTACCACCATGTATAACTCCCTCTCAATAGAAAAGCAGCATGAGCAACTGATATTGGCAACACCTAAGAAAGTGTACAACAGTATTAGAGCAAATTTTTTTAATTAAAAAAGAAAAAAAAATTAATTTGTTTAGGAATTTGTGAAGAAAAATATTTTTCTAGATAAACAAGTGTAAGATAAAGTTAGTCCAATATAAGTCAGGCTGTAAATAACAAGGTAAGATATAGTTTCATAATAAAAGTGTTTATTTCATCTTTCATTTCAGCTTTGCTGCTCTGTATTACAGCTACCGACCACAACAAAGCAGATCTATTTAAAGGTCAATTCTTTACTTCATTAAACAGTGACTGATGGTTTCATTTCCTTCTAATTGGTTCCTGCAGCCTAATGGTTCATTATTAAGAGAATTTAATATAAGAAAATATCCCATTAATTCAGCACAAAAGGTCAGTTTAAATGACTCTGGAGATAAATGATCATTTTACTGCCACACATTTAGAGGATATGCTCCCAGGACATATGTTAACATATCTAGTAAATATCTCAATAGCAAGCTACTATAGGAACTTGTTGGATGTAAAAGCTTTTCAGTTTTCTTGATACTTGAACCAGTTGAAAAGTATTGATTATCAGGTGAAGACAACGTGCCATCCACAGCGCAATTTATTCATCATAATAATGTAGATACAGAGAAATATCTATGACATCAGAATCCACATAGCTCAGTCAGTGACACAAAACATGTGACTGTTAAAAGGAAATCAATCAATGCACAGCACCTGAGTTTACTGTATCAGAGAAAATATACTGAATGAGATTCAGGCACACATTAGCCAACAACAGCCCAGAACTAAAAGTTAGGAGCACAAATAAACTGTGGTTATTGATTTTTCTCTTGATTTTAAGAATCAAGAAGAAAGTACCATACAAAAATCTAAATCATAATTTCTGCTAAAGTAAAAGGTCAAAGATAAAACCTCTAGAATGCCACATATAGTACTGTAATCCTGATACAGAGCTTGACAATGAATATAAACTTCATCACAATGCTTTAGTGAAGATTTTGTACTTGGAACTTGCAGTGAAAAGACTTTGTCACTAGATGGTGTTGCATGTACATGTTTCACTGTTGCAACATTAAATAAGACAGAAGTCCCAAAAAACTGTTGAAAGTACATTTTTAGAAATATGCTCCTTTATTCAAATGCATTACTTCAATTGTTTTAATGTTTTTAACTTCTTCTCCTTGACTTCCTTGTATCCCAAGTGACTCTCAGTCTAACATTAGCACCTAAGATGATAAAATGAGTCTTCTTTGTAATATACACAAAGATTTTTACAAGTTACATTTCAGAGCCAGCAACTTTCACATAGACCCACTTTTACACCATCTTTGGTGCAGTTTTTAAGAGTTAACAGTGTGTAAACAAGCCCTATAAGGCAAGTCAGTGTGCCTGTCGTTCGGGACTCACACCTCATTGTAGGGAGGATGGATTTATCTGGAATGTCACAACAACCAGTTTGTTCACCAAAAAAGGAGGGAAACTTTTGTCGTGGTCTCTCCTCCCAACTCAAATATAAACAGTCGGGAAATGTTAAGAGGAGGTAAAATGTGCTGTCTTGATCCTGTTGAAACATGCTACTTGTAGAGTGGAGCATAATATATTTACATGTTGTCAATAATATCAAGTAATAATGTTTTTTTTTCCAAAATATATGAGCTGTTGGATGAAAGGTCTTTGCCTCAACATTAAAAGATCTCAGTGTATTGTTAGCTTCTTTGTATAATTGCCTTAGTCATGTTTTAGCCAAATAGTCATTTTTTCCAAACTCTACTTTTCTAACACTGCTAATTCAGTGTGCAATATTGCTTATAAAACCTTAAAATATGACCTAGGTTGTTATTCTGTTGGGCTAAAGAAGCATGTTAAGACTTTTTGTTTCCATTTTCAAGTCACATGTTGGATCATAGCTGTCTCTAGGTTGCAATAATAAATCCTGCTCTGAGGTACAAACCTCAAACTCGGATTGAATGCAAAAAAAAAAAAAAAAATTTACAAAGCACAATTATGTATTGTATATACAGTATATTATACTGTATATACCAGTGGTTCCCAACCTAGGGTCCCCTAAAGAGCATAGGGGTCCCTGAGGTTTTGAACATTAGAGCCATTGTAATTAATGTCCACAAATTGTCCCTATTTTAATTACTAAAAGTAAGGCTGTATGTTGTTCATTTAACTTTGGCTTTATCAAAGGACAGGACTCAACTAGAATACATTATTTATGATGAGAAAGCATAAAACCAAGCATGGTTTCAGCACCGGGTGGAGCAGGGGGTCCATGGCATTTTAGTATATGGATGAAGAGGGTCCCTGAGAAAAAAGGTTGGGAATCACTGGTATAAACTATACATAATTGTAGAGTGGCTTCTACAAACAACTGAGTTGTTTGAATATTGTTACATACTATTGTAAATTTTGTACATTGTGTTTAAAATTTTTATATTTCTATATTTTTATTTTCTAATTCTTCTAATTTCCACTATGGCTAAGAGGGAAACGCAAGCTGACTTTAAATTTGATTTTTGATTTTAAGTAATTTAACACAGTTAAATTCAAACATCCATAAGAAGCAGCACTGACTTCAACTCATCTTCAACCATGGGTAAATTTACTTTAAAAAATTACTGCTAGATTATCAATATTAAAACCAATTATCTAAATAAATTACAGACATTTAGAAGTTTTTAACCATTAAAAGTACCTGATTCAAAAAAATAAAAATAAAATGTGGATATGGTTGCTGTATAATATTTAGTTAGATAGTTCTTTATTCGTTTCCAAATTATGTGAAGGATAACCATCAATAAAGTAGCTCTATATTGCCGCAAGCATTTAAGGATAACAGAGCTTGAGGTAAACTATATAACATATTATATTTTCGTGCATGTATTTCTGGCGTGTTCTCTGGTTAGGGATGTGTTATTAACATAAAAATTCAGAACCGGAATTTACTTCAATGTTAGCTTGGAAATATCAAAAGCATAAATTACCAACGTGCTGTACTTAAAATACTTCTCTTACCATTAAAACAACAACTAAAGATGATACACCTAAAATTATCCTCCTTTTCCATCATCATCTTGATCATCGGTGGCACAGAGCAGTAGATTTCACACAGCTAGGATCTCTGAAACTCCAAATATCCAAATAAAGTTCCAGGAGCTTTGACCTTAATTTGTTTAGATGCAACAGATGAAACAAAAAAACCATAAAAAGAAGCACATTTGTATTCTGATGTGTCTTTTTGTTGAGAAAAAGAGATGACTTGCAGAAACATGTAATGCTATAACTATCCTGTACTGGACGTAGTTTAGAGCGCTGCAGGAAAACAAAGCTGAATGACTGAGGAAACGGCATTTCGCTGATTGCTTGACAGCTTAATAGGGTTCCCATGGTGTACTATTAGGACTGAAAAAATCAACAACAAGAGGCTTTTTTTGTTGTGTAAATGGTATAATAATACTAGCAACAGGACCATTCATCCACCTATTACAATGATATAATGGAATGGCTATTTACTTAATATACTATATACTCATGAAATGTCTCCAAACATGGAAACTTTGCAGACTTGCACTAAAGTAAAAAAACTGCTTTGTCATTTCGTACTCCATATCTGATCTGATGGATGTTGACATGTCGCATACCTAGACGGAATACCTTGGTAATTAGGCCAAAATATCTCTTGGTTAGGTTGGTAGGTGTAATAAATGTATCTTTTAGAATATCTGGTAAGTATTAATACTCCTCCTGTTTGCTAAAACATCACCGCCTTTCCTACAAATCAAATGTAAAAAGAATTCTTTAGGAAAGTGGTTAAATTGAGCATTTGTGGACTTTCTGTAGCTTTAAAACTACAGTGACCTCATCAGCTTCGTACTCAGACCAGGCCTCCAAATACAAAGAAAAATAAACCTTCCTTATATGGACAGAGCCTTTTAAGTGTGGATAACCTTCGTACTGTACTACTTCTCTGCACTAAACAATCACTTTCTCGCAGAAATTAAAACACACTTTCCACAACAATGAAGCTTAAAATAAACATAATTTATCAGAGGACAGAGCCAAATACTGAAGAGTGTGTCTGGAGATATTAGTACATTTCTTTTTTCTTTTAACTATCAGATCTCCTCTGTCCTCTGTACAAGAAGAGTTTGTAGGAATGTTAAGAGTTATGCCTTCCAGATGAGGAAGCTTAAACCCCCAGATATAGGCAAATGCATCTATGTGATCTTATCTTATTTTAACAAGCCCACACTTAAAAACAGTGTATTTGCAGGACTCTTATAACACTGAACATACTTTGGAGGCTGGAATATGTTAAACTTCATTTAGGTCTAAAGTTAGTTGGTAAAGTTTCGCAAGGCAATTAAAATCTCAACAGGCAGGAGAAATTGTGGGCCTAGTTGTTATTTTTGGCAGGCATTTTGCAAGAATTAACTGTACAGGAATAAGCTTGTGTAAAACTTTGGACTGGTTTTTGAATTTAGCCTTTTAGGGGGGACTTTGCCTTTGTTGTTGATGTTATAAATTCTAACATCTTATAGAATATCTCAAATTTTGTGTTTTTATTAACACTTTCATGTGAACATATTGGTTCAGACACCTCAGTCAAAGCAAAAGTAAACATTTTATGATGAGAAATGTTGAAATATAATCTATAGTCACATATAGATCAGAATAAAAGTCACATTGCCTTTGGAATTGTTGGAAATGCAGCTGTGGGAAAGAGGTTGGGCACTAAAATGATCGAATGATGCTTACATTATCTGTAAAGCTTTTTCTGGTGGAGCTTTGATGTTGCAGGAATGCAGCTTAAGAAAAACATTTACATGTTCCCTTTTTGAGGACAAGTTGGTGACGGATCTTTACAGCTTGAGAACAGTGAGCTTGCATTGCAATACCATATATAGAACGTCAGCAGCTGTTCAAAGTGAAACCACCTGGTTTTATTTCTTTAGGTAGACATACACATCACAGCAAATTGTAGTCTTGAATTAGCTCTTTCCATATTTCTTTTTTTCTGTCTCTTTAATGATGATTCATCTTAAAATAAAACCTGCAAAAACGGTTAGCTGTTGTGCATGACTCAATGAATTCAAAACGTTTATGAAAATGAACTACTAAGGCACTTTTTTGTCTTGCAGTACATGGTGTGATGGATTGATAAGAGTAAAAACTGACATGCAAATATTAAGCAACATCGGAGATATGCTAAATAATTTATAAATAACGTTATTGCACTAAGTGACTTCACCAGCAGAAGGTCGGATTAAATCATTTTGTTAGGTATAATGTTATGTATTGCAATCTTTAACATTTTGCCTCTTTCCTATCACTCGATTGAAAGTTACTTTAAGTGATATGTGTAAAGTCCTCTTTCAGTTTCAGCTGGACCTGGACGACTTTTTGTTTACGCATATGGCACATATACTTTTCTCTCTCGTCAGGTTAAGAAATATTCTAGATAATGCTTTCCTTTCATGCTGAAGCTCCTGAAATCAATGACAGATCACACTGCCCTGAGCTTCGCACTCTCCTTGACCATATAAGGGTGCTGAGGAATCTCTCACCAAAACATGGCCAACGCACACAAAAATGCAGCCACAAGCAATACTGGATAAATTCTCTCACAGACCTAAACTTCACATAAGATGTTATTTGTTCACCTTTGAAAATATCAACACAACTTAAATTATATTTAAAATACATGTAGAGAATTAAAAGAAGTATGGAGCCTAAATACCCTTTAAGAAAAGTTTAAATCAACAATAGTTCAAGATTTTCATCAAGATATAGATAGATAGATAGATAGATAGATAGATAGATAGATAGATAGATAGATAGATAGATAGATAGATAGATAG
>JBAMHW010000005.1:9929967-9954578 GCA_037177495.1 Rhadinocentrus ornatus | reverse complement strand
ATAGATAGATAGATAGATAGATAGATAGATAGATAGATAGATAGATAGATAGATAGATAGATAGATAGATAGATACAAATATAAATACCTGTGAAACGAGAAAATGTGTGTATGTTTCCCCTTCTCCTTCTTCTAAGCAGAATCCCCAAGGTGCACCACCTCGAAGGGTGACGCAGATGTAATCCCCGGTGCCCATGCTGCTGACGGCTCGTCAACCAAACTTCCACAGTGCGCTCATCGAGCTGTCAGACAGACCAGCAGCGCCTTGGAATAAAGAAGAAGAAAAAAACAAAAACTCTGCAGCACTGTATAATCCCCATCATCTGAGCTCTCCCTAAGTCCAGCCCGTTTACAGAAACGTCACGGCGCGCGGACCCGCCTGCAGGCGGTGCATGCAACTGGTGGTTTGACGCTCCGGAAGCCCTATGAGAAATCACCTGCAGTGCACAGCATCTTTCGGTTATCCTGTTTAAGGAGCCCAGAGCCAGAAGCATAAAATACTTCAAAGCCAGCATACGGCCTGGATAAAGATCGAAAACGGATAACGGTTTAAGTCCTTAATTTCACATAATTACTTTTGCAACATTAGAATAATGAATATTGAGACTGAGTTCGGTCTGAAGTGTTTGTTGTTGTTTATTATCTGTCCCTCAGTCAAATTTAGTAGTAATGTTCATAGTGGGCTCCTTCTGTATCTGCTTTCATTTTTGTAATTGCACAGCTTTACCCTGACTTCAACTAATATACATTTACTATATAAATACACTAAACATTGTCTAAGATTGTCCGATAATAGGTGTTTTTCTTATCAAACACTTCGCATGTTAGAAATTATTCGAATTAAGATGCAGCTGTTTGTCTTCATAGTGTTCAGAGTTCAGATGGTGATGAAACTCATACAGGGACCATTCAGGTCCACATTCCGTGTGCTGACGTGTATAGGTTCCCTCTGCGTTGCGCATGTCCATTGCTTGGAGTCAGCTTCATCAAGTTACCTCGAAGTAGGATGAAAAAAGCGGAAAAGAGACTTTGAACTCTTCAAAATAAAGCCCAATTTGGTTTTCCAAAGCAAAAAAAAAATTGGATTATTAAAGTAGCCCTGCTTTGCTAATTGACCAGTTGTAAGGCTATTATATCTAAAACCTTAATTTAGATTTGGGGCAGTGTTAGACTCATTTGTGATGTGTAAGAAAGGTTTGTGTCCAGGTTATGATTTTAAACTTGAAAAAATAGACCGGAAGCAGCATCTTTCTCTACGGTCTTTCGACAGAGGTGGTTTCCAACAGAGCGACCGGTGCTTTGGTAGAGTTTGACGTGGCACTCTGCTTACACTGAGGGCACTAGGCTGGGAAGAGGACTCTGCCCAATATTCAGGTAAATAATACGAACGATTTTATGCCAGCTCAACTCAACTAATTTTTTTTCAGATAGTTCTCTGCTTGTATCTTTTTACCTTAGTCTTAAATGTGTTTGGGTTGCGAATGAAAACTTTGTAGTAATTTCCGCGTAGCTAGCAAGATGCTTACAGATGTATTCATTAGTGTGGTGTAATGTTTTTAATACGTCACGCACTGAGCCAAAGGTTATTATCAAAATCGTGCTCAGGCACACAAAAAAAAGGCACACACCTGGGTCCAGTCGGATCTGAATTAATAAAACATTGCTATGCTAATTTTTAAGCCTTCATAACGGTCCTTGACGTGGCATTTCTAGGAAGTTGCTGATAGAGGTAACTATTGATTTTCACAACCACCATTATGTATTTCCCAATTGCTCTTTGGTTAGATAAAACTAGTTAAAATCATTTCGTTTTTAACATTTAAGAGGTTATAAGCAGATGTCAGTACGTGGCTGCTGTGACCAAGCTGTAAGGAAAGTTTTAAAAGTTTACTAAACTAATTCAGTTTGAAATTGTTATTGACCGTGTCCCTAAAGGTAGCCAAAATCATATCTCACTTATACTTAGAGGACAAGACTGTGGCAAATAAAATAAAAATTTTGAAGAAAATAAAAAATGCTATCTTTATTGACAATAACATAAACAATAATTTCATTTAACACTGAATTGTAATTTATATAAAGTTGTCATAGTGATAAATGGGCTGCTGATGCTGACGTCATTTGAAGATAGGCTGCTTTATCTTTCAATAAGAAATGTCAAAGGTCTGTTAGACAGTGTTGATGATTGTGTGAGGTCAAATATCAATTGTAGTTGGTGTGGCTTGTAAACATGCCAGATTGGTAGTTTGGTCTTCAAAGCACAACAACATGAACTATTATATATGGGAATTGTTTTGTGTGCAGATCCACATCCTTTTCCCTAAGTTTAAAAATATTCCATTCCACCTCCACAGTTTGTCAGACGTCTACCATCTTGGTATGAGCAGACAGTGACTGCCACTCCATCAAGATGAGTCAACAGGGTTATGTAGCTGCACCCCCATACTCACAGGCACAGCCAGGGATGGGGGGCTATCAGGGTGGATTTGGAGCTAGTCCCACACAGCCTCTCTATGGACACTATGGAGGACCATCTCAGGCATTCAGTGCTCCCCCAACAGGTACAGTTTTTTGCAATTGCATTTATTGTCTTATAAATATTTAGGTTGTTTGGTGTTTAGTTAACTAGTTTAGTATTTCAACATATTTAAATTCCAGCTCACAGTTGTCTTTCATTGCCTTTAATACAAATAACATTTTTCCCCTTCTTAAGAGCAAGATACTCAATTTCCAAACTTTCACTATTTAAATTGTTTTACTATCTGAAGATTTTTAAATAAAAAGCCTGAAATGTATGTTATTTAGACTTTGATTGTTGGCAGATTTTTTTTTTTTTGCTGCATCTGGATCATTTTGTTTTATTTGTGCTTAATTGTGTATGGCAAAGAGTTTGTCTGGTCTTTAAATAGTTAATGTGTTATAGCACTGTAATTACATGCATGTGCCAAGGGCAGCACGCACAAGCGACTATATAGTCAATTTATCCTTTTTATTTTAAATGTCACTGTAAGTGTAAGACAAAGAATGCATTCCTCAATTCTTTATAAATCTATTGATACGTTTTTGCATCTTCAGAGATTACGGTCAAAATAAAATCAGAGACAGAAAAAGTTTTTTTTTTTACACGGTTTGCTTTCCTTTAAATATGCTTCCTTTAACACCCAAATTGTTCTTTTTATGACAGGAATTATGAAACCCCCAGTTTCCTTAGCTGCTGGAATGCCCCCATCTCCAGTATCCAGTCAGTACAATCCAAATGTCCAGCAGAACGGTGTTCATTCACAAAGGTAACAATCTTCTTCAAACAGCAGCTGGTTGGAATTTCAGATTTTTGAGTAAATAAAATGAAAGGAAATCAACTTTGTCCTGGAAATATTGGGGAAGAAAGTTCAATTGTACATGCCTAGCTACCATAGTAGCATTTACTTTTTACGCTACGTTTAACACTGACTGTTGTTACATGGCTCAGGTACCCTACTCCACCAGCTGCATCTGCTCCTTATGGCCAGCCTCCACACTCACCGTACAGCAGCATTGCCTCACCTGGCCCTCCAACACAGCAGGTCACTAATCAGATGAGTACAATGAACTTGGGGAATTATGGTAAGCTTGCCATTTACTCATCAGTACTCTCTGCAGAGTGTAAAACATTTTTTATTTTAATCATTTGGTGAAAGGAATAAAAAATCCTTGTCTCATTAGATATAATTTCATGTCTTAATTGTTTAGCTGCAGGTCCTATGCAGAGCCCTCCTCCTCCAACAAGCCCCATGGCCCAGCAGCCTTTCCATACACCACCTCCTCCAGCATCACGTCAGCCACAGATGCCTCTAGGCCCACAGTCACCCCACATGTCCCCCCAGATGACTCCACCACAGTCACCCCAATCAAGCATGCCAATGGCAGGACCTCCAATGGGAGGCCAGTCTATGGCAGGACCTCCAATGGGAGGCCAGTCTATGGCAGGTCCTCCAATGGGAGGCCAGTCTATGGCAGGTCCTCCAATGGGAGGCCAGTCTATGGCAGGTCCTCCAATGGGAGGCACACCCTTCACTGGACCATCACCTCTAGGTCCTGGAGGTTTTCAGCAACCTGGTCCTGGACCTGCTGGTCCTCCAGGATACCCACAACAAGCAGGTAAGAAGCTCAGTTAAGACAGGCGGTATTCACTATGTAAAAACTTTCATTTCTTTTTTGTACGACTTACAAGTCTCGTCAGTATTCTTGTCTCAATAACTAAAAATCTGTACAACATATAACTTTATCAAACACATATATAAAAACATAACTGTAGTTGTTGGTGATTAAACCTGCAGCATAACACAGTAGCGATGTATGCATGCTAGTGAATAGGAGTGTATGTATAAGTGTGAGCGCAAAATATCACAAATGAGTTGTGTTTAACGACATTGTGTCAAATCAGAGAAAAGAAGCCTAATTTAGCAAAAAGGTGAAAAGAAGGGGAATTACCAGCAGATGACTGCGTTTTTCCACAAAAACACTCTTCTGCTATATCACAAAACAAGATTCAGAAGTTGCATTTGTTGTATGTGTGTTTCTTTTTAGAAATAACCTTCTTAGTGTGCCTGTCTTTAATATCCAGGTCAGTTTGGGGGACACATGGCTGGGCCAGGCATGTCAGGGCCTTTCCCTGGAGCATCAACTGCACTGGCTGGCCCACCTCAGAAGAAAATGGATCCAGACTCTATCCCAAGCATAGTGAGTAGCCTGTTCATTCTTTTTAGACTGCATATCTTTGCATACTAAAACACCACATTCCTTAATCCATTTATATTTTTATTCATTCATTATTTTTTAATTAACCCTTTGTAAGGATTTAAGATTCAGCCTTTACACATAACTTCTTTGCTCCAGACCCAGGTCATCGAAGATGACAAAGCAAAGCATGGGGGACAAGTCTATAGTACAAACATCAGAGGACAGGTCCCGCCCCTCGTCACTACTGACTTCACAGTTCAGGATCAAGGTAAACAAAATATTCTGGACCCTTCTGAGAAATCAAAATGCATGTGGTAAATGTTAATCTGTAGCGACTGAAGAGTCATCTTCTGTTTACTACTTTTTAAAAGTTTTTATTTGTTGCATGCAAAAACCTATATGTAACTGTCATCTGTCAAGCAAGAAAAGCTGACCTCTCATAAAAGTAAACATGACACAGTTCATTGACGTTTTGAGCCAGTTTCTTTTCCATTTTAGTGTTTTACAGTTGCAAACTAACAAAAAAGAGAAAGCCAAGAGGACACAAGTGTGGAGACACTGCATGGTCTATAATAACATTCCCTACTTCATGTAGTAGCCAATAAAGACATTTTATAGTCACCTTTATGTTCTTGTTTAGGACATTTTTGCAAGAATATTAGCAAGAACGTCAAGGTGTACGATTTTGTGTGGTTTCCATGCCTTTTGAGCCCTGTTTCTATTTTTTAGACCTATGTTAAAAAAAAAAATACAAATCCAATAAAATTAGAATATATGTGACCACAAGTCACTTTAATACTCTTGGAGTCATAGTAAATACTTGTGAGATGTGTTAGGATGTGTAAATATCAGTATATACTGGCGAAGAACAAATAAAAACGGCACGTGGCACAAAAGCTTTTAGGATGAATATTCCTTGATGATGCAGCTGCAACTTTAAACCTCTATTAAATCACAGAACAATGTGTGAACATTATCTCTGCCATGACCAACTCTGATAAAGTGAAGTAGAACAAAATCAGCAAGAGTTCAGAACAGACAGTTCAGACGAGATCTCCAAAATGGACATTTTGGCTCAGTTTCTCCATCTCAACGACCATGTGAGAGCCATGTAAAAAAAAAAGAAAATCAGCTTATTCTTCTCTTTTCATTGTGAATTTTGATGTTTATTATCCTGCTGCTGAATTCTTACTTTATTATGTTTGTTTTTTTTCAGATGATGTGATGTTTTCTTCATAATTAGCTAGGATTTAATTAAAGTGATTCTTTCCTATAACAAAAAAATGTTCCCATACTAAACACCACGATTCACCAGTTGGCTGTGTTTAATTCCGCACTTTTTATTACATTTTTTTACCCCAACATGCTGCATTCATACATCCAGAGAGTTCTGTTTTAAACAGTCCTTGTTTTAGAAATGCACCTGGATTGCTGAGACGTTTATTTGTAAACGTCTGACCTTGAATGTTGCAGTGAGGATGCAGGAAGGGCTTTCCTATGATGATTTATATTTGGGCAGGTGTGTCTTCACAGTAAAACAAAGCATCACCTCTCCAGAGACTGTTACATTTTCCAGGAGTTTTTTTTTTTTTTTGCAGTCAAACAGGGATTTTAATTTGACTTCTCCCGCAATCCCCAGAGGAGTTGTCACAAAGGCTTCCTTGGTCTTCCAGTCCTCAAACTAACCTAACCTCATTTCTGCTGCTCAGCCACGTGAAGACAGATGCTGTCTTTTTACAGCCTTCTCTTCCTCTATAATCAACTAATGTTGCTTATATTATAATATATAATATGCTCTATTATGAATTTTCTTCTCTGGAAATCAGTTCCTCTTCTACTCATTCAACTCTTTGTGGTATCAGAAATTTTATATAGGGGTGCCTAAACTTCTTCACTTTGTGTCACAAGATTGTCACAGTAGAGACAGTCAGTTCTGTCATAGTTTTTTATATTTATGTACTTAATCATTTCCAGATTTAAGCTAAAAACAGCTAATTTTTAAATAATTTTAAACATAAGTCTATTAAAAATCTGCTAAAACTGCACTTCTGCTTGTCTTTTGAGGATAGTAGTTTTGCTGATAATGGAAATGTGGTCTGTGGAAACGTTAACATTACCGATGCTTGTCCTCATTAACCCCAGGAAATGCCAGTCCCAGGTTCATACGCTGCACCACCTACTCTCTACCCTGCACTGCTGATCTGGCCAAACAGTGCCAAGTGCCCTTGGCCTCCATCATCAAGCCTTTTGCCAATTTGCCAAAAAATGAGGTAAGTTTTCATTTCATTTAATGAACATTAGTTAAATAAAGGAGTTTGTAGCTATAACATACACACTAGAACATGCTTTCCTTTCAAAATGCAGAAATAATTTAAATTTCTTTGGAGTATAGGGTTTATAGAAGTTCATTTGTCCTGTGAATGACCTCCTCTTTGGGTCATGTGTGGTCCAAGAATGCCATCTATGATATTCTCCCTCTCCACTCATCCTGTCCCAGGCACCAACTGGCCTTTTTAGGCAATGTTAGCTTTCCCTCATCTGGCATTTAGACTAATTAGCTAATGTCAGATCTACTGGGACCACTGCAGAAGAAATGTATTTTACAGTTAACAACCTTGAACATATACGTCACAGAGCTGTAAATAAGCCAAATTAATTAGTGCTTTGACTTTGTACATGGCTAAAAAAAACATATTATTATGCATTCATGTTAGTTTATCCAGTGGCAAAGGTTTTGTTCACTGGACTTATTAAACGTCCCAAAGACACTGCAAACCATTTTATTCCCCCTCCCTGGAGTCTCTGGTCTAATAATAAACCTGCACGCTCTCTTGTCAGTTTTAGTTTGATGCTGGTAGAGTTCATTTAAAGCAAACATTTTCAGTTTATGTTGTTTCACAATCTGCAGAGAGCCTTGAATAAACAGTAAGAGACAGTTTCTGTCAGCAGGTGGCCTGCATATGGAGCACAGTAACAGCACTCTTTTGGGCTAAACATATTCATGGTAACTATTTACTTTCCACAGGTTATTCAACTTTTGGGTGAAATTTACAGAAACTGTAAAAAGTTGATGCTACACCGATATTATATTACCAATGTGGGACATTTCAGTAGAATCATGTGACATTATTTCCTTCATCTCAAATGACAGTGGTGGGTATACCTCAACATAGAATGCCAATGTATTAGCTTGTTGTGTGTTGTACATGTGCATTTAAAAGTTTAGAGAGGGTCAAATTAAGTTATAGTTATAAAGGATTTTAGTTTTATTCTGACATCATACAAAAGTCAAATATCCCTAACTTTTTGTGAGTAATATATAAGTTCATTGTGTGTTGTGGAGCCTCTGAGAGAAATGATAGATCAGATAAGTGAGTGAATGTGCACATGCAGCAATGTTAATGACATGGGAGCCATCACTCGGAGTGTAGATACGTACAAAAGTAAATAATCCATGATAAATAGTGTATCATGTCAAAAATTGCTATAAGGTCTTTAACAGTAATCGTTACAGACATGGTTACTTTACTGTCGGGATAGTTTTTAACAGCTTGACTTATGTCTTCTGCACTACTGTGCCTTTGTGCAGGCTCCTCTGTACGTTGTGAATCATGGTGAGATGGGCCCAGTCCGCTGCAATCGATGCAAGGCCTACATGTGTCCCTACATGCAGTTCATCGACGGCGGTCGTCGCTTCCAG
Organism: Rhadinocentrus ornatus; assembly: GCA_037177495.1. Classification (NCBI taxonomy): domain Eukaryota; kingdom Metazoa; phylum Chordata; class Actinopteri; order Atheriniformes; family Melanotaeniidae; genus Rhadinocentrus; species Rhadinocentrus ornatus. The sequence goes on along the minus strand of JBAMHW010000005.1, from coordinate 9,946,159 downwards.
TGCAGTTTCTGCAACTGTATCAATGAGGGTATAATTAGATGCTGTGGTCCTGAAAATAAGATACTACCTGGGTTAATATAAAACAAATAGCTACTAGGGTTTGGCTTGGATGCGAAAATATTTTAAATGTCTTATTCTAGTGCCAGTCTTCTACTTCCAACACCTTGATCACATGGGCCGGAGAGTGGACTTCTTTGAGAGGCCTGAGCTATCCCTGGGATCGTATGAGTTTGCAGCCACTCTGGATTACTGCAAGGTACACACACACACACACACAAACTGTTTAGCTGTTATTAAACATTCTGCAATATCACTTAATTTATATTGATCAGATTAATTGAGACAAGCTCTAAAAGTCAGCAATTGTTTCTTTGTTTATGGATCGTACACACGTCTCTTTAGTACATGAGAATATTTTTTATTTGGAGCATTTATGTACTGATTTTTCCAAGAGATATCTGAGATGGCAGTCTGCATTATTTAGCATGAGCAGCAGGACAGAGAAGTCTTAAGCTCTCTGAAAACAGGTGATAACAAGACAGCGATTAAAGACAGTAAATTAGCCGTGTCCTCATGTAGACACAGAGGGTCAAAGTTAGCTGTAAAATCTTTTTTTCACTCCACTGGCCTACTTTTGCTCTGTTTATGAACATTTATAAACAATCTCTACAGGCCAGTTAATAAACAAAAGCCTCAAATGTGAGTGTCTTGTCATTAATTGTAACTGTGGAAACATAACAATTGTGGACAATCCCCTCATGTTGCATTGCTATTATATTCAAATGAATAATTTAGTCTCTGTCTGGAGATATTAAAACAATCTTTTCCCTCACACAGAACAAAAAGATTCCCAATCCTCCTGCCTACATCTTTATGATTGATGTGTCTTATAACAACATCAAAAGTGGCCTGGTCAAAATGATATGCGATGAGCTGAAGACTCTGCTGGAGAAGCTGCCCAGGTATATGTGATCTGCATAATAAAAAGAAGCAAATGTAGAAAAATGATATGTAACATCTATTATATGCAGCTTTTCCATCCATGTTGCATTCTTAATAAATTTGCATATTCTCCCATGTGGGAGACCAGGCATCGAATCCCCCAGGGCACGAACATTAACACCTTCCAGTTGGGTCCTTAGGCAACACCCTTAACACTTAACTAACCATTGTAAGTTGCTTTGGATAAAAGCGTCAGCTAAATGACTGTAATGTTTAAAATGCAAAATCAGGATACAGACTAGTTAATATATATTCCTTTTCAAGATCAGGCCAACCATTTGTTCACATCAGCTGAATATTTTTGCTTTAACATTCTGCAGAAGGTGAAGTTTCTATGAAAGAAAGTGCCAAAAACAAAAAATAAATCAGCGTATACTATCAGCATCTAAAAAGTAAGCTTTGTTGTACAGTCAGCTCTGTTTTTGTGGTGGAGACTTAACTCTGAAAGCAAGTTTTTGATCAATCACCACTGAGAATATGATGGATTCCACCTGGTTACTCCAAAAATAACGTAGATACACTTCTCTCCCTGCTTTGTAGGTGCCAATAACAACATATCCATACTTGTATGATGTCATGACATCACCACCTAAAAACTTAGCCCAAGCTAGCTTTAGAGAAGTCCTCCTTCAGCTGTTTTTGACCCTACGTTTGTTTGCACAGGCAGTAAATTAAAAGCTGGACATGGTTCATGTAGTTCTTCTGAAAATGTGTATTTAATTAATTCAAGGTAAAACATGAGCCCCTTCAAGTAAAGCCAGATGTGGACCATATCTTTTAATAATATTTATTGGCTGGTGTAAGATGGAGCACAGTATTCTCAATCATGTGTACATGTATCTGGGTGTGTTTAAATGATTTAGGAAGAAAGATGCACTTGGCAGTGTCAATGACTATTTATGTTGACAGATTCAGCTTTTTTTACCTCACCTTTTTACCTTAATCCTTACGGTCATTGTGAATATGAAGTTTTGCAAGCTTAATAAATAAGCTTGACTAGAATGAGCCAAATCCAAGCAGCTACTTCAATTTTAAAATTGAAATGCTTTTTAATTGACTTCCCCAGAGAGGAAGGTGCAGACAACTCTGCTATAAAAGTGGGATTTGTTACCTACAACAAGGTGCTCCATTTCTACAACGTGAAGAGCGCTCTGGCCCAGCCGCAGATGATGGTGGTGTCAGACACGGCTGAGATGTTCGTCCCACTGCTTGATGGCTTCCTTGTTAACTACCAGGAATCCAGGGCTGTTATCTACAAGTAAGATACATCTAATCACAATTTGCAATGTCGGATTGCCCATCAAACACTTATCAAGTGCTTGATGGGCAAGTTTTTTTTCTCTCTTATCAAGAATAAGAGAGAAAAAAATGTTTATTGTCATATCTGTGGAGGGAAAATCATTGTATTTAATTTAGAGGTTAACTTTGCTTCAGTGAAGACTGACGATGTTTTTCTTTCATCAGCACACTGAAGAAACCATTTCAGGTCAGATGGCTGTTAAGACCTGAGACCAAACCATAATCCCTTCTCCTTTTCTCTCCAGCCTCCTGGATCAGATCCCTGACATGTTTGCAGATACCAATGAGAGTGAAACGGTCTTTGCCCCTGTCATCCAGGCCGGTGTGGAGGCATTCAAGGTTAGGCCACAGGCTGTTGGCATGTAGTGAGACATGCTGCAGCCTCCAGCAGAATGTCTACTTTTCTCTACCTGATTTGATTCAATATTTTAATACACGACAAAGGAAAAACATTACTCACATTTAATTTGAAGCAGTTGTGATGTTGCACATCAGCAAATGGAATAACTTTCTTTGCTCTTGCCTGTTCATGGTTAAATTAAATATTTTCAGGGATTTACTTTAGCTTATTGTAAAATTATCCAAAAATAAAAATATAATGTTTGCACCGGAATATTTCCAGCTAATAAATTTTACACCTCATGATTTAATAAATGCCTGAATCACCACGTCAGGATTGAGGACAACACACACCTCAGTTAGAGCTTCTTTTTAATCTTTTGCTCTCTCTCTAGGCAGCAGAATGCAACGGAAAACTCTTCATCTTCCACTCATCCATGCCCACTGCTGAGGCTCCTGGCAAACTGAAGAACAGAGATGATAAAAAGCTGGTCGGCACTGACAAAGAGAAAGTGAGTGACTGTTTTTGCTCAGTTAAAGCACATTGTGAAGCTTGAGCTGAACTTTAAACAGAAAGTGCTGGTAGCTGTTTGAGGGAAAACAGAATGTACGTCTGTGCTTAATCTACTTGAAGTAACCAGGCAAATTAGTTGTTTTTTATGATATAACATGCTTTTTATTTGTCTTCTGTAAGGAGGCTTTCTATCAAACTCCTGTTTTCATACTAATCTGAAAGTGTGTTTTTAAGCTGCAGATAAACTGACTATTGACTTAACCAAGACTGGTCCCTGTTTATCTGTAGACCCTGTTTCAGCCCCAGAGAGGTGTTTATGAACAGCTGTCTAAGGACTGTGTGGCACATGGCTGCTGTGTGGATCTCTTCCTTTTCCCCAGTCAGTACCTGGACTTGGCAACCATGGCTGATGTACCTTCACACACTGGAGGCTCTGTCTACAAGTACAGCAACTTCCAGGTATCTGCAAGTGTTTTGCACAGAACTCTTAAAAACACAAAACAAGCAGACACATGAGGATTTTTACTTCTAGCCATTAAACAGGAAGTCATGTTTTTACACACGGGCAGTCAGTTACAGCCTTCTAAAAGCAAGCTTTAATAATGAGTTTGGCAGGACATGCACAGTCTAATATAGAACTGTCTCAAAGGGATGATGCAACAAGCGGGAAGTTGCTCCAAACCCAACAACACACAAAAGCAAAACAGTGCAGTTACACACAGCTTAAACCTGCAATAAAATGTTGCGACAGAGCAGCAGGCATTAAAGGTAAATCACTATACGTCTCTAAGACAGATAAATATCTACATTTCAACACAATCCTCTTATTCTGTGCTTTATTTTGCTTAAAGTAAGATTATAAAAAGTCACCTTACTTTGGCTAAACAGGATTGCTCGTGTTACGATTTGCCTCAGTCTGCTTTTTAATGACAAGATCAGTGTCAACACTGCCATCTGCTGGTTGACAGATGGAGACTGATGGGGAGCATTTCCTGAGAGACCTGAGGAAAGATGTGCAGAAGAGCATTGGATTTGATGCCATCATGCGTGTTCGTACCAGCACAGGTAAGAAAAGCTCTATTACAATATAATGTATCAGGTAATCGCGGTCATTTTCATTAAAGTGTGTGTTTATCTGTGTGTCATTGTTCAGGCTTCAGAGCTACAGACTTCTATGGTGCAGTTCACATGAACAACACCACAGACGTAGAGATGGCAGCTGTGGACTGTGACAAGGCCATGACTGTGGAATTCAAGCACGATGACACACTCAACGAGGAGACTGGGGCTCTCATGCAGGTGTGTGTCTATAAAACTTGAGTTGATTTATAGAAAACGTGTGTTTGCTAAGGATTGTTTTGTTTAAAAATCCCATTTGCACTCTGTTTCCCAGTGTGCCTTGCTTTACACCACCATTGGCGGACAGCGGCGACTCCGCATCCACAACCTCAGTCTGAACTGCAGCTCACAGTTGTCAGAGCTGTACAAGAACTGCGAGACTGACTCGCTCATCAACTTCTTTGCCAAATCAGGTGAGTTTGCATTTCTATTTACAATAGATTTTTGTAACTTTGAGAAGTTTTGTGCTGTTAAACAAAATTAAGACTAATAAGGACTTCATAAGGATATATACTTGCTTTAACTGTGTTTTTTTACACTATATTTAACATAAATTTCACGTAAAGTGGTGCCGAAACAATCAAGTGTCATTCCACAGGAGGTAATAATGTTGTAGCTGCATAGTCTGCTGGCATACTGAAGTTTCAGCTGACTTTTGTTAAATTTGTCCCATGTATCTCCATAATCTACTATTAATCTGTGATTTATGAGCAGAAATAACTTGTGGAAATGATGACCACGTTTCACATGATGCTTAGTTCCAGTTTAATCTGCAAATATACTGAACATACAGTTGTTCTACTGACCATCTGGTACCCACTTTGATTAGTTTAGCTCCTCTTCAGCTCCCCTGTTTGAAAAGGAAAAAAAAGTGTTAAAAAAAAATCTGCTTTGGAAAAGTTCACCCTATGTAGATATGCACATACTTGATACAAAAAAATTTAATAAATTCCAATCATTAGTTAAGATGCAAAAGCAATGCAGGTGTTTTTTTTTGCCCTTCCTAATCTCATCTATAGTACTAACATGTTCTTGTATCCACTCAGCTTACCGTGCCATATTGAACCAGCCTGTAAAGAATGTGAGGGAGATCCTGGTCCACCAGACTGCTCACATGCTGGCCTGCTACAGGAAGAACTGTGCCAGCCCCTCGGCTGCCAGCCAGGTCAGTGCAGAGGGCGTCTAGAATAGGACTTCTTGGATTTTCATGCCTTGATTGTAGGATACAATACACTCCTTGTCGTGTATGCTGTAGCTGTGCATGGTTGACTTACCGCCTGTCAGAAATGTGCAGTAATGTTTCTCCATATGTAGCTGATCCTGCCTGATGCCATGAAAGTGTTCCCAGTCTACATGAATAGCCTGATGAAAACTGGTCCTCTGGTGGGCAGTACAGAGCTCCCCACAGATGACAGAACCCACCAAAGGCTGTCGATCATGGCCATGGGGGTGGAGGACACCCAGCTGCTGTTCTACCCACGCCTAATCCCACTGGTAGGCAGAGAACTGACACCCAGTGTGCTGCTCACCTTTATCACAAAACATACAGTTATCAAATCAGTTGCGGATGTACCTCATCTTAAATTCCAATCCACAAAAATGTGAATTAAATACAGAACAACTTGTCTGAGGAGAAATAATCCGGACAGGATAACAGACTCCTGCATTGTACCTTCCTTGCCAGCACAACTTGGATGCTAGCAGTGAGGTGGTGCCTGCTCCTTTGCGCTGCTCAGAGGAGCGTCTTGCAGACTATGGCATGTTCCTGCTGGAGAACGGGCACTCCATGTTCCTGTGGCTGGGCCAAGCAACCCCACCAGACCTCATCCAGAGCATCTTCAACGTGCCCTCTCTCGCCCACTTGCAAGGACAGATGGTCAGAAATCATCTCATCACACTCCAGATGAAATATTTTGTGCTTTCAGAAATATGAAATGAGACAGCCTGGAGGAATTATTTTATGTTTGGAGAATGAACGTTTCCAACGTGCCTTAAAATCATCAATGCACTTCAGCAAATATAGTCAGTGCATTATAACTCCGCAAATATTTTATTCCACATTTTATTTAGTTTGAGTCATTTGAACTTCACAAGTTGAATGTGTCGAATACATGAAACTGTGCACCATTATGTTGTTGTTTTTTTTCAGTGCACTCTGCCAGAGCTGGACAACCCACTGTCAATAAAGGTCCGATCCATCATCAATGACCTTCTCGAGAAGAGGTCAAACTCTATGAAGGTAACATATCTGGGACCTACATTTATCCTCAGGCATTTTCTTTTTCAAGAACGTACCAAAGCTGCTGCAAGTTTTCATGATCTCTGATTCCCTCTAGTGGAGCTGCAATGTAAACACATCCCTTAAAAAAAAGAAAACCTACAAATAACTCAAGAATCAAAGCAACATCCGTGACTAAAGGCTCAGTCTTACTGCACAGTTCATACAGGCTAGTTTTAATAATATTTCCAATAACCTAGTTCCAAAAAGTTTTGTTAGTGTGGATAGTCAAATGCGTGCAAGTTAAAATGTTCTTATCTAAAAACATATATCTCAGTTTTTAATTTAGCGTTAAGAAAACAAAAGAAAAAAAAGTTCCAATGACAAATTTGAGGGCAGAAATTGAGCTTATATACCCATAAATTATCTTTAGAAAATTCACAGACCTTAACTGTCAGAGCTACGGCTTCGTCATTATCAAAAGGCCAGGTTATGCAAATTACATGACTACATGAAATGTGGTTGACTCCTTATCCCATCAATCAGCAGCCACAGGTTGAGACTGGCTGCCAGTCTAGACTAACATATTGAAAGAGACAATTATGTACATTATAGCTCCAGCTAAAAAGAAGATGCTAACATGAACAGTAGATTTAAACATCTAAACAATCCTGCTGTGTTTCTGAGAAAAATTTAGTGGACGGATAAAGTTTAAAATAAAGTTTTTTTCTACTACAGTGAGAAAGATGTTTAGAGAAGAGCGGGTTTTTTGGGGGGGGTTTATTGCAGGCGGATGCAGGAGAAACATTTCACAGCTAGAAGGAAAGATGGATTTAATTAAGTAAAAACCAATCCTGAAGCACTTGTCTGTTAAAAAAAGGCTGAGGATGAATCACAACATCAGCTACACACTTCTACAAGGGCTGAAAATTTGTATATAGACCACAAAACAGCAGTAAATGTAAGATTGCTCACAAATCTCATAGAAATATTATCCTTTTGGAAGAAAGTGGGGAAAAATCTACCAAACATGAATGTTAATACTCTTATTTGTGTTTACAAGCTGACACTGGCCAAAGGAGGTGTTACCAAATGCTTCCTGTGGTAGATTCTATATATTTTTCTAAGGAGTGTTTCCCTTATTAGAATTTTAAAACAGAAAAAAACTAGTAGTTAATATCCTCTAAGTTTGTCCTTTATGGAAATCTAATTTTTTTCCATTAACAGATATTTTGACCCAAACTGTTCCCTAACTCCTGCATACCTATGTACTTTTCTAAATCCATTATCTTCCTATGAGACTTAATGCATTTAAATGAAGCATCAGGGAAAACAAATACAAGTATAGAAATCATTGTAATGGAGTGTAACTTCTGACTTTTCATTTTTTTTTGTTTCATACAGCTGCAGATTGTCAGGCAAAGAGACAAACCGGAGATGTTGTTCCGACAGCTGCTGGTGGAGGATAAAAGCTTGTGTGGCGGAGCTTCCTACATGGACTTCCTTTGCTACGTTCACAGAGAGATCAGGCAACTGCTTACTTAACCGGACATGCTTGATCTTCATATCCTCCTCCCAACTAGGCCGGGAGAAACAAAGCATCCAACGGACAGTACGCACAGCTAACAGGGTCCGTCTCAGCAGGTTTGATTGGAGTGTTTAAGATGAGCCACACAAACGTTCACTAGAACATCTGAATGACAGAACTAGAGAAGACCTTTTGAGAATCCCAAGTCCCAAGCTGCCTTTGGCATTGTTTGCTACACACAGTATGATCCTGAAATAACCACTTGTCTCTTAGCAAGATTTCTAATCAATACGGAGGAATAAATTGGACAACACATCCAGCGTTTCCCGCTTAGGTACTCAGTCTGATGGATGGACTTCACTGCCTGAGGCTGAAATACATTTTGGCATCAGGCCTACAGTCATGAGCAATAAAACATCTGCTGTGTATTCAATTAGTTAAAGCTTTTTTTTTCCCTTTGTAAATTTAGAGGGTCTGTAATACACAAAGGTATGTTTGTGGGTTTACTGTGGGTGATGTTTGTACTTAAAGAAGACAATATAAAGAGTCTCATTAAAAAAAACTTTAAATGTTTCTTTTTTTTAAAAACATTTCAACATTTTATCACAGAAAAGTGCATTATAATAACTTAGTTACAAAAACTAAGTTAAAACAAGCCATTGGCTTCAAGGACTGAAAATCTGCCCTGTAATTACACCACAAGTCATTCAAAGTGTTTAATTTACACATGCCCCCACCGATTTGGCTGAGTTTCTGTCTTTTCAACATGCAGCCATGCAGAAAGCATTTTGTTTTGCTGTTTTCAGTAGAAAATGAAGTGAACGCAGCTGTCTGCAGGACAGGGACCAACTCTGTGTCCTGATGGGAAAAGTAAGAGACAAAGGAATGGATGGAAAGGCATTAAAAGGGAACATTTGTTTTCTTATTTATCTTTGAAGTAGTCATTCTACAGTTGGTCTGTGGCTATGACACATTTTTATAGGTTTGACTTAAGCACAGTTTAACTCCAAGACATAAAATCCGACCTTAGCAAAATAATATACTCTGTCGGGTCAGCTGGGGGCTTCCTGTCTAGCCATCAAAATGAAATTCAGTCTTGTGTAGAAAGATATTTAACATTTCTGTACAGTTAAAGCATCACATTTTATACAGATAATTATGCATATTACATGTTATTCATCTGATAAATCATTCATTTTGTGTACATGGAGCCTATAAAAAGTTTTGTACATGAAAAGTACAGCTTGTGTTTAACCACCTGCCTTATATTGATGTAATTGTTGAAAGTGTTTGTGTCATAGGTGCACATGACGAGCAATTCTGTCTGTGTGGTTTGTTTGCAAACTTCTCTCAGGTGATTTCAGTACCTTACTATTCCAAGGTGAATGAAAGCAGTGGAGTGAATAGAACTTGGAAGATGGAGCGTTGTTAGTGGGATAGACTATGTGCCATGTACATTTCATTCCCAACCTTAAAAAAACAACTTCTAATTAAGCTTTTGACTCTGTTATTTACCATTTCAATTCATTTCATCATCTGATCAACATTAAAATAAGATTTTCAATGCCATTGTTTACATGTTGTAATTTGTACAGCAACTAATGTTTGATTGTAGAGTAAAAATTAAAGTTATATACTAAGCATACTGGAAATCAAGTTTATTTTATTTTAAGCAACATGTTTGTATGAAAGACCAAAACTCACCATACAAAAGAAATATGTAAACGTAGTACAGAAAGTGAGGAAATGTGTGTTTAGTTGATTATTTCTTTGTTGTAACAATGGTTTTTTGGAAATAAATATACAAATGTAAAACCTGTTCATTTTTCCCCCCCATTTTAAATAGTTTCACATTTTAAAAAAATAAGAAAATGCATTTGGGGTATGAGCAGAGTTGAGTATGTGGGTTGCTCCCATGAAAACCTTGCCAAATACAAATAAAATATCTTCATTAATTTGTTTAATTCTGTTGAGTTTTTGTTCATAATTATGTGTAATATCTTACAGTCACCACAAGGGGGCATGAGTTGACTTATTTTAGGCTACGTATCTCAATATCTGACTTAAACATAATGGATATTCAACATTTTGATGGATATTCTACGTTTTTCTCTAAAGCAAATTCATTATGACAAGAGGAAAAAGAAAATATTACTTACTCTAGGCCTGAGCGGCTCTTTAGACAAAAATCATCAGTCTCCTTGCAGTTAAATCATATGCCTGGATTTAAAATCCAGCTTATCAAAAACATGGAAAAGTGCAAATAAAAGAAAACAGTAATGTTCTGATGCTTTTCTTAAAAATACACACAAGAACACAGAAAACATGTCTTAGTTTCTTTACTAAATTAAACATGCCTCGATGTTTGTGACCGTGACTGCCGATGTGTGGACAGAGTGAATATTTATAGACATGATAAACTGTCAAATTTGTCAAAATATCCTCCATAAAAGAACCGATTCTTAAGTATACCTCCTTCTTCAGGCTAGTTTGATGGAACTTTCCTGTTTCTAAAATCCAAGTCACTATCGGAAAAAGGAGGACAGAGAAAGGTCAGATGGAAACAGTAACAAAGTTATATAATGTTCAGACACTTCTGTAAGTAATCCAGCAAGACTTTTTCCCAGCATGCCTTGTTTTTGTCACTATTTGGTGTCAATCATGCTGAATATGTGTGGGCGGCTGGATGTCAACCCCACAGAGAAGGCAAAACAACAAGAAGAATCAGAAAACTTGAAAATGAAAAGTATAATACAGAGTTTTTTCCTTAAAATCATCAACCAAACTCTGCTGCCTGTTCTTATTAAAACAGTGAATTTCATGAATGAATCTAAAGACCTGGAATCCACCCAAGAGCGAATTTGGATTTAATACTGTACATCTGACAATTTGTTGTACAATGACAACCATATAAATAATCTCCAAGGCTGCTCTTTGTGAAAACTCTTAAAACATTGCTTTAAAACAGAAAAAAAAAACATGTTGATAGATGCTTTACTTTACAGGAAATATACATAAAGGATTAAATAAAATACACTGAAAGTAGTATTTCTCTTATGACAAAGACATGGTATAAGATACTCTAGATGGTAAACCTAGCTACCTGTGTGCTTCAGTAGACAAACCATCAACATTATGGTCCAAGTTTGACATCAATACGATCCTTGTGTTGAGTCATCCTAGTTGGCAAGTAAACATGAACAAAGTTGAGAAGTTTCTTAAAGAATTCTTATCTAATGCTGTAGCTATAGTATATACAATAAAATGGTACAATGTATGTTTGTTTTCCTTAAATGCTTCCTTCAAAGACCAAAAAAGCCCATACTGGTTCGATAAGTGGGGTGAGAACACTCTAGAACCAAGCACGAGGCTGACATGTAGAACCAGACAGACGTGACTCCGGCTCAGATTCTGTACTCAATATTTGTTATGTAAGTACTCACAGTGATTTCACTTATGGCAGTAAATAAAACAAGGCTGCAAAAGAAAATCAGATGAGTAAATTGTCCATTTTAAAGTTTCTTTTTAATGTTTTACTCCAATCAATAACCAAGCAGCAGAAATCAAATACTTTGCATTGTGAAAATTAAAATTCCATCTTTTTAATTATTAATTGTAGTCAATTTTTCCCAACCAACTGCAACAAATAAACTTTTTAAAAGGCGACTCATTCCAGAGTGTTCTCACCATGCAATCTATTCCTAATTGTGGCCCACAGTAACGAACGATATTTTATCTATGGTCAGAAGTCTGCATAGCACACTGTACACAGTATGAGTCCAAGTCAGTAACTGAGCCATGCTAAAGATGCTTGTCTCTTCCAAAGACACCACAGTCAGCCAAAAGTTAAAGAACATTTTCAAAGAGGTGCATTGATCGCATGATGTTTTCATCCTGTAGAGAAAGAGAGACAATGAAATGAACAACAATGAAGCTGTTCCAACAGTGGTAAAAGCAGATGTGTCGGGGATCCAGCTTACGTTTTGGCAACAGTCAATGAACTCATCTATGGTTACCACTCCGTCTTTATTCTTATCCATCTTCTGTTGGAGACATAGAGAAAAAAAGATCAAAAAACCAAAGCCAAGAGGGATTTTCAAAACTTCTCATACCGTACTTTATATACTAAAACACACTTGCCTGGAAGAATACTTCTACATGCTGACGAGGCGTCTCCTCTTTGAGGACAGGGTACGTGCACTTTCCCATCATGTCATATATGGCCTTCATGATGTCAAGCATCTCCTGAATAGAAAAGAGAAAAGCCAAACAAGAGAAGGATGTTAAAGAAATGAATTCAGGTTGATTTGTGGATAATCCACACTGAAAAGGATGTTACGCTGAGCCACTAATTTCCTTTCAGTGCAATGTTCTGCTGGGAAAATCGGCATCCTGCCATTGATGTGGATGTTATACTTTGGCAACTATCGCCTACCCTAAACATTATTACAGACCAGTCAGGACAGAACTGGGAACATGAAGAGGACTCAGTCAATATCAGGCTATATATGAGATAGTCATCGTATAATGGCTGCTGTTAGATAAGGAGAATGTGTGCAGATCTACAGTATTCAGTCCAGATGGACTTTTGTACATCATCATATAGCCCCAAGATAAATTATAATCAGCATAGTTTAATCTAAAGCTGATATTAATTGTTAATCTGCCTTAATCTTTGGTTTGACTCAATACTAGGAAACGAATAGCAATCCCCTGACCCATAGCTGCAAGGCTGATTACCAAAAATGACGTTATAGTGAATTAATTTGCAACATAATGAGTCTTTGTAGCAGGCTTTGCTGGGAGGGTGTATTCACCTTAGAAGAAAAAAGGTCCAGTTTGGAATTTGAAGGCTTTTTACAGTATTAAGTTTCATACTTTCTTTGCAAGGACATCGGTGCAGAAAAAAGGCATTCGTGTTATTCCCCCAGAATGTGTGTGATTTAACAATGAGGTAAAAGCCTGATGCAACTGCTGTCCAGTTAAACATGACCAACTTTCAATGTTTTACTTGCTGAAATATAAATTTCTCTTGCAAACTGCAGATGTTTTCACACTTCAGTCTCTTTTTATTGAAGCATACCTCTTTAGTGATATATCCATCTTTATTAATATCATAAAGGTTGAAAGCCCAGATGAGTTTCTCCTGGACTGTGCCTCTCAGGAGGATAGAAAGGCCCATAACAAAATCCTGCATGGAAACAAGAAATTATACAAAAAATCACAATGAAAAACAAGATTACTGTTAAACCGTCAGCTCTCAGAAAAATAAACAACCTTTTCCCATGAGTCAACATTTCTGCAAGCATACAGTACCAAGCCAGTAATTAATTAGAGATGAGTGATGAAACAGCAAGCGTTAAGATGTTATAAATATAAAGGACTCATTATTAAAATAATTAGAAACTCATACTCTGTGTGGGCCCACAGGGAATCCACATGTTTCTGTACTGAATGGACTGCATATTAACCGGAGGGGCTTTATTTTGGCATAACGGCAGCTTTTCTGTCCTAATAAGCAAATATGTGTCCTTCATAAATATTAATAAAATCTTGCTGGCATCGCAAGTAAACTCCAACTGGCTGGATCAAAATGGTTGAGGCTGCATATTACACAATACCCAGGAGGAATGCCTCAGGAATACACAACTTCATTACTTAAAAGATTTAGTTTTCTGGACATTTATTGGAAAGATGCATCTTCGCTTTGATCTCATACTTTAGCAGTTGTAGAACCTACATATAAGCAAGTTTTTCATTCTTTGTCAGACTTAATAATCCAACATGTCTGACAAAAGCAGCGTAGCGTGACTCGACTTACCTCAAAACTCACAGAGCCATTGTGATCCGTGTCGAATGCGTTGAAGAGGAAATGTGCATATGTTGAAGCATCTATGAACACAACAAAGAAAAAGAAAAAAAAATTGTGATCATTACATTCCAGCTAGCACAAGCCGTACAGTAAAAAGGCTTTTTGTAGCTTAATTGTGCAACTTCAAAGAATCTGAGCTTAAGATCAGAGAGAAAGAGAAAATGTTTGGAGGAAAAACCTTTATCATTGTTTCCTTTTTTAATGCAAAATTATGTTAACTAGTGTGCCTTCCTTCTAGCTGGGCTGACAAAGCAAAGCCTCCTAATGTTTTGTTTCTTTGTCCTTCAAGTAGAATTGTTGCATAATGATGAAAGCTAACAAAGTTGCCTAAAAAACAAACTATTTTTCCATCTCCAAATTTAGCTGCAGTTCATATGATGGAAGGTCAACTTTTACTACTCTGGACTTGCAGATTTTGTATGTACTGCGTGTGGAAGGCTTCTGAAAGTCCAGAACAAAGAGGTGGTGACAAGTATTTGTTTTAAGTGGAAGCTGAAAAAAAAAGCATTGAGCACAGACCTCCTTGTGGGAAAAACTGCGAGTAGATTTCTTTGAAAGTTTCTTCATTAACGACTCCACTAGGACATTCCTAGAAGACAGAATGAGACAACACAAGTCCTTTGCCATCAATAATAAACTGAGAAAACCCCCAAGAAGCCTTACAGTCCATCCAGTACACCCTATATTTTGAACCTTCTGGATCACCAGATACAGAAGATCAACATGATCTGGGTCAAACAATGTCGGATTATAACATCTAGGATTTTTTTTTTTTTTTTTTTTTTTTTCAAAATAATCCTTCTCTCCTCATAGCAAAGAATCTTGAAAAATATTTCTGGATCCAGAAGGTGATCCAGATCACCCCCAAAATCACAAGTTCTTTTTTTCCATTTCTGATATTTTGGAAATTATCATCAATATCTGTCCATGACATTTTTATTTATTTATGTTTATTTAACCTTTAAATAACCTGGAAAGCCCTATTGAAATTTAAAACTTCTTTTCCAAGGGAGTCCTAGCCAAGAAGCAGTAAAAATTAACACAGTTACAACATGCAAACAAGCAACATCAATAAAACACAGATCATGAAAAACAGTTGCAAGTTATTGAGGCAGTCTGATAGTTTCAGCTTGGTTTTGAAGGCATTGAGGGCAATAACTCAGCCAGTTTCCAGCCTTTCTGCAACATTCCAAGCAAGCGAGTTCTGTGCAGGCAAAAGGAACAGAAAGCAACAACTGATCATTTGATCGTAAGGAGTATGAATCAACTCTTCTCTGTGTGATTAAAGCACAAATGTAGGGAGGCAGTAGTCCAAGCATAGCCTTGTAAATAAATGTGTACTAATGACCCCGCCTCCCAGTGGCCAGAGAGGGTCATAGACATGCATCATGGCTCTACAGTTGGTAAAAACCGCAGCGAAGCATGATAAGTTGTGTCCACCATTTAAAGACAAGATGACGAAGCATTCATACAAAAAAGATCACCATAATCTAGCACAAATAAAAACGTGGCAGTGACAAGACCCAAAGTTTTGGAATTTACTGGATTTTCTTTATATAGTCGTAGGCCTTCTTTTAAAGCAAAGAGACATTTTGCGCTTAACAATGCCAATAATCGAAATATGTCATGAGATTAATTGCGATTAACTATTTTGATAGTTGCCAAGCACTTATATATATATATATATATATATAACACAGTTACAACATGCAAACAAGCAACATCAATAAATAAAATAACTAAAGCACAGGAATAAATGCATAATTAGCTTTGGCTATGCTACAACGAATGAATGAGGAAGACTCAGATGGGGGACAAACGATGAGATCCTCTTACTACAATAGGACCAAGTTAAGAGTAGACATCCTTGACAAGATGCCGAGGCAGTATTCATCTGGAGCTGCCTATTGTGGTGTTTTATAACGTTTTGGACATGGCTGTACTGAATGCATGGGTCCTCTACTGGACCCAAATGCGTTCATAATTGAGCTTTAGACGTACGATACAAAAAAAAAAAATTAATATCATCTGACATCCATGTTACTTTAGTATTGTATGGTTTTTCTTTTCTAATTGTTCCCACTCAAATAACTGAAAAAAATGTGAACACATTAAACAAACATTTAATGTTATAATTGTTGTTATAAGTTAGCTGATAAGTAAAGGTTGTAAGCTAGTATTTGACATTATCTATTTGAAATATTATAATTCTATAAAGTAATACCACATACTAATCAATTAATTATTTACTTAATGAAGCTTTGTCTACTTCCAAATAATTATATATATATATATATGTAT
>JBAMHW010000005.1:9891293-9902579 GCA_037177495.1 Rhadinocentrus ornatus | reverse complement strand
AACACTGCTGGGATAGGCTCCAGCTCACCCCGCGACCCCTAATGGGAACAAGCGGTACAGATACTGACTGACTGATTAAAATATTCAAATTGAAAATGGTAAATCTTAATGTCTTTAATTCTATGTCACAAGCAACACAAAAGGCACAGCAACCGCAAAGGCTCTATATCCTTATTAGCTTCCGCCTATACCACGGTACCACCAAAAAGAGTTGATCTAAGGGTGCCGGGCTGGAAAAGCAATTCAGAGAGGTACAGCGGGACCAGACCATTTAAGGATTTAAAAACAATTAAAGAATCTCAAAATTAACTGTAAAATGCACAGGCAGTCAGTTAAGCAGTGCTAAAATAGGCGTAATGTAGTCTTTCTGACATGCTCCAATCAGATGACGAGCAGGGGCATTTTGATTGAGTTGGAGATGCAAGAGAGAGAGAGAGGCAGTAATCCAGCCGAGAAGTGATGAAGGCAGGAATTACTGTCTCAAAGTGCAGAGCAGTTAAAAATGATTTTGCCATAGCGCGTTGATGAAGGTTAAAAAAGCTAGACTTTACCATCAATTTAATGTGGCGATCTAGTTTAAACTCACTGTCCAATTTAAAACCCAAATTAGTGACTGTTGGTTTAAAAAACCTGGACAAGGGGCCCCGATCAACTGGGGAGGGGCCACTGGAGCCATTTGGTCTCCATTTTTTTCTAATTTAAATTCAGGAAAGTCAGGGCCAACCAACTCTTGATGTCATGGAGGCATGGCACAAGAGGCGTAAGAGAAAAGGCATCTTTCTGTTTTAGGGGTAGATATATCTGGCTATCATCGGCATACAAATGAAAAGATACGCCATGCTCTCTCAGCATGGACTCTAAAGGAAGCAGATATAGCAAAAATCGTAGGGGCCCCAAAACTGATCCCTGTGGAACCCCATAGGACACCAGAGCCTTAACAGACTCCAAGCCACCTATGTTAAGACACATAGTTCTACTTGAACCAGTCTAATGCAATACCTTGGATCCCTACCAAGTTCTGGAGCCGTGACAACAGGATCCTGTCGTCCACTGTTTCAAATGCGGCTGTTAAGTTGAACAGGACCAGAACCACACAATCTCTAGCGTCAGTAGCTAGGAGAATATTAACAACCCTGAATAAAGCCGATTCTGTGCTATGCAGGGATCTGAAGCTAGATTCGAAAGACCTCAACGATGTTGGGGTGGTCCAAGAATGACCTTAACTGTATAACTGTAAGTATACCACTTTCTCCAAGATTTTTTATATGAGGCTTGTATTGCTCTGTTCGCTGTACTCAAAGTTACATCTAGGAAGACAGAACTGATTGGTGTGTGATACACAGAAATATTCTGAGATAAAAACAAAACAAAAAAGAAAGAAGTAAAATTATTAAAGGGGGGAAAACGGCAATAAATACCCACACAGTTGTGTTTGTTTACTTGGAAATCCCTGTTTCTTCTTCTACTGCTGTTTCCAGATAGACAGCAGTTCGGGTCTGTCAAAATTATTTATTCCATTCAAACATGTGATGCATATAAACACGCGTCATGATTGGAACAATTTTTTCACTCTTATGTAACGTAATTTAATTAGTTTTCCGCACGTAAACATGGCTGTTGTCACTGTAATCTCACAAAAACATAAAGGGCTATGAGCCTCTTATCCCTAAGAATAAAAGATATTTCATTCTAAACTGTAACACAGACAATGAAAAACCTAAAAAAAAATAAAGTCAGAGCTCTTCAAACAGCTCACAGATCTCTATTTCTATGTTAAAACTGACCCATATGAAATCGGTCCAGAATCACATCACCCAGAAGAGGTGTGTTACACTGTAAAGCGAAATCCAGAGCTTTGCCTTTGACAGAGATATGAGCACAAAAAAACATGCTCTCTGAGAGACTTTTAAAACAAACACCTTTTGCTGCAAAAAAGTACATAAAACGTCACATAGTAAGACAGGTTGGTATAAAAACATCAATGTTACTTCTTCACACAGCAAGTTGCAGTTTGTTGTTGTATGAATGCTTCTATCATATCCTGCAACATCTATTTAGTCAACTTATTTCATATAAAAAGATTGACACATACAATCTCAAATGTTCATATTTAGCTTAAATAAACTTAAATTTGTCTTTCAATCCTTCCTTGACAATAAAATACAGTTTGGTACTTTGAACAACTCGCTAGGCAGAAATATTAGCTTAGAAAACAGGAGAAAACAAGATAAACTGACTAATAACACAATTATCTATAAAGCTGAAATTCTTTGACAGTTATTGATCATGTATTATTGATTAACTCTTGCTAGTCCCAGCGCCTGAAATGTAAAGAAACCCAAATTAAAATGTTATAAGATTTGTAAACCATCTTTTTAAAATTCTGAAAAGTTCTTCTCAGAAAATCTATGTGCTCCTGATTTCTTTCCACCAACCTAAAACTCTACAGCGGATTGTTAGGGTTTAAAACGACTCATAGCTATGAAAGCCAACGTATTATCTGGAACCTGTCATCTTCAAAAACTATCTACCTTGACATGGAACATCATTTCACTCTAATTTTCAACCCCTTCTTTTTTTCTAATCTCTTTCTTTTTAACTCTTTTCTTCTCCTGATAACTGCAAACATACATGCATCAATATCTATATTGACTGCTTGTCAGTTTCCAAAAGTTCAGGCAGCAGAAATTCTTTAAGTAATTAGATTCTGAGACACGTTTGTGAAAAACAGATTGCATTGACAGGCTAACAGAACCAGAAATGTAGACTCTGCTGTCTGCATCATCTCACCGGGTCAAATAATCAATATCATGTCTGCTGCATGTAGAAATGCAGTGAAGGGAAAGCAGCTCGTAACTGTTTAGTGAAGCATGTAAACGGTTGTGCTCAGCGTGATGTTCACTGTTCCCCCGAATGGAAACACTGCTCCCGTGTGCCTTTGAAATAACACAGCCACATTCTGTTCTCCATCAAAACACCTCTTCCAGGTCACGAAACCTTTTCTTTTCCCTCTACACTATTGCATTGCTCACCATCATGTCTCTGTTTGCATACAATGTCTATAAATATGAATACAGCTTCCACAAATTTTGATTGATTGTTCTAATTTAAAAAAAAATATGTTTCCTAAGCAGTTGTCTGATGGATGGGCTGGTTTTGTGTACAAACTGCTTACACACTGTATTTAATGAGACAACTGTAGAAGGTCTTAACTACACAGTTTACACAGGACTGACACATTCTATGCGTGGAGAACTTTATAGTGACCATACCTGGTACACTGCAACCGGTTTCCTTTGGGTTTATGCTGAAGTGGATATATGTGAAAAAAGTTATGTTCCCAGAAATCTCATTGTGCTTTGAGCTACACATAAAAGCAAGCATAACATTATACATTTGAAGGCTTAAAATTTCAAAGTACAGTTTCCTTTTTCTGGGGTCCAGATAACACTTGCATCTCTTGTAACTGGATCTTTTCAGAAAAAACAAAAACAACTTTCTAGCTGGCGTAAACGGCAATTCTATCAAATTAGCAGTTTTCTAATTAAAAAAAAATCATAAAAGTTATTTCACTGAGTTAATTAATTCTTTGTCGATTTGAATTTCAAGAGCAACCCTATGAGTCCAGGGAGCAAACACTGGAAAACAAGAAAAAATGACATTTGCATCATGACAAATTAACATGCTTTTTCCCCCTATTTTAGTTCTGAAAGTTTCTTCTGCATTTTCTCCACGTCTTACCCTCCGAGAAGCTGATGAGTCCCAGAAGGTGCAGCAGTTTGATGGAAGCGAATACGAGCACCACAATGCCCACTGTCTGCAGTCCCTCTGTCTCCCAGATGGCGCTCAGCATTTCTCCACCCTCTGTCCTCTCGGTGCCACCATACCCCGATCCGAACCCAGACCCTGAGCCGGCCTCCTCCTCCTCTGGACCGCCGCCAGGACCGGGACCGGCACTCCCACCTGGCCCCACGCTCCAGTTCCCCTGCACCCACTCCAGCGCTATGCTGGCCCGAAAACACCGGCCGGGTGACTCCCGGCACCCACCTACAGTTCGCTCACTCCCTAAATCCAGTCTGGGTGGAGCTGAGATGGGATCAGGTTAAAAAAAATAAACAAATAAAATAAAAATCAAACAAGTGAGAACTGACCTCAGTTTTGTTAGAAGTCCAAAGTCATTAACTTTAGCTCTCACAAAGTCACTGGGAATTTAGAAAAGATGGCTCAAAGGGAAATAAAGTCCACGCATGTTGAACTTAATGCTTCCTTTTGGTTTTTCTTTCCTCTCCTCTTAAAAGAGAAGGCGTGTGGCAGCTGTGTAAAAGCAGAGAGCAAATTCTGCTCTCCTTTGACAGTTTGTGGCTCTCTTCTACTCTCTCAGCCGCTCAGGCTGCCTCTCTGCAAAGTAAAGGGAGAGAAATTGAGAGGGAGTGGATATGAGTGAGGGAGGGAGGGGAGAGAAGAGGCAGAGCGAGGTGAGGTGCTAGAAGATCCTAAACTGCTCTGGAGCTTTATATATAACTTGAAAAACACTAAAATGTAAATATAAGAATGAAAGGAAGCCAAGTTTGGTATGCACTATATAATAAAACTGTGAGAGCAAGTAAATGCTGTCATTCAGAGAGGACTGAGATTAATGGAAAATAAAAAACATAAAATTGTATTTAAATCAAGTTAATTTTCTAACTTGGGATCAAGTACTCAAATCACCTGGTGAGCCATTTTGAAATACTATACTTCCCTTGACCCTGCCAGCCTACCTCATCTATTTTATCCATCCATACCTTCTTATCACTCCCCATCCCCTTATTTATTCACCCTTCCTCATTCCAATCCCCATCTTTACCTCTAATCTTCCCTCTTTATTCCATTCATCTATTAATTCTTTCCTCTTTTTCAGGCACCACCTGAAAGGGTTCTAGGTTAGCTGAGATCATTGTGGTCCTGAGACATAACTCGAATCCTAAATCTCCTTTTTCAAGCCTTGAGCTATATGATGCATCACATGAGCCCATCAGGGAACCCTCAACTCTATCCAGGGTGAATCAGGCAGCCGAAACCATGCTCAACTAAAATCTGTTTTTACTTTAATTAAACAGAAACACTTTTATGGATGAAAAGCTAGATTACATGGTAATGTGACATTTCAAAATCCATTAAAATAAGGGTGATAAAAAATTAAAGGAGAATGCATCATTGCATTTACATTGAAAGCCAGAGGAAATATGATGTATAATTTAATGCCAACAAATATTAAAACAATCAGACATTTGCCCTTTGGCTGAATTTAAAGGCCATGAAATAGAATGGGGAGATTTATTATATCTTAGCAGTGTTTACACATAGCAGTGGGTTGATTATATTATTAAAAGTCAAGTATTGACTTAATTTGATAAAATGTCTTGTTTTCATACAGCTCAGATCACACACACTGAAACATACTGGACTAACCCAGTAAGTCTGTGTGTGAAAAGTTGGAATTCGTCAAGAACAAATGAGTGAAGACACCACCATCTACTGGCCCTGTGTAGAGTGTGACTGGTCATTTTCATCCATCTTTAAGCAATCATTTCTCTATTATTCAGAAAAAAAAGAAAACAGAACTTTAACTGAGTTCTACATGGAAAATTAACGAGCTAAACGAAGCTGTAAACACCACAATGCTGGAACCTATTGGATTACTCTTACTGCAGTTTTTCCCAGGCTTTGCCTCCATCTACAGTACAATGAGCAGCACATCCGTCATGTTAATGCACAAAGGCATATTAATTGCAAGCATCACTGCAAGATATTATTTTGGCACCGTGAAAGGAGCCGTAATTCACCACTTACTCAGTTGCTCTGTGACAGATAACCCAGTGATGGGAAAACACACATTTAATTACACTCAGTCATCTGCTCATTGCTAAACAACAGAGAGGAAAAAAGAGATGTAATTCTGTTGTTTTTTTTATATATTAATAAAAATCAGCATAATTTGTTTATCTCCTGGTCATGCAATAAGGCATTTGATCCTTATCACTAAAAATGAATGAAACTGATGAATTTGTATCAATAACAATGCATTAGAAGAATATGAGATGAATTTGTTATTGTATTTAGTTGTGTATTGTCTAATAAATCAAATAAGTTAAAAGGTTTTCAGGAAGCTCTAGTGGAAAGGCCAAAAAAAAAAGCCCATTTACAAAACCAATGCAGCTCCAAATGACAGAAAGGTTTGTGAACATAGTGAAACATTAAGCAGATAATTTTCTCTACATTTAATACAAATAAACAAAAGACCACCACCTGACCTAATTTAATCAGGTGGCAAGGAACACAGTCCTAGTGAATCAGCATTTTCCTCTGCATGTGTATAAAGACTTTTTTCAAATATTGACACTAACTGTTGTGCAAACAGCGTATTTTTGCAGCCAAGAAGAAATTACTATATGTTAAATTCTTTTTAATAGTTAGTAGAAAATGAATATGTGGTCTTCAGGTTTCCCTTCAAAGACACAACACTTCTTGAATGTTATTGTAGTCAAGTCTAATCTTGGAGAAAATGCAAGATTTGTTCAAAGAACAAAAAAAAAAAAAAAAAAACTGATGTCGGGTACAATTTTTGAAATACCAGTTGACCCAACAGTTGGATGCTGAAGTGTCTCCGGGGCAACAGCATCCAGCTCTAAGCAAAGGTGCCACTCCATCAGTGAAGCCATCATCACATCTCAAGCCACTGAAAACACATGCACATTGTTCAGCACAAGCTTCACTTTCCTCAAAGTCTTCCCCCCCCTTTAGAAAAACTGCCTGGGCTCAGCTTAATTTTTTTTTAATTCACATCAATCAATCAATCAATCAATCAATCAATCAATCAATCAATCATTTATAAAATATGAAGGAATTATTGACAAACTGTAACCTCTAACACAGAGACACTAAATAAACACAAACTATTGAAGATGTTTTCAATAGAGGTGTGTGGATTTATGTGTACATACACGATGTGAAAGCAAGTATCCATGTGTTATCAGTCATGATTCTGTCAATACAGCTGACAAACATAATTTACTTAATGAGGGCCATATATTAAATCTCTGCAATACAAATACCACAAACAAGATTGTTTCAGGAGGTACGCGCTGATTGTACAACTCAAAATTTTATGTTTTATGCTGGGCTTACACCAAACAATTTTCACAGTCGCAGACGAAAAACTAAAGTCTTTAGGAAATCTTATGAAGTCTTACTGGACTCACAGCGTGCTCCAGTCATCTCCATCGTTAGGTTTAAGGTGGTAATCTGCGCTGTTTCATGTCAGTCTTTCCCTAGTCTTGGGTCTGCGACAATATCAAACATGTTTGATATTATAGTAACCCTTTTAGCCACAAACAAATTTTCAGTTTCCACCTGAGAAACAGTTAAAGGTTAGATATCATACAGTGATAATTCACTTCACAAGATAAAAGAAAATCATTTTCAATGGAAGAGAAAATGGAGGCTGTGGAAAGTTCATGCTGTTATGTTTTTGAACAAAGATCTAACGGAGAAAAAAAAAGTCTTTTGAAGAACTTGTGTGGGGGAGCGGAACAACTGACAATCCAGTGGTGTTTGCTGCTGACAACATAATGTCGCTCACAAAACATTAGATTAAAAGGGCCATTAAGATGTTGCGCGTCTCATGGTGACAATTCTGACTGCTGACAAACGTAAAGGACATCTACTGAAAGGAGGATTGTCATTTTCAAAGTCATATGACTGAGATACACAAGTTTAAATACAAGGCATTACAAATTTAACATTGTGGTCTCATGTAGACCTAACTTGTCTATTGATATTTATGCCTCTTTGAAAATGATCAATTATTTTATTAGCATCCTCTGCTGAGTTGGATTATTCTCAGAGAAACATGCTAATAGTGATTAATTATAATAACAATAATAATTGGGATATCCAAATTCCAACCACT
Organism: Rhadinocentrus ornatus; assembly: GCA_037177495.1. Lineage (NCBI taxonomy): Eukaryota > Metazoa > Chordata > Actinopteri > Atheriniformes > Melanotaeniidae > Rhadinocentrus > Rhadinocentrus ornatus. The sequence goes on along the minus strand of JBAMHW010000005.1, from coordinate 9,894,628 downwards.
TTGATAGTTTACATTTACATGCCATCATCACTGAACTAAAGGGCCTCAAAGGACCCTTGTGCGTTCTAAATAACCTCTGCAGGATAGCCTCTCCAAATGATGCAAGCTGGAAATGTCAAGCTGCACTCATGTCAAGGACACGGACATGTCTGAGTCCAAATCCCTTATCTTTGTAAAAGGCAGGAATGATCCGAGTGACAAACCTGCAGCCTTTTTGTTCATCTGTGTCTCTAGACCGACATTGATCTTGGAAGGGTTTTTTTTTTTTTTTTTACTCATTTATTGCTGCCACATGTCCTGCCAAGGACACTGCTTAAAGTGCAGCTCAATAAATCAGACACATCAGCAAACAGTATAATTAAAAAATAAACTAAAAAGAAAAGAAAAAAAAACTGCTGAAAAAGCACATTTTACATTAAAGAATGTTTCTGTTTCCTCTTCATAATTTAATAAATAGCGGGGATGTTTCACACGTTTCCTTTAAAAATCTTCAAACCTATAAGTAAACCATAGAATAAAAACAAATTCCACATTGCAGGTCCGCAGGTGCATGCATAACTTGACGGAGTTTTTTTCATCCACTGTAATAACCTCTGGAGCTTTATTACTTTTCCTCAACACACTACATGTGTAAACCGAACAACTCCCAAGAACAAAATTTGCATCAAGTGTTATCTTTTTTTAAAGCATACCTTAAGCCTCTGTAAAAGGTATGAAACCGGCATAAGGGGGAGGCAGCGTTGGTGTAACCATCATCAATCAAACTGACAACCTGTAGATGGGCAAGGAGGCAAAGATGAGAACGGCCCGCTGTTTACACATGAGCTTAAAGTACAAGTGGCTGATATAATTAGGTTACACCTGCATGGGTTTGCTCAGGCAGGCATGCAAAGCAACATTAGAGTTGGGCTTGTGCTTTCTAAGGTACATTAAAATGAGCTTGTCATATTTACTCAAGTGGTACCCTCAAAGGGGAAAGTAATTATGAGCCACGAACCAAGGAAACCCTCAGTGAAGCAGCAAGGCAATCAACCTTGGAGTAACTATTATTGACATCTTACTTCTGGACTTATCTGCTTACTCACTCAGACAACTGCCTGCAGACACTTGTCTTGATGGAAATTTAAAGTTTTCAACCCTTTAACCTCAAAGCAGAAACAATTGAAGCAAAGGAAGTTTTGACATGCCTATCTCAAGTGTTTCATAACATAATTTTAAATATTAAATATTACCCAAGCTAAAATATATCCATATACTTCTTGTTTTATGTTATTACATGCCCCTTATTTTGATTCCTGTAAACATTGTCATGCTCTTTATGTTTCTGTGTGCCCATTTAAAATAATACTATTTTTTCCCTTAGCTTGAGATGTAGAAGTACATTTTTCCCCATCCAAACTGGTCTTGTGTGAGTTCTACATTATTAATTTTCCACTTATATCAGTTGTGTTCCAGCCCATGTATCCATTATAAAGCTGCAAAAAATCCTCCCAATCTTTGTCACAATGAATATAAAAGCCAATAATTAAAACATTAATCAAGCAACAGAAAATTAATGTTACAAATCTCTCATTTCTATAAATTTCCTTGAAAAGGAAATGAGGCTTTAGGTTTCAGGAAATTAAGGAATATGACCCTGGAGATAATCTGTACATGAACACATAGTTCCATCCTTGCCAGTGTACCAAATGAGGTGCAGGTGAAGAAATCAGCAATGGTCACCGTGACAGCTATGTGAGTAAAAGCTTTACTGAAAATTATGCTCTTAGTTTGGCGTCTATTTGCTTAGCAACATCCAAGCAACAGCAACTTGACCCATCTTTGGCTATATGCCTGCAAGCTCAGAAACTAGAAAAAAATGGAGATGCAAGCAGAGTATAGGACATCAACTGCAAGTTCAGTTAAAGGTCATCAGTCCCTGAAAAGCCATTCATCTTCACTAGAAATGGCAGCCGTCTCGCTACAGCAGGTCCACCAGATTTGTATCATTCCACATGATTAGTTGTAATGTAAATAGAAAAGCCGATGGCATTATCAACCGGGCAGTGACACAAAGCTCGGGGGCAGTGTGCTAGAGCAGATAACATTGACCTGCTTTTCTCCTATCTTAGCCAGATAGCTCCAGCATAGCTATCAACATGGACGACATGTCGAGGCAGAGAGCAGGACATGGGTTTTCTTTGCACAGCCTGCCTGTTATCAGATTTATGGTGTACTATCCGTAAGAAACAAGGTGTCAGTCATGCTTTACCTTCAAGTGCAAAAGTCAATCGAAAACATGCATTAGCGAGGACAGTAAAAAGAGAAAAGACAAGGGTGAAATAAAATGGCAGACAGAAAACAGGATGGCTGGAGCCACTGTCTGGAGATGAAATATATAGGGCACAGCTCAGCAGCAAGGAAGGGATGCAGAGAGGAAATCAATACAATTGGTTATTTATCAGAAAATAGTAATAGTGGGTATAAAATTATATAAGCAGCTCTGTTAAATCAACATTATAGCATTATAATATTCAGCTCTGTAGTTAGAAATGATTTGATCTCTAAAAGCAATCAAAATAGTAAATGCTTACATTATTTCTTGGCTGCATGTACAATACGAAGCACTAAATCTTTAGTCACAAAACTGAGACAGTTTGAACCAAAGAATAAAAATGTGAGAGGGTATCTGAACTGGATTTAGCTTGCTAAGACTTTTTAACTCTGCTTCGTTGTTTTCTTTAACATGTTTGCAACAACAAAGTTGTTAGGCTGAAACTGATATATTGCTGTAAGACTGGTTAAAATCTAACTTCTATAATCTTTTTTCTAGTTTTATTTCATCATGTTAATCCAAAGTCTTTAAAACCTGAGGGTTCACATGACCCCCAAAGGTCTCTATGGTTAGTTTGTTTCTCATGCAGAAATAAGGGAAGATAAATAGTTTTTAACATATTTTGCTGCTCAAGAAAAAAAAAAAAAATTCAATCACAGGAACAGTTCAAGAAATTTATGTCAGAGCCCAGGAGTTGTTCAGGTACTATTTCTCTTCCACTCTCAGGTTTGTGTGTTCTTATTCCCTGCTAGTAAAGTTTATCGCACATGTTAGTCCCGCTTTTTTAAAAGCCAGTTGGGACATTTAATAAACACATATCAAGATCTGGGTCTGGGCCAATTCCAAGTCAGATTGACAAATACTTCTTCGTTGGTGTTATTTTTATTACTTAACTTTTCTGATTTTTATTGATTGATTAATTGGGTGCTGTCAAATCTTGCAAGAAAAACAAGCAACCAGCTTAATGAAAAGAACCCAAAAAAAGTGACTTGTCTCCCTCCAAATAAATTTTATATATATA
>JBAMHW010000005.1:9864314-9882276 GCA_037177495.1 Rhadinocentrus ornatus | reverse complement strand
CGTCCAGTATGGTTAAGTGTCTTTATTAGTTTGTGGAAGAAAATGAATAAATAATTCGATCAGCCTCTCATCAACTTTATCCACTGGTTATTGTTTATAGAAACGGTGGTTACCACACAGATTCAGCCACAAGATCCAGATATCTGGCAAAATGTGATCCCAAACTGACCAATCACAAGGGAGAACCTCCGCGTATCCGTCTGCGTAGCAGGGGTGCACGTCAGGTCTGGAAGAGGTGCGCGTCCAGCCTCTGGGGAGCTACGCCGAGCCTACAGCGGTTACGCGGACGCAGACGCCGGGCAAGCATAAATCCGCCTTTAGGCCCACAGCTCGCTAACTTGGGATAGTGTTAAGACCCTGGTCTGAAAATACCTTGTGGTTTGTTAAGAGCATTTAGAGATTCCCTTTAGTAGTGTGCACGATTGTGTTTTGATTTAAGAAATTGCCTTATGAATTAAGTTTATATAGGATTTTGGTTTGTTTCATTAGGAGACCTTTTGGTAATGGATATTGGTTTATTATACTGAAAACTCTAATTTGTAAAATTAAAGGTAATTATATGATTTTATTTTCGAATCGGTCCGGCTGGTTTTGTTATTGACCCCTTAGCTTTGAAAAGTGGTCGTAACAGAAGTTACAAATATAAAGAAAGATAAATGTTATATAATATAAATTTATTTTTATTTTTTACTGTCATTTGTCTAACTGAAGCTGTTCACCTGATTTCAGAGCCCTTATAATCACTTCTTACCAGTGGGATCTAAATGTTATTGTTCTGTCAATACCTTAATTCATTACTGGGGATGCATTTGATAGAAACATGCCTGGTCTTCAGTATATCTCATCACAAAACATTTTCTATAAATCAGCTCATGACCTGCATGCAATTTGTTTGTCCAGTGTTATAATATGTGAAGTATCTTTTTGAGCATTACGTTTTGGAAAAATAACATTGCATACTGGTGTACTCCCAGACTGGAATCTTAATCCATTAAAAATTGGGTTATAACCTAAAGAGTACATTTAAAGCTTTGTTCAGTCATCATGGCATTTACATGTTAAAAAGCTTTAAATATAGATAAATGTTATAAAGTTGTATCACACAATGTTTAAGTGGACAGCGAATATCTGACCTAATCCCACCCACTCCCATCCGCTAACAATGGCAGGAATCATACACAACAGAAAATAACCTACACGAGAGGATCCAGAAAGACAAAGGAGATGGTGACATGGCATGAAAAGTATTTTACTAAACACAATGCAAACTTGTTCCACACAAAGATGAGCTACATGAAAGAGGGTATATTAGAAGTGATAATGAACACAGCAGTGTGGCTTTGACCATTTATCTGCCTCATTTTTCCAAAGTCACGGTTGATAAAAGCCACATCTTTAGTTGGATAATTTGCAACCGTTGTCAGCTGTCACATCCCAGTGCACTGGTGGCACACCACTGTCACTCAATGTCACACCACTAAAGAGAAGCTCAGAGAACGAAAGAAGCCCTTTGTATCAGGCTGTGTTGCCAGTCTATTTTTACCCAAAAGTCATCAAGTCAGAAAATACCACAGAGCAATAATTAACCTTAAAAGTTTCTGTTTTTGTGGCGTATTAGGTAAGTCTTTGAAAGTATCTCCTTTTATAACTGAACAATAAAGTATAATAAGGCTGTTTCATTAAAAATGAAATGCTTTCTTTACTCTTGAGGATTTCAAAGTGACTTAATTCTGCATATTCCTGATAATTACCGGCTATAGTTTTTCCTCTAAGAACTGGGTTTGGAGACTAAATTTGACAGACATATTTGCACTTAACCTAACCTACAACTCACAGCTAACAGACATTTGTCAAGTTGAGAACTTCTCTTATGTCTGTTCTTTTTATACACACTTAAATCTAGCTTAAACCTTTAAACCGTTAAGACACAATGACCAGCAATCTCACTGCATTTCTCTAGAAATTCTTACCTCAATTAAAGATTCAATCTTTTGTTTTTTTTCTGCTATTTGATAAACGTTTAACAGTGTAAATCAATTTTCATATGCATTTACTGCAGTAATTCTGTTTCAAAGCTGAAATCTTTTTAAATGACAGACATCTTTGATGCATTTTTTTCACAGTGGGAAAAAAATGTGCAAAAATTGAAATATTTATTGGATAAACAGGTCAGTCAAGAAAATTGGTCCATTTTACATTTCTAGAAAACAAAAGTACATTACATACAGTACATACACTGCTCAGCCAAAGGAGTGCAACGTCCCTGAGAAGTTTAGAAGTTATGCAAGTCTTCTATTTGTTTTCCCAACTTTATTTAAGTATTTTATTCTGCCTTAAATAAAAGGTGACTGGTGTGAAAAAATTGTAGGAATAACTTTGTTCATGACTTAAAATGGTAGCCTTACATTTATCACTTGGTGGGAAAGGTCTATTGACTGCTGATGCCACGGTATTGCAACCAAAGATAAGTAGAGACAAATTTCTACAGTGTAAGTTTGGATTATCTTCCTGCTACCTCTGATACTATGATCTAAGTCTATATTTACATGACTGTAGCGTGAAGTGGCATGTTGATCAAGATGGCGTTAAGCATCTAAATAGTTCAGATGAAAGCCAAACAAGCTAACTTTCTGGATTCAATAATTGCAGGGAAATCTGGTTCAATTGGAATCAGATGAGGAATTGCAACAGCTGAGTAGCAAAGTAGCGTAGATATTAACACATTTAGCAGTTAACAAGGCAGTCTCTTCTCAGTCTGTCAGCTCTTTTAAGGTTAACATTATGCTTAGACTCTGTTGCCCTTCAAAGGGCACAAACTGATATGATTCAGTGGTATCATCTTGCAGTCTACATACATATAAAAAAGGCCATAGCCAGCATTATCAGATGCTTGTCCCAAGTGAAAATGGATGAAGACTCAGCCCCAATCCTGTCTTCTGCAAAATAAGCGTTCTTGTTTGCATGAAGTAAAAGGCCAGGGATACGTGTATGGGATTGTTATGTTTTTGCATTACTTTTAAAGCCCCACAACTGAACTTTTTCTAATTGTTGCACTGTGACATCTCTTAGCAAAGGCTCATTTGCCATCCATTTTGCATCTGGTCTCCTCTCTGAGCTCTGTACAGCCATTAAATGTCAGTAAAAGATGTTGACTTTTGTCTTATCTTCTGCTCTGTCACACTCTCTCCTTTTCTTTTCCTTTCTTCCTCTAATGTACTCTTGGGTTTCATTGATACAAGCTAAAGTTTTAATTGTTAAAGCCACATTAACAGCAACTTATTTTATTCTGACTGGTTGGAGGATGTTTGTGTGGCTTTTGCTGCAATGAGGCAAACAGTTTGGCAGCTTGTTCAGAAAGCAGAACTTATAAATAACAGACGGTTTTCAAAGCCAGAGAAACTACTAAAAATAAGATTTAAAATTTAGTAACAGTTTGATTATATCTCCTTTACGATCCTCTGATGTGCAGTGCTTCTATCATTTTTCCCTAAGCTATACTGAAAAGAGCAAGAAGACCATAAAAACTTGTCAGTATTGAGAAATTACATCGTTCTCAGTTAGTGCAGTCAATTTGCAACTACAGGCAAATACCATCAACTTTAAAGAGTGGAAAAACTTCCTGTCAACTTTTCTTCTTTAAAATGAAAAGCATATTACAACTTTAATTTAGATTACACCCTCTTTAATCAAAGTAACCAAGACATTAATTGAAATTGTGGTGTTTTTCTGTGTGTTACAGTTTCTAAAGGTTACAACAGGCTGCAGTTTTTATTTTATTTTATAAGCAACATCAAGTGGAGCTGAATTGTCAACATCCTACAGAGTACTGAATCTAAACACTTAAAGATACCACACACACACAAACATAAAAAGCTGGCTGTTTAATTGTAATATTTGGCTTCATGTACAGCGCATGACTCATCTGAACTGTTGTGGCAATTAGCAAAGTCAGGTGACTCACAGATACAACATATCAAAGGCATGTGGGCTTATGACATACTGAAATATGAACTATTAAAAACTTTATAACACAACCAAAGAAAGTCCCAAAATCTGACTTGCTTTTAATGCTTACTTACAGTTAATGTTAATGATATAAAGTAAAAAAAAAAGAAAAAAAAAAAGGAAATGTACTAAAGGAGTGACATCAATGATTATATTTTAATCAGAAAAACACCGAAAGGATAGATTTTTTTTAATAAATAGGCTCCTGCAACATAATGAAACTAAATTGTCAAATAATAACCTTTAAATGATAACCTCAGATAAAGAAAATTAGCTACTCCAACAAACCACTCATGCTTTTTAAATCCTGGTCAGCAACAAGTGGCTGGCACGATCCAAACTAATAAAGAGTTAGCAGTTTCCTTACCGTCATAGCCGGCTTCTAACAAACCACACTGCTCCAGCACCTTAACAAACAGGACAACAACTACCAGCACGGCAATCATTTCCAGTCCCTCCAAGTTCATGGTCAACATGTCGCTCAGGTCACTGGCTGCCCATGGCCGACGACACACAGCTCAGTGTGTAGCACTGTCAGCAGGCCTCTAAACTCCACTTAAGAGCCCTGCATCTGTGGCTCTGATTAGAGACCGGCACAAGTCAGGCAGGGAAGGAAGGAGGGGGGAGAAGAAGTGAGTGGAAGGAAAAGAAAGGAGGGAGGAGAATGAATGGCAAGGATGAAAGACAAGGGGGTGTGAGGGAAGAAGGAAAAGGGTAAGGTGGGAGGAACTTGATCATGGTGTCAAAGGCAGACGATGGGCAGAAGAATAAAAGATAAATCTGAACGATAGTGGTTCCTGGTCAATATTCTTCCGCCACCATGTGCTTTACTTGTGTAACTTTTTAAAATAATTATTCTATTTAGTTTATTATTATTGTTGTTTTCTATGACAGCGAGTTTTTGAACAACTTGGAGTTAAGCACTGAGAAAATATCAGGATAAGTGACATCATGTGATTCTTCATTCTGTCCAAAGATGTTTTCTGCCCTCTTTAACCCTGTTAAATAATTTTTTTTTTAAATTAGTGGTAGTCTTTTCAGGAGTCATACAGTTGTAAGTCAGGACAGGAGTGTTTGTGTAGGAAATAGAATTTTCCAGACCAAACTCACACATTTATCTCTGCTTTTTGGAAATTGTAATGGCAAGAAATTTATTATTTTGTTAAATTCAATGCTATTTTAAGTATATTCCTGTACAGTTTTATTTTTTCCTTTAATTTCTCTACATTGCATCACCTGTACTTAGATGAAAATAATGAAGTGGCGTAAAAAACAAACAAAAAAAACGACATGTGGTATTGGCATTATATAGATGGTTTTCAAATTGGCAGTAACGAAACCTGTTTTGCATAATTTTACACACATTTCAGCCACTTTTTTAAATACAGACATAGAAATAAATTGATACAAATAACCAGGCTTTCTAAATAACATATTCAAGCTCTCTAAATTTAATGAGAGTTTCCAGTATTTCCCACTCCTTCCAAAATCTGATACATGTTAAAGATAAAAGAAGAATATCAGCTTAAAAAATAACCCATACATGTGGAACCTTTACATCACCTTGTCTTTAGATGAAGCACAAAACCTGAAGGGCGAGATGAAGAGAAGAGGTCAGATAGAATGACAAGGCGGTGGCGGAGAAAAGCCTTTGAGGTTATAAGCAGTCAGCAGCAGGTTGCTGCTGGAGACTGGGGGAAGGAATTCATCTGCTGCCTCCTGATTCTCTCAGAAGGGGCAGAATTTTAGTACATATATATCCAAATATGATCAGATGGACCTCATTCAGTTATCAAATATAGCAATCCTTGCCTCATTTCTTCAAAATGTATAATGTAAAAATGTCTTTGATGTGGTCATATATGGCATCTTGCTGTCAAAACCTTATGAAAGAAGCGTGCGTCTTATCAATTTGACCTGCCAAATTAGCCAAAAAGCAAAACCAATATCTCCCTCTCTATAATTTTTTCCAGGACAATCTTTATTAGAAAATGAGATAATGTAGTAGCAAATAATAAACAGCCTCTCAAGGATGAAGGAGATCATCTTCACAAACTGTCAGCTCAGAGAACAATGTTAAGATGCTGGTTTTACCATGGTAACGGCTCTGCTGTGCATGCTGCTGGGCATCTCATTTATTCAATTTTTTCCCCTTTATTTGTGGTAGCTAAGGAAATGTTAAATATAGCTTTTAAGATTTGAGTGTGTGTGTGTACTGTCTGGTGACATGACAGGACAGGAAACTGTGTAGGAAGCTCCTCAAGAATTGAGGTTGTAAAGGTGAAAACAATGTGTAATAGAAGTCTCACTGGATAGAATTTTACATGTGAGAGAACAACTTCCATTAACACGGACGTTCTCCATTTTTTAATCTGATATTACGACGTTACTGCTTTTTAATGTTCCCTCTCAACAATATCAGAACATAACGTAATCTAAAAAAAAAAATGCTACCTCCACTTCCCAACATCTTTTCGACAATCACCTCAAAATTTTCCACAGAGTATAATCAAGGCCCTTGACTAATAGTGATGAAAATAATCAACGTTTGTGCATGTCATCAGCACAAACTGTGCTGTATCAATCAGGGTATGATTGGTGATGAAGGTAATTGCCACTGTGTAGCGTTGTGCTGTGCTGGATGAATTAGGGAACAGTATGTAGGTGGCAAGAAACGTCTGCAGCACCTGGAAAACTGCTGCAGGAAATAATAAATCATCACAGTATCACATGAGAACTAGATCAGTTCACATTTAAGTAATGTGGTGAGTCACAGCGACTGGGAATTGTGATGACTATGAGAAATAGGGGTATTGCATCACTGCTGAAGACACTTATAAGGTGACCAAATATCTATTGATTAATTGCTGATTAAAGTCTGCAACCAAGGACATAATGAACTCCTGTTTAAGCAATATTTATTTAAAAACTAAACTAATATATCCAGCTCAATTTTAAATAACAGAATAAAAGCCAACTTTTGTCTATTATTGCATCTTCATTAGAAGCTAAAGAAGGATTTATTTGATTTCTAGCATCCGTAGAAGAAGTTGAGCCATCAAATTATGGGTTTATATCTGGCCAACCAGGCCCTTTTAATACATTCAGCTAAAACTCTACAGCGTCCTACCAGATATGAGAACAATGCCACATTTACTATTTCACACAACAGTGCTCGAAAGGTCATCAACAAGTTTAAAGAAAATCTTTTCTTTACATTATTTTTCCTCCATATTTTAACATATTCTCCTGTTTTAGTGAAAGAAAGTTATGAAGTGCAAACTCTCTTCTGTGAAGCAGAAGTAACTCAAATTTTCTGGTTTTGCACAACCTCATGAAGATCTTAGTCTGTCTTCTTGAGGTTGCTTTAAATTAAAGTTATTGCAACTGACCTACAGTCAGGTACATCATTCTGTTAACATAAACGCAACCGAGGGGAGAAAGTGTTTTCTCATGCCAAATCAAGTTAGGATTGAATTCCCTTCTGCAAGCAAAGCAAGGTGGTTCAACACACCATTAAAACAAATGGATGTCTTCCATTTGTTGGGAGAAATTACACAAGAAGGCTGGCGTGGCCTGTAACCTTCAGGCAAAATAGGTAATTTCAAGCTAACGTGATCTGGATCTTGTTAAATTCAGAGTAACAGATTGTGGTACGATGAGCCTGAAGTCCAATTTATGGTGCAAAAAGGTTTCCTTAGAAAGAGAACATTGTCTCTTTACTCTGTAGAGAGCAGTATCACATGAGACATGCCTGGAATAAATAGTGAAGTATTAATCATAATTATAATTATTTGTGCTCAGCAGGATTTAATCAGTTTCTACACTACTGACCAAGCAAACCTATTCAGACTAACTGCATGTATCTGGCAGCATGACTATTTTATTGACTATTTTAATTAGTGTCATTGACTATTGACAATTGCATGGACTACTTGAAGGGATTCAATTTGCTGATACCACTTCATTATTTCATATCATAATTCATTAACTTTTTTTCTGTTGTCTTACTGCAAGACACTTGTTTGGATATGCTGCCATCAAGTGGAAATAATAAGAATCTACCGGTTTTACTGAAGAATTCAACAATTTTCCCATTAAAGAAAAGAAACGGCTTAAAACATTAACATTAGATTACTATTAACTAATACTCAAACAGCAATAGTACATATTTTGTATAGTAATTAATTATACAACAAGCAAAATTGTAGGGAAATTACAATATAATTATGGGTCCTTTTTGACCTTATTGCCAGTTCATTTTGTTTTTATATTTAATATAACAGAAATGAGTAATCAATCAGTTCAGACCTCAGAAAGCCCATTCCTCTGTCATTTTATCCTTTTTCTTTATTTTAGCTATGTAATGACCGAAGTCCCATCCTAAGGAGCAGCTCTAAGCTTTTTCCATCTTCAGATGATGATTCTCTGATGAAGCTAGAAAAATGATTTAGCTGTTAGAGTAAATTATAATGATCTCTTAAACAGCACTTTAAATTTGCACTTTTAAAATCAGGTATTTATTTCTCTATTATTTATGCACTGTAAGGCACTATATAAATAAAAGCATGATTGGTTGGTTGTAAATTTACCGATTGATTCTGACTCACTTGTGCCCAAATGGTGGGAATATCACCTTAGAGATGAATATGGTTTAATTACAGATGCTGTATATTCTGGTGCAGCCTGTGCAAAAACTGACCAATGTCCTACTAATTGTGCTTATATTTAACATCGCTTATCAACAAAAAAATGACAAAAGTGATATTTCAGAATAGCTTCTGAGACGTTCTTAAATGTCACTGTCAAAGTTAAAATACTGCCGGAGGAAATTTCTCTTAAGAGAAATTCACAGTTACAAAGTTATACTGCCATCCTTAAATACAAAAAAACATCCTTAATTTGTGCATGTTTTTTCATTACATACTTTACCCAGCTGTTGCTAGAAGTATTCAAGTTTACTTTGAACACTGGTAACATAATGTGATTAAAATGTATTTGCTTTGTGAGTTTAATAAATGGCAGTACAGAGTCTGCTTATAGCTAAAATTAATGCTATAATACTTATTCTAATAAAGATCATTTACATTTACTTTTTTTTCTGTGGAGTGGAATGAAAATAAAGATGTCATACAGTAATCACTTAACCCATTTTTTACCCAATAGTTTATTCAACCTGAGTAAGCATTTATTCCCCAAAGCACTTTCTCTTGGTTTTTCTACGTAGCTGGGTTAGATTAACTACAAAAGGTCACCTGGGATTTACTTAATTACACCTTTAATAGAAAAAAAAAATCACAATTATGATAAAAAAAATGTATATAACATTTTTAATGAAGTGTGTCTAGGCTGTTTTAATTGAAGGTAGATCGAGTTGCCTTACATTGCTGAGACAAAAAAAAACAGAAACCGGTATCTCTGATACTCTCAGTATTGATTACATGTGGCCAGTCAACCTCTTAAACCACATGATTACAATATCCTGCCTTTTATTGCTGTTTATGAAAAACCCACTTAATACAGCCTCATTTAAAATGTGTAATGTCACTAGTATGGTGGGATGCATAGCCAAATCACAACATTAACCATATAGCTAGCATTGGATTATGAATATGTACATTATTTTATCTTTGGATAATAATAATTATTGGTGTCACTTTATAATGTTCCTCTGAAATCTGAACAACAATCCAGTATTAGTCACATTACTGTCTGTATGCTGCTTAGCCCCCTTTTCTCTACCTGCAGAGCTTCTCCAGGCTGGACTCTAGTCATTACTCCAATTCTAAGTGAACCCACTTAATACTAGTTGCCCTGCCCTGCGGGAATGGATTGATTAATTTCATTACACAAGCTGCTGCACCAATTGCCATACCATGGCAGAAAACCAAAACAAGCCCAAAGCCAACTGATGTGGCTTCACTTTTCAATTTAAATGCTAATTTAGAGGACAGAAAAACCAAGTGTAATGATAGTCACTTTGAAAAAAGCCTGAGATTACATGTTGCTGATAAAAGAAAAAGTAAATCAAAATAAAGCTGGAAGCTGCATAGGTCCTCATTTTCTTCTGCAAAAGCAGTCGTTCATTTGCATACCAGAGGATGTCTGATGTCCCCAATACTTCATGTGGCTTAACAAAATCAATTATGTTTTCCAACTGTTGGAGGGTAAATCAATTTTATTTAAGTTGCCCCCATCCCCACCCAGTGTGAGTTTGAATTTTCCTGTATGTGGTTTTAATGCAAGTCTTATATCTGGGGAAAAAAAGGAAGATGGTCTTTTAGACCATCTTCAGCACCGCAGCCAACAGCAGCTTACCGTGTACTGTATAATAATAACCCCTGGCCATCTATCGCATTCCAAAGTGCTCATGTCGTTGGTTGGTACTTTTGACTGATCTGGATCAATAATGTTGTACCTCCAGTGAGACCAGCCATAGCCATGTGCATACTAAATGTTCTCTCAAATCTCTGTCACACTGTGGCATCATCCACCAAACACTTCAGAACTCGAGGAGCAGTTCTGCGAGAAGTGTTGCGTGCGACAGATGGGTTGAAGCAAATTAATGAGATAAATTCAAAGTGCCTTTGGCATATGGTTGGTTTTATAGTAATTGATTTGCTTTTGACTCATGGACTATGAGTACAGTCACTTTGGGGTTTTTTTTGAGACTGAGGATGAAAAGCAAAATTCAAAGATAACTTGAGCTAAAAAGAATGGAGCTGGAGTTCATACACAAAGTTTATTATTATTATTTTTTTTAGTAATTTTGCTCAGCAATTGCTTAAAAAAAGTTACAATAAAACACTGAATGTTTGTATTTTAAAAGAAAAGGACAAATTTTTTGTGTGGTGAGAAGAGGCAGTGAGCAAACGTGGTGATCGGTGTTGTGGCTACCCCCAAAATGACAGCTGCTCTCGCTGTGGTGGGCCAAAGTCTCCACTCAGTTCTGTAAACACCAGAAGGCCTGAAAGGAGAGAGGGCCAGCAACAAGAAGCAACCTGGACATTCCCATCACCCCTTGCGTCAATGTCACAAAATTAGCACAAGTAAACAAAACTCTGTGTGCATTTCAGCTTGGTTTGGACTTGGTGTTGTTTTTCTAAAAAATCAGGCAACTACTTCTGACTGAAGAATATATCTCAGTGTGGCAGCTTGACTCATGCAATAGTTCATGATTTTCTGTGTTTGAGCAGCTGAGTGTACCTATCTCACGCCTACACACACTCTACTCATAACAGCTTCCAACAACACAACCAGGCAAGACATATAAATGATAGAAGGACAAACCCACCATACCACCACAATTACACTAGAAAACATTTTTTTTCTTTCCTTCCGAGCCTTTCATACATTGTAGGCAATTCAAAGCTGGGCCATATTAGTTTAAAAAGGTCACCGTTTCAATGGGTACTTATTACACCATCATCTCTTGTCATGTAGATAAGCAGTGAAAACGAATTGAAAGCATTAGAGTGGGTGGTGGAGTAGCACTATAGTCTTTTAGACAGCCAGTATTTTTTTATTTCTCCTCATATGAAAAAAAAAAAAAAAAAAACCTGCATTGTATGAGCCATTATGAGACATGATTTGAGAAAATATGAACCATTTTAATACAAAAAAACCCCAACATTTTTGGCCTGAATCTGCAAAACACATAACTGTGTTTGTACTGATCTGATGACAGGAAATCACCAAAAAACTAAAAAAGGATAAAATAAATGTGATGTATTCCTATGTGATGACATCTGCTTTTACACCTTAGTAGAGTTAATTTGGCCCAAAACTCTAAGAAGGAAGTGGAAGGTGTAAACACTGGACTAAAAGTACAAAGATATGGAGCGATCCGATGCTGTGATGTGTCTGTATATGTCACAAAACAGATTCATTAGGGGTCCGTACCTGGGGAGATAAAAAAAAAAAATAGGATCCATCAGGGATGCTGTGCGGATCTTTACGTGTTTGTGACATATACGGACATATCACTGCATCGGATCGCTCCTTATCTATGTACTTTTAGTCCAGTGAAATATTTTCATAGCCTTTGTAATCATACTGCTCTTCTAACTCATAATACTTTACTTCCTGTGACCTACCTCCCAAATGGTTCTAGGCAGCAGGTAAAAGCATGTAGTCGAGGTTGTAATTAACGCACATGTTTTGGTCTAGACATCAGAAGACAATGCACATGGTTAGACAATTACACAACTCTACATGTTTACAGTTTTAATGGGCTGAAATGGCCAACATGTAAAAAATGCCCTGCAGAAAACAACAGCCAAGGATTTCCTGTATGTTGGCAGTCTCACAATTTACAACAACAGATTGTGACACTAATTTACTTATTAAACATACCCACCTTTAAAGAAACGATTTAAAACTCAATATACATGCAAACCTCATGATATATTATTCAGGGAATTCAGACACAAGCACACAACATAACCTTTTGCTACATTTTGTTTCCCATTCTCTTCTAGAAGTGTTATTTTTATTGGCTGTTTGTATTTAACACATTGCATCCTTATGCACATTTCATGTGACAAAGCTGTTGTACCTCAGCACAGATATTACATTTCATACTAGTGCTGAGGTAAAACTGTGGTGTTTTTCACACAATGTTAATCCTCAGGCGGGATACCCATAAGTAATTTATTTGCTGACCCATTCACTTATTTACTATGTAAAATTTTAGTTTCTAAAATAGTAATGTTTTCTTTTGCAGCAGGGCTGTGTGCTGCTAATCTTTTTAATCTCATTTCTACGTTTCAAACTCATTGCACCCTCCTCTCATAATGTGCACATCGAATCAATACATGACTATGTTAAGAAGGAAAGTTTGTTAGGTTATACAGTGGCCACTTTCGTGTTTCTGTTTGAATACATAACACTTTCAATACACTTTCATTTAACACGTTCCGAGTAACATCCGTCAGCCAGGATGTAAAATTTCAAAACAGCTCGCCCCTGCAGACAGGCAAGGTAGAATGTGTATGACCCATTAAGACTGCATAGATTGGAAGAAGAATCATGTACATAGTGACATGAAATGTGTGGGTTTTTATGTAAGGTCAAACAGAGGTGTTTTCACTTGAGGTATGATTAACAGCTTTTTTCTTTCCTCAACATGGCCACATTATTGTGAAAACTCGGCTTATTATGGAGAATAAAGGTGACAAAAGAGATTGTGTGTGACTTGTTAGCTTTCTCAATAGACGATGTGAGCTCTACCACTATTAGACTGGATACCAAGTCTACAAGTCAAATCAGCATTTAAAAAAAACAACAAAGATTCCAAGAGATTCTGATAATGATGGAGGGAGAATCACACTTAAAATGCAAAACACAGCTGTTAACCGACACTCCGAACATGCTCGACAACCTGTCGTTGGCTCGGTGCATAAAAGACTTTAGACAGTGTTTTGACTCATCTCATGCTGGGGTAAAATAGTCCTCCACATCCACTGTGGTTTTCAAACTGCCTTTTCTGCCTTCACTGTAATGAACTTTCAGTTCAATATTTACCAAAAAGATCTGATAGCCTTCATTAGGCTCACAAGATACTCTCAAGAAATGGGGACATAACACCCAATACCACAAATCTGTGTAAGTTTCTGTTACAGAATGCTTCCACTCCTGTTAGGAAGTTAGCAACAACTGATTATAGCAGATGAAATTCAGCATCATCAGCAAAGATTTAAAATCTTGCTTTCAATCTTTAAATTGTACATCTCCCAAAATAATCTACTGGCAGCCTCAACGTTCAGCAACATAAAGGGAGATCAAACACTTCCATGATCAGTTTGTCTGTGGTGTTGGCTCCATCTCTATTCTGCAGAGATACTCCCCTGCACTTAACCATAGCGCTACAGAAAATTCTTTCCCATGTTCTCCATTCTAGGTCTCTATGAAATGTGCTTACCTTGCACCAAACTGCCTGCTCTATGATCTATTGCTTAAGAGAGTTACAAAGAGTCCCTCATTCATTTTGCTTTCAAACTATCTAACAATACCCGAGTGAAATATGACTTGCTGGACTTTAAGTGTCTCTCTCTCTCCCACCACGTCACTAAATATAACCTATGGCAGTTATTGTCTGCTGGCTGCCCACTTAATATTTCATTGTGCTTTAATAAAGAGTGGGCTTCCTTGTATTTTGTTACAGTGACAAGCTGCGATGATGACGCTGATTGGAAGATTACTGCAGGGAGACAGAGATGTAACATAAGCTCGTACGACTGCGCTGGCACAGAGCCGATCTGCCATGCTGTGTGTGCGCGCTCACTGTGAAATCAATATTGGGAAAAGCAAATGGAAAAAGTCAAACAAGTTTGTGGAGTTAAGCCTGAAATATTTACCAAAAACAGCTGATTGAGTCAATTTCATAGACTGCTGATGTGGCAACAGGAATGCAGATGGGATTATGAAGAAAACAAAATTAATGGAGAACTTTCTGGATGTTTAACTGCTTTATACACAGAGAATGATGCAAAAGATTCTCAAAATCCCCAAAATATAATGATCTGGCTAAAATACAACATAAAGACAATCATCTTTTATCATTGGTCACTACTTTAGCTGATAATCTGTGGCAAATACGTCATATTAAACTGTATCCTCTATTTTCCTTATTTCATCATGCCTACCTGTCGTCTTGCGTCTTTGTTTTGTCTGAAGAGAAAAGATGACCATTAAAGCTCCCATGATGCCCTCCAGACTTTCTCGCTTAGTGATCTGGAAGTCCTGCTAGATTTCACACACTTTCACTCCCACACTCGGATGGCTTGAGAGTGAAAACGGAGAAAGAAGAAGACTAAAAGACAAAGAGATGCTGGGAGCATTACATGAAAAATCAAATCTTCGGTCCAAACTTCTCCTTTATGTATCCACCTTAGTTAGGTAGGCTGTACATCGAGCGATAGGAGTGGGAGTGAAACATGCGTGCCTCTGTTGAGTTTTGAATTTTGACACGCACACTCTGCAGCCCCCCCCCTCTCCCTCCTGTTTATCCACTCTGAAGTGGGAGCCTGCCGGCTGATTTTTGCTCTGCAAAAGCTACTTTGTACTAGTTGAGCATCTAGATTAATTGAGCGCTTGGAGAAAAAGCCAGTAACGTGCTGCAGAGAGTGGTACTGCCGCTCTTTAACAGATCTATTCTCTCAAGGGGAGGGAGAAACTGGTAGAAGGCGAGAGCTCATGCCGCAGATAACCATTTTTTCTTAGTAGCTGCTTTTAAAACCCCATCTCATGCTGTGAACGTGAGGAGAAACCATACTATGTCTGAGACATTGAGTGTGTAAGGTGCTGAGGAGCTACTGGTGTGAATATTTAAATTATGTACAGGCAGTCACCAGTGGGCTTCTTCTCTGCCTGCTTACGCTGACAAGCCTTTTTTTTTTTTTTTTTAACAGATTAATGAGAACCCCTGTGGTTTACATTTAATTTAACATTACATTTAATCCACCCACTGCAGTGGAAATTTGCCTTAAAATCACAAGCTGAATTTTTAAATTAAAACATTATGAGATCATATTTAAGGTTAATTAAAAATAAAAAAAAAAAAATTTAAATCAAGCCCTTATTTTCAGTGTAAATGCTGTTAGTTGTACAAATAGCCGATATGACATGAATCACTTTCAAGTAAGTAAGATTAAATCCTGATAGCTTACTGACTTAGTGTGGCAGCTACTGACTTATTTTCCATGCAGCCACACAAGAAACTGATCCTGCAGATGCTTATTTATCAGATTTTTGGAAAGATCTTCAATGTTACACAGAGGGTCTACAGGACAGTATTATGTTGAGGTTCACATCCCCATTTTCATCCTTTCTCGTAGGCTGGATTAGAAATGACACAGAGACTGATATCTCACATCAAAAGAGAAAAATAGAAAAGAGAAATACTCCCGCTCCCGAAACCACCCACACACAATTCAACACATGAACTGTGTGATGGCAATCCAATTCAGAAACGGAACAACCAACCACAGCAATCAAGCACCAATTTGCTCCCACTCCATTAACCTGCTTCCTGTCAGCAGCATGTACTTTGTCTGATAGCACCAGGTCTCGGTGCAGCAGAGTAAAGTCACCCTGAAACAACATTCAACTGCATCTGTCAACCAGCGTCGAGGCAGCCTCTGGAAACTTTTTTTACTTGTAAACTGCAGAGAAAAGGAGAAATAACACAAAGTAGTGAATGCAAACGTTAGGGAAGTCAGAGTCCTTTTGGTCAAATGTGTATCATATTTTATTTATAACTGGGCTTTCTTAAAGGAGCCTGAGCAGCAACAGGCACAAGTACTTGACACCTGCATTGTAATACTATACTTTTAACTTTAAGTAAGTTAAGAGTAAGTCTTAAGTAAGCTACAGTTTTCTTTTTACACATTTTAGCTTTATCAGCTCTTCAGCTGTAAGAGTTTAGTTGCCGATTCAAACCATATGATCCCATCAAACACTGCACATAGGTTGTTTCTGCTACTCGCCCTTTGTTGGACAACTTCTGTTTCACTCAGATCCGAAAAGGTTCAAATGCATCTTAAGAACATTGTCATTCTAAGACAGTTGCACAAAAGACTGAATAAAGTAAATTGATTGTTCTCGCTTTAGGTTTTTGTGCTATAAGCTTCTTTTACTTAGCAAATATGGAGGCTGCTTCATGAGACATTAAATTGTAAATTACATACTTTTAGCACATAGTTGGGATTGTTTTCTTGTAGTTTGTTTGTTTGTTACGCTGCCATTACTGTAGTGGCTTGTCCTAATTACCTTGTATCTGCTATCGCTGGCCAACACGGACAGCAGCTTGTATAGCTGGACTAATGACCTAAGTGGCATACTGATAAAGGTATCTTAGTGGGCAAACCCAAACTTGTCATACGAGTTAGGAATGCTTTATCTTACAGAAACCATAAATGACACCCAGTCTTCAATACAAAACACAAACCCTTTTATAATAAAGATGAGAAAGAAATACCTGCAAACACTTGCAAAGGATGTCAATTTTCTATTTTGTCCTATTTGACAGTTGTGTTCTCTCTAGTCTTCAGGCTGCAGGACATTACTGTACGTAATCTGGGTTTTTGAGCAAATTACTGTTATTTTCTGGTCACGTTACCCTAATAACATAATATCTAACAATATGTCCTGAATTAACTCTCAGCAACACTGCAGCTTCTTGTCTCCTAGTCCATTAACAGCATAACAAACGTTACCTATTGCACCCTGTTAAGCTTGACAGCAACATGGATACAAAGAACGTTTTTAAATGAAACATACTATCGTGCAAATATGATAAATGATAGACTCCTCTTGTCTCCATCTGGGAGATGTTCCACCCACATACACACACATTGCCAACAGACAGACAATGTCAACCACTGCCCCCTCAGCATGTGAGACAAGAAATCTTAATGAATTGAGTTTTCTTTGCATTCACTTCTTTCCCCCCACATTTGAAGTGCTTCCACTACTGAACACTAATGAATTGTGCAAGTCCTTCCAGATTTCCTTGGCATTGTTAAGAAAACAGTAGGATATTCTTTTCTTCTACTCTTCTACTCTGAAATGCTATTGCAGCATTAGTGTAAGACCTACATCCAGTATTTAGTCAGATTTGTCCATACTTGACAGCTTTATCATAACTGGCTTATACAATCTAAGCTCAAAAGAGGAAAAATTTGTTGTTTTATTATCTAAATATGTTAAGAGGTAATAGTTAAACATCAGCACCAAAGCAAGGCAAATTTATTTGTATAGCACATTTCATGTACAAGACAATTCAAAGTGCTTTACATAAAACATAGCAGGGTGCAGAAAGCAACACCAGTGCATTAAAAAAAAAGAAAAAGAAATAACATTCATTTAATAAAAACAGTCAGGAGGGGCCATAGGGGTCGGGTGCAGTGTGAACTGGGCGGCTGCCAGAGGCGGGGACCCTGGCGGTCTGATCCTC
>JBAMHW010000005.1:9850252-9864214 GCA_037177495.1 Rhadinocentrus ornatus | reverse complement strand
GGACAAGTCTGGCCTCCCTGGCAAGTTCAAAGCCTGGATTTACCAGCATGGTATCCTTCCTCGGATCCTTTGGCCCCCCCTGGTCTACGATGTCCGATTATTGTGTTTGTTACTATGACATTTTTAAAACATGGTTGTGAAAATAAATAAAATAGGGGCTAGTGAAAATGTGAATATCCATCCATCAATTTTCTATTATTTATTTATTTTTTTTTAACACTTACTATATACTATTCAGCATCATGTGGGCTGGAGCTCGTCCCAGCCATCATACAATAAGAGGTAGGGTACACCTTGGACAGGAGACCAAGGAAAAAGAAAGAAAACCTTGCACACCCATAGCTGTAGCCAATTTAGAGTAACCAATCAACTGTAGCACCTTTGGGTGCATCCCATAGTCCTATGTTTTTGCATTTGCACATTTAAATCTCAGTTCAATTAAGTAAATCGTTGTTTCACAGTGGAAAGCATGAAGGCATAGCTACTTTGCATAACCCTTCAAGTTGTGGCCCAATACATATCAGTCCAAATCAGCTGAGCATGGGTTCTCAAGCAGTAGCCCAATTATGTTGGAGCAGTAATAACCTTTCATTAAATGAGACAGTACAGTGAATAAGATAGGATCTCTCTACAATCTCTTGGGAAAATCACTAGCCCCTTCCGAGTGTGCGCACACACACGCACACCATGCCACCTCAATGTAAAAATCTTGTTTACTTCTGATGGCTACCCATTATCCTTAGTGGTCTTCATGCCTTTTTTCCCCCCCTTCACTCAACATAACCTGTCTGATTTTTTTTTTTTTAACCTTGCTGTCCTCCATTAGTCTGATACCATATACAGCACTCTGTTAAAAGAAATCCCATTAGTCTGCAGCTCTTCATGACTCATACACAGACTGGTTAGCCATAGGTGGGTAGCTGCCCCCACTGTCTTTTAAACTGTGTGTAAAGGAAAATGGGGCTGTATACTGTGCTAATTTAAAGTTGTGTGTTGCCTTTAGTAGACCAAAGCAACATGTATCAAGTTTTAAGAAATAAACATGTAATGGGCGACTGTGAGGACCCAGAAATTCAACCACACACACACACACACACACACACAGGAGTAGGAATACAAAGAAAACAGATTTATTGAACAAAAGGGGCAAGAGTCCGGTGAGACTCAAATGAAGCCGTCTAGCTTTAGAGGGGGAAGGAAAGGAGCTGAAAAAGTCCAAAATCCTGAGGCAAGGTCAGAAGGCAGGCAATAGTCAGAACAGTGAGGCAGACAGGATACTTATCCAAGATGATAGGCGAAGCTCAGGGTCCAGAAGCAAAGCATGGGTCAAAATCCATAAAATAAATTAAAAAAAAAAAAAAACAGGCAAGAGGAGTCCGACGAGGGCAGGGCAAGGACAAAACAGGTAGGCAATCTGGAGACAATAACTGAATGCTGGATTTCAACTTGGCGAGGTGCTGTTGCTGATAATCTAGCAAAAGGAGAGACTGAAGAGTGATTAAGTAGTGCAGTGATAACAGAGAAACCGAGTAGCACTTTGGGAAACCCAGGTGGACTGAATTGGACTGATTAGCCTGTCAGAGCAGAAACCATGGCAGAGGCAGAGTAGCAAATAGAAAAACCCAGGTTAACTAATTCAACTGATGAGCCCAGGCAGGGCAGAGCAGAAAACATGGCACATGTGTGGCATTATCGACTCTAAGCAGTGTGATGTGAAGGTTAGTACTAAAAAAAAGTATTCCTGTCACCTTAAAATAAAAAAATTGAAAACTATGTTAGGAGATTCATATCATTCCAGCATATAGTTGGAATTTTTTTACTACTTTATCCTGTCAAAACACATCTCTCTCTGAATGGGAGCAGAAATAACTATACTACTCCTAGCTTTCTGTTACCATCTCTTATGTTGAAGGATTAGTTTTGACCCGTGTCTTAAATCACAAAAAGCAATTATCTATCATTTAATTTCTTTATCTCGGTTACCTTGTTAGGCTTCCGTGTTCAAGAAAATATAGATTTTAATGTATTTGGTGTTGGCCTCTGGGACATTTTTTTGTCATTATGCCCCTCAATATCAATAAAAAAAAAAAAGGTAGTAAAATTATCCTCATGAGAATCATATAAATAAATAAAAGGTTGTTATGTTACCTTAGTATTACTGAGGGTTATTATGAAACATTTAAAAAAAAAATTATTTAATTTTTTTTCTTTTTTTTTAATATGACTAACTATTGTAACATCAACGTGGTTACAGGTCAGTTTTGACCCATTTGCTTCAAGAAAAAGGCCAAAAATGTGTTTTTCTTTATATCCTTTTAGTTTCTTAAAGTAAGGATGCCTCGTTTTACTGACATTGGCATAATTAGCTCTAAACATGTCTTGATGTCACTGTAAACTTTTTGATTCCATGGGTCATATTTTGATGACATTGTGCATCATAAGTTACTGACCTCCAACAGATATTACTATCTTTGGATTTGAGTCTTTCAGGGGTAGCAACTTCACTAACAATAACCTCAAACTCGATGTGTCTTATGAATGATACTCTTCGTAAAGCTACTTTTCCGTCTCGCTTTGTGCTTATTTTAATCAAAAATATTATCCAGAACATGGCGTGGTGAAAATTTTCTTCAAATTTTTGCATACTTAAAATTGAAGATGTGCACTCTGCAAGTCACCAATTTTGTACTGAATTTTGTACACTGGACATGCCCAAATTTGTTTTGTTGTGTGTGTGCGCAGGTATACAGGAAAATGACGTAAAACATAGAATCCTCTAAAGCTCCAATGACTGGGAGAGGAGCAGGCTGGCAATGTGTTGGATGACAGTGCACTTGTGATTTCAGTTTGGGCTCAAATTATTAATCTATAATCTTATTTTTAAAACTACTTGTAACAAAGGTTGTAATTTCAACAACAGCGTTTCATAATGCAGAGAAAGTCTTTTTTTTTTTGCCTTATGCTTTATTTTGATGAAATAGAGGTTCTTGAAAGTCAAAAAGCCTCAGTGCAATAGACCTATTTATGAGGCTCTTTTACTCATTTAAAACTTAAAAACGGGTTGGTGCCAACCCTAACACAAAAGGAAGGAAGGTTAAAATCATTAATAGATGGGTTAATGACGGATCAATAGACTAGCCACGCCTAATGCGTGATTTATAAGCACAAAGCAAAAAAGGAGCAAGGGGAAGCTCGTGGCAGACGTTATATCAGAAAAAATTTGTAGAATAAAAATACCTAAATATACCCTGTGAATTTCCATTCTGACTAAAATTACTGAGATTATTATTTTGGCCATAATGTTTAATATTAGATCATAACTTACTCTTTTGAACACTAATGTCCATGTTCTGTGGGACAAAGTCCCCATTTTCATCACTTTATTTACTGAAAATTCTGTACAATAACTGTACAAAAATACTGTTTTAGGACAGGATAAAGTTGCTAAACAAAATTCAAAATATAGCACACACCTAACTTTTTTTAAATATGGTTTAGATGTCCCAGCCCACTGCATTAGCTTGCCCAGACACTTTCTCTGAATTTACTCCCACACACACACACACACACGCGTGAATTGGAAAACATACTCACAAATGGTGTGATTTTGTTTATATTGATGTTAACATTAACCAAGCATTTGTTTCTGCAATGGTCCAGTTTCTTCTATTAGTTTAACTGTAAAAGAGCACTGCTCACTTTGTCCACCAAGTGTCAGCAAAACCTAGTGTGTCAGCTTCTGCATTTTATAACAGCAACAACCCTCACACTTCTCTATGTACTGCTGACTTTTGTGTTAATGTCACGGACAGGCTGTTTCTTTGTTTCGGAAACATTTATATTTCCCTTTAATGGTTCAGTCCACCTGCTCCATCAGCTGCGGAGGACAGCGCCACAAACAGACAGCGAATGGATGCTAAAAAGGCAGGATGCCTCAAAAATAGGGAAGTTTAAAAAGAAAAGAAAAAAAAGCTGAGATTGGAGAGAGAACAGAGGGGTCGACAGTATGTCACCTAGTTCTTTCAGAGGCAAGGTGGGTCAGTTAGTTCTGCTGATGGAAAGTTGCGGAACATCAGCTTGTTGTCTCTCCTTAACTTTGTTCATATAAGCTAGCTCACTTTGCTCCCCATGTTAGATCATGTTTCTGAAGAAAACTATGGATTTTATTGATTTCACTGTTTTAGACAAATAACCAACGCAGGCAAACGATTAACAAGCTGCTGTGCTAAAAAAAATCATGCATGCATGCTCCAAACAGACAAGAGCAGCCCAAGCAGATGCCTGCACGACCTCCCACTCCCTGCCCCACGTAAAAATGTCCAAGTGGCCCCTGAGGAAGGAGGTGAGCAGCTGAATGTTGAATTAATTGATTATTATGGGGAAAAACATTATATAATAGAAAAAATCGTTCTGAATTAATAATAGTAAATACATTTATTTATTTTAGAATTATTTAGAATGGTTAAGAAAATACTCGGCTATCACTGTAATATCAGGTCAGTAGTTTGGGACTCATCCTCCTGCTTTGTAGTAGGAACAAAGCACATTTCTAGTGCATGCAGACTGGGTGACTTCTTTCAATCCAATCAGAGAAATATCTAGAACAATGAAATATCAGAAGATTAACTAGCAACAACCATATAGCATCATATGTGTTTTCCCCTACTAATCTAATGCCTTCACCTTTGAGTCTACAGATTTGGAGATAAATTAGACTGTATGTGTTGCTACTAGAGGGAGACAATGACATGGAGTATTGGTAGACAAATCCATTTCCCTTGACATTTTTCATGAAATCACTGAAAGCACCTTTAAGTAAAACAAATAGTGGGAGGCCACCAGAAATAACGATTGTGATGCTGTTACAAATTAAATTACATCATTGGAAATACTATATAATAGAATAGCTGGATAGATTAGAAAGCTGGACTTCAAGGACTTGATCAGTGATTTTGCCAGGGACAATGCTTGATGTTGGGTTCTTGGTGAAAAAGGCTGAGCAAGGCCCAGTGATTGTGAATGGGACTGCAAGAGCTCAGCAATGGTGTACCTTTACCACTCCTTGATATCTTATTACACAAAGTTCTACCTTTTATAAAATGTGATTTAATTTTAAAGACGACTCCCAGCCATTGTTTGGTTGTAAATCTCCACAGTGGTCATATAATACAATACCATGTGAGGTCCCTTCTGTTGTTTTTTTTTTGTTTGTTTGTTTGTTTGTTTTTGAGCCTACCTAATTTATTTTACCATTTGCTTCTAATTTTATTTATTTATTTTTATTTATCATTTTTTTTGTTGACTCTTCAGTGATAATGTTCAATAATAGAGCTCAGAACACAATAAATCATAAAAAAAAATTGGTGTTTTAGCTGAGATTTGATTTGTTTCTCCACAGATTATAAATTCATCTCATTTTCATGGAAGACATTATTTTGTATTTTAGTTTTGTATTTTAAGTAATTGATCTTGAGATAATATATTGTTTGAGTATTTTAAAAAAGAGATGGGTTTTGGAATATAAAGTATCCGTCTTTCAGCAAATAATCGAATCTAAATGAACTTCCATTGTATTATTAGTGCTTCCCCTACCAAGTAGACAAACTGTCATGTTTCTCTTTTTACAAATATATGTATGATGGTCAAAATATCATTAAAATTGCTAATTTTATGTATTACAGTATCAAAAATTTCAGGGGGGGCCCACTTCAGTTTCTTTTCATGGGGCCCAAAATCCCTGGCAGTGCCCCTGCAGATAGGACAAACAAAAAGGAGTTAAACAAGCAAATACTATTCTATTTACAGCTCAAACATTTTAAGCTTGGTAACTTTAAGCTAGTTTTCTTGTACTACAACATAAGGTGATGCCTGTCATTGTGCTCCATCTGGTGACACATACAAGCAATAGAGCTGACATCCAATCAGTGCAACTAAGGGGTCTGTTCTTTGGAACAACTGCTGGCCTGGCCTAATGGTGGCTTTAAGTCACTGAAAGAAAACAATCCAAAGAAAGGAAAACAGATTAATTATGAGAAAGAAAAACAATCAGTTCAGATTTGCCTATTATTGGTTTTTGTAGTGACTTGCCAGTCTACACACCTCAGTCCACTTATAATAGTTTGTAACAATCCAATCATTTGATCCTGCAATGTCCGGTTGCAAAACAGTATCTACAGGGAAAAACATGGATATGAAGCTTCCTAATGGAATCTGTGCCCAGCTTTTTAAAATGAGATCAGCTTTCCAAATAACCTTTTTATTTCATGACTTTATATCAGCCAGAAATCTTTAATGCGTCAAAAAAAGAAAAAGAAGCGTTTAAGAACTGTATCAAGTTACTGCCAGGTTTTGGACAGTAGAGGGCACAAGTGACCTTACAACACAAAGCCATCATCCAGGCAGTGACATCCAAATATATACTGTGCCTGGGAGAGGTATCATCTTTTGTGCTGTTCCCTTGAAAGCAATCTGATGTTATCTAGCTAAAAGCATTCATGCTGTGATACCACATCTCATTTCCAAACAGTATTCAGTTGAAAACATCTGCGTTTAAACAACCACACATTACGTTCAACATAGATTTTATAACAAAGATTAAGGGCTCTTGACAAAAAGGCCAATGTAAATAACAGAGCAGACATCCTTTTTTCCATGACGTAACACACTGCTTACCAAAAGTGCACAGCAAGGCGTGTTGCTCAAAAACAAACTATACATCTTCTTCTAATGTACATTAGAGTTATGTGTCAGTTTTAGGTGAGAATGCAAATCCAAAAAACACACAGCAGGTCATGATGATCCAATCTGTTTGATAGCTGCTGAGAGTTATAGTTATGAGGGAAAACTTAGCAGCATCCAGTACTTTCCAGCAATATTTTCATAAAACTTAAGAACTGCAAGCAAAGCATCAGCATTTCAAGAGAAAATTATATTAATTAGCTCTCCTGTGCAGTTATCGTTATATATAAGAAACAGCTTGTACCCCAAAAAAGAGACAAAAATTATAGAAATTAAACATCCTCTAGGCACACTCTGCACAATATTCTCCAGAGCTGCACAGCCATCTGTAACGACTATAACCCAGAGAATGCTGTAACCATAATATGTTGCTGTAGCGACATTGGGCTGCGCTACCTGCCCAGATGGTCTGAATCAGCGGGTGTTGGGCCTTGTGGTGCCACTTGCCATCAATCACAGATGAATGTTGCTTTCTTATATCTGGTGGAGAAAAATCAAAAGCCAAAATTCCACAGAATGACTCAAGCAGCTCTTTTTACTACATGTTTTATGAATCTCAGTTCTTCCAGGATTATTTTTGTAAAGAGAATGAATTTTGTCCAAAAAGGTTGCACAGTTGTACGAGTATGTGCAGCAAGTTCCTCCTTTTCTAGAACTAACCGTAAACAGAAGCAGAGTATGACTCAGCTTCTCCACTTTTAATGATGCATTCATTAGATTAACTTTGTTGAAGCCATGAAAAAAGCTGGAGAGCTGGTCAGAGTCACAATTCTAATCAAGCTGGTCTTGAACATTATGAAGTCTAACAATCAAATTAAGCATTAAAGTAAAAACAGCTGAAGAATAATTTCTCTTTATTGCTGTCTGACTGCCAACACACAGATATCACACTAACTTCCCGCACCAGTGGTTACATGGAGCTGTCCAACATGGATGTCAGCCAAGCAGTTCCTGTTAGGCGTGAGGCTCAGTTGCACCCGCTCGAGTTGATCTGTCATTAACGCGGCCCCACCTGCTGCCATTGTGCTCTCTATAGGCCTGGCCTGTGTCACATTCTTTTATTACACTCTGACACGTAGCTGCTGTCTATGCGACACCAAGCCCGCTGTTACACATCACTGTTCACTGAGACATGCATGACACCAGAAAGTGTCCAAAATAAAACTCCAAAATTTTACTGAACTTGTCAACTTATGAGCGGCAACAAATAAAACTGCACAGATGGTCACAAGGACACCAATTCTACTTCTGCTTTTGTAAACAAAACCCCCTTTTGTCATCTCTTAACACAGCTGGATATTGTATTGCAGCGGAATAATGAGCAGTGTTTCTCACATCAGATTCATCTCCAAATAAAAAGCTAGGAAATTCACGCTGAGATGTGAGGATGAACCCAATAAAACCAACCAGGGTGCAAGCTTCACTTTGATTGCTGTCGTTATTTGGGGACAAAAATATAGCTAAATAAGCAATCTGGGTGCCAGATGAAAACCTGATTTAATGCTCCTTTGAACTGGTGCAGTCCTAAAACCCAACAGCAATAAATATCACTTCTTACTTCATTTTGCAATATTAGCAATATTGTACAATGTAAATTACTCTTCAACACATTATCTCACCCAATTATGTAATGCTTGAGATGGCAAGAGAGCAGTTCAGTCCACTGTGTGAGGATTTATATGGAGCTCTAAAAGATATTTTAAATATGCACAGTTTAATCAGTTCCCTCTATTTAAGACACATATTTTGCTCAGCTGAGATGGTGGGGATATATCCAGAATGTAAAATGATAGCAGTAGTTCATGTGCATACAGACTTTATTAGAGTTTCATTTTCAACTGGGTCTAAAGAAAGCAGGAAAAACAAAGCACAAAGCTGCTATCATGCCAGTAAGCAAGTGTAACATTTATGACAAACTGCTTTATAACTAATTCAATCCTGTTTTTAATCACGCTACTGCTAACTGCTTAACACAACTTTGCAAAACTACATTTATGGGTGCTTTACTTGTCATAGTGAGTATACTTCAGGCTTCAGAACAATGACAAGGTGTCCCACTTTTGCTGTAACTCGTGACAGAAACACTCAATATTAGTATTTAAATGACAGTTGCAAACCATAAGGCCAAAAAAAAAAAAAAAAAAAAAAAAAAACTCCTGCAAGGCCAAGAAAAGCTCATCATTTGTACTCATAAGACTGTGTGACTGCTTAAAATAGACATCTGTATAAAATGTGACTGGTGCATCTAAATAACAAGTAAAGGTCATTCTAAGTTAAAGGCTGTGGGTTTCAAAGAGGATCTTTGCAATATGCCAAAGAATTGGAGCTTTACAGACATTAAGATTATTGAGAAATCAGGTTTCCTATAATTCATGTGTGCAATGCCTGAAAGCATATGACGGTATGAATGTCTGATTGTACGTCAGACAAGGATTTGTCTGCTCAATTAATTTACTTGGTGATCATGAGTGTATCATAAAGTCATCGAAAAAAAGGTTCAACAGTTAACAGTCCAAGATGAAAAACCATAGTCAGTATAGGGATCTCTGATGTTCTTAGGACATTTTTTAACAGGATGATTTTATGAGCTGAAAAAAGCAATTTCATATTATAGGGTGGACAAACTTGAACATGCCTCAGGTCACATGAAGTGCCATGAATGACACATTCATCAGCTGCCTTGGGCCACAGATTCCTCTAAAATCTATTAGCCTGACTTTGATGACAGCTCATCACCAGCAGTGACAGGTGAAACACAAACCGTGTAAATGATGCTAACACTGCGGCAGCACTCAGGCCCTGAACAGCGTACGCCAGCCCTCTATTTATAAACCAGAGAGTAAAGGGGAAACCCGTTTCCATGTGTATATGGCGAGAGATGTTGGGAGCCATATTCTGTCACAGACCTGCAGCCTATAACCAATGCTTTTCTGTGCCAGCTGATGCAGTGATACTGAGTATCACACACTCTGTTTCCTCACATCAAAGCCATATTACATGTCAGCAATGAGACACTGCAGTACGAGTTTCATCATGCTAAGCTTTCAGCTGACTCTCAGGAGCAGAGAAAAAAGCATCGATGTTTGGTGGGAACAGTCAATTCACTTTGTTATTATCGCTCTTATCTGATAGACTTTAGGAAGACAATGAATCTGACTAGCAGCAGTACAAATTGAGATTACAGGCGCATTCTTCGAAAAGACGTGTTCACTATCCAATTTAAAAGCTGAATTCAAGCCAGCCTCTCCTGCTCATTAATCCTTGTAGATTGAGAAAGGATATTGGAGTTTTTTTCTTGCCTCCACAGATTACCAGTTTAATGACATTAGAATACTTTAATCCTGTCTGTAAAATCGGCAGTTCCATGAATTTATATATGAATGTAGAAGCAAGTCAATGCAATCTACAAGGCTCTGCAAAGTGTACCAGAAAAAGTTCAGTTCATACAGGCTGAAGTGCTTCTATTCATTTTACTACCTTTATGAGCTGTTGTCATTACAGTAATGCACCTTTTCTGCAGCTACACAGGCAAAAGCTGTCCGCATATGGGCACATACTGTCATCAGTCAGGATACTACAGCTCAGCATATATCCTGATAAACTAACTCAGATGAACACTCTTAGTTTAGACCAACAGTGAGGATGGGATAATATTTGGGGGATCATTGTCAATTTCACAAAATACTTCTTAGGCTTCTAACTCTAAAAAGATTGTCCTGTATTTCATAGATTGTTTTGAGGCTTGTCCAAAAAAATGTCAATGTTATCTTAGGGTTATTGGGTCTTTATCTGCTTAAAGAGTTTTTACATTTGCGTTTCATAAACAGTGTAATGTTTCCTTCCAGACTTTTCTGCCTCTTAAATAAAAAAATCTTCTACCAGTAATGTATCACAGACCCAAATCATGATTCAACCAATGTGGTGGTGTCCGCATGAAATATTCACTCTTTCTCCTCCAAACATATCTTTGCTTATTGCAGTCGGACAACTATTTTCACCTCACCAGTGTACTAGATTGTACAACGCTTGTACAGTGTACCAATTCCAGGCTAATTTAGATATCCATTTTTTTTTTGTGATGAATTTTGCGGTAAGGTTGCAGGACAGATTTTATTCTGTGAAAGTTACATTTGTGGAGGTGCCGCCGCACAGTTAAACAGCACACGATCATTTCACAGAACGCTATCTGAAGATCCTCTAAAGCAAAAATTCTGATTTGACTCATATGAGCATTTCTGCAAACACGTTTTATTAGTCTGCCACGCTTCCTGGCCATTCCTGTGATTTCTAAACCACTTCATGAACTAAGCAAACAGCTACTTGAAGATGCTTTGGACAGGACATCCATTTTTTTTTAATTTTCAGAATACTTGAAACCCATAGAACTCATGGCTGCTGACTCCTTTGGGGAGAAAATTTGTATAGGACTCTGAAAGCTGTATCACCCATCAAAGATTGTGAGCAAGTTTTCTAAGCAACATAAGGTTTGCATATTGCTTCTTTTTTCTATGCATCCATTTTTTATGCCAACCTGTTCATGGTCACAAGGGGGCTGGAGTCCATCCCAGCTATCAGAGAGATAGGGTACATCCTGAATTGGCTGCCAGAAATCACAGGGTCACAGCACAGAGCAAAAACAAGACAAAGAACTGTGTATGCTTACACTCACTCCCACATAGTGTCAATTTAGATTCACCTAATAAATTAACATGCATGGTTTTGGACTGTGGGAGGAAGCAAGAATATTCAGAGAAAAAACCCACACAAGCAAAAGGAAAGCTTGAACTGGTTACAACAGACATACTTATGGTGTGAAAGAGGATACAATGGACTTTGCACTATACAGTACAAGAGCAAGTCATGCATAACAAAGGACTAAATCTTTAAATTAATCATACAGCAATCCTTGGCTGTTGAACATACAGTTTCTCATCTTCCACTGAAACTAAGAAACTAATCTTTAAATCTACTGCTAAAAAAAACTGTAGTGACTGAAATTTAATCCTGTTGTGGCTATTTTCAGATCCAGAACATATGTGGCGTATCCAAAAGAACTAGGTGAGTTTTTGCTCATTAAATTTATATATTTACTTGACTGGCAAATGTATTTGTCTGAATTATACATAAAATGGTAAAACACTGACCTCTGGGCTCACTGCCACCTCAGATATTTCAGTTTAATTTGAGGTGAATGTAAAACACTTTGCTCTTCCCTTAGGGAAAGTGGAAAATGGTACTCAACTCAAATGGATTAGGTGGAGGGTGTTGTTGCTGTATTGATGCTGGCAGCTGTGGCTGTTAATGTGATGTTAAGCGTTCGGGCTGTCTTTAAGTGATCCAGTCATGGCTCATTGATAATCCATATGTGGATGTGAGGGAGCATGTGGTGAAGCCAATTAAAAAACTGAAAAGGATTGCCAGTTTAAAAGTTAACCAGGCCTTCTAAACACAGGGTCAGAGGCTCCAACATCACAGGGTTTTCAAGACAGAAACCTATTAGTTTTTTTGTTTTATTGTTTTGTCACTTTTTCCCACCAATACAGAACATTTTCCTATCCAAATCCAATCTCTTGTCAAAAGCTACAGTAATATTTTATTGAACTGACCTCAAGAATGCCACTTAAAATCTACAGAGTCAACTACTAACAAAAAGATTAGGAAAATAACAAAAAAAGAATGAAAATAACTAGATAGACAATGAAAAAAAACAACAAAACCAGGGCAGCTACATAGAAATCTTAGACAAAAGCAAATTGACTGTTTAGATTTTCTCTTCAATGGAGCATGTTGTCTAATTCAACCGTGGAGCTTTGCTATTCTCCCCCCTGTCAAGCTTGCCTTCACTGATTCTTGTCAGGCTGATAAAGTCTCTGAATCATGTTGCATGCCCGTTATTATTAATGCAAAAACAAACAAACAACAACAACAGGCACACACAGGCAGGGCTCACTGTACTATCCTTCACATTCACTGTAATCCTCCTCTACTTCCACCCACTGACTGTATATAACAAATACAGCAGGTGAATTCATTCCATGGCATTGCATCTCTACCCTCGTGTGTGAGAAGGATTACATTTTCCAGCCAGAAACCAACACTAGCTGAGAGGCAGGTTTTTCATGGTTCCAGTTTTAAATCACAGCACACTGTTGAAAACCAAAGGTTTGTCTGCAATCATGCTGCTAATTTTGAGTACACTATTTGCATGAGTTAATTTTAGCAACCTACTCAGCAGGTCTAATGGTGTATGTGCAGTTATGATGTGAGGTCACCTCAAATTGCAGCAAGTGCTATTTAGCATTCATTCGTCACAGTGTTACAAGCACACGCACCACAAGTGTTAATACATTCATTTTCAGTGAGCAGAAAAATGTGCTTTGGGGAAATAGAACAGCCTTACACATATATACACATACACCAGCCCAAGGTGAGTTTTCTGCCCACAGCACAGATTTGTCTGTGCTCTGGAGAGGGAAGAAATTGTGAAATTAAGCTCTTTAAATGCATTTAGAGGCTGCTCTGCTGTGCCATTTATCTGGTGAAGGACTAGCATCAGTCCCTGGGTCTTCGCTGCAGCCTGAACTTAAAGCTCAGGATCATTTCTACTCTCCAGAAATGACTGGAAGATGCCCAACAGGATGAAGGCAAGAAACCATATTTGAGTATTTAGAAGAGCAGAAATTGAACAGAAATGGACAAATGAAGGG
Source organism: Rhadinocentrus ornatus (assembly GCA_037177495.1). Lineage (NCBI taxonomy): Eukaryota > Metazoa > Chordata > Actinopteri > Atheriniformes > Melanotaeniidae > Rhadinocentrus > Rhadinocentrus ornatus. The sequence goes on along the minus strand of JBAMHW010000005.1, from coordinate 9,850,769 downwards.
CAGCTGTGTCAGCAGTCTTGATACTGATCAAATCAAGTTTGGAGTGAAAATCCCCTTTAAGACAGATATTGATTTTATTGTTGAGTGATACATTGAACAGTTTTTCTACTTAATCTATTCATCACTCGATCTGTAAAACATCAGACATTGCAAAACGGTTTCCTTTGCAGTGGTTCTCACCCTAAACATCATTCAGCTTGGATACAGTGCTTGACATTAACAGTTTCCCACTTGCCCTGAGCAACTACATTCTGCTTGGACAATAGTAACATGCAGCTGTCTAGTCAGGTAACAAAAAACAGTGTTGCATTCCTTTGTAGAAAACACTGTTAATGTTAGCTGTCCACTAGCCATGCATGATGCTTTATGATGAGTCTGTTTGTCAATCACAGACTGCATTCATGACCAATCAGACTCTGTTGTTCTCATGCTGTTTGATTTGTATCATATACAGGACTGTCTCAGAAAATTAGAATATTGTGATAAAGTTCTTTATTTCCTGTAATGCAATTAAAAA
>JBAMHW010000005.1:9825266-9850152 GCA_037177495.1 Rhadinocentrus ornatus | reverse complement strand
GTTTTTTAATTGCATTACAGGAAATAAAGAACTTTATCACAATATTCTAATTTTCTGAGACAGTCCTGTATAGTTAAGCAAGGTGAGCAAATTTGGGCTGAAAGTATTTTATTCATATGTTTTACCAAGTTGTTTAACCTGTAATTGGTTATGAGTTCCAGAAAAAATCTAACTTTTTTGGGGCTTTTCATTCGAATTAACATGAAACAATTAACGTTAAAATGGTGTACCATTCAAAAAAATCCTGTAAACTCAAACAGGTGCTAGTACAATGTCCTCATTTAATACCTGAATCCCTCAGCACTTACAAATAAGTTTTACAGTAGGTTCAATATCACAGTAAAAAAAAGAACATGCTGTGCAGTATTAACATCGTCATTATTTTAGTAATAAATACAAAAAAGTTTAAGTTATCAGTAAGTTAGCATCAGTGTTGGGAGTAATGCGATACAGTAACAAAACAAAGTAGTGCGTTATATGTAAAATATTTGTAACAAAATTATTTTACAGGACTACAGTAATGTGTTTTTCTGCGTCACTCGAGCTGTGTTTGCCCATGTGTAAAGTTCTCATCTGTTTTAAGTGGTGCGCACATGCTGCTGCCTGTGTGTGTGCTTGCCTGGGCACGTTGCCATAGAGATCGATTTGCGTGACTTAGATGATTGTGCGCCAACAAAGGAAAAAGAAAAATGCAGCTGTAGTCGGAGATACGGGCTTTTGGTCAGTGGCGATATTTGCATTATTTTCAGTTCAGTCCAAACTTGTGATGAAACATCCTGCTCACTGGTCAGTGGAAGGAGTCCTTCAGCAGCCAACCCCTCCTAAACAAGCTAAGCTTTATTCAACATTTCCTGGAGCGCAGCAGCCGGTAACAGACAGAAATGAACAAGCTAGTTGCAGGGTTCATTGTAGGAGACATGCTACCCTGTCGATTGTTGAATCGCCCAGGTTTAGAAAAATACTAGATAAAATGATAATGAGACAAGTGTGTCCATTTCTTCCCACAGACAGCCATGTTGTTCTTGTGGTAAACACTATGCAGACAGGCAGTGATGATTGTTCAAGTCTACACGGTGAATTATGGCCAAGTAAAGTAATAAGTAGTGGCATTACTTTTCAAATGCAGTAACGAGTAATGTAATTTCATTACAATTAACAGAAGTAATGAGTAACTGGTAACGAATTACTTTTTTAGAGTAACTACCCCAACACTGGTTAGCATCAACATAAGGTTGCAGTATTTAATTAAGCTTAAATACTAAGCTACAACCCCCCCCCCAAAAAAAAAAAAAAAAAGTTGTCTAATTAAAAAAAAGAAGTAAGTTTGACTAAAGGGCAAGCTAAAAATATCAGTGGTCTGCATAAAATCTAAATATCAAAGGCTGGAATATGTATTTTATACTGACCTTAACAACAAAAGAGCTGCAAATCTTAGAAAGACACCATGTTCTCAGCATTCTTGGTTGATAAATTACAATTTCTTTTCTTACATAACAGTAGCTATTCTTCTGTGGCTTTAGACCTGTTGATCAACACCAGATATATCCTAATGTATGCTGTAAGCAGAAATCTCAGCAAACTGGTTGATTTGCTCTGCCAAGGATCATCAGCTCAAGTGTAAGAATTTGCACAATTACATAAACAAAATACACCAGCTTGTAAAACTGTCCTGTGTTCATTTCCAGTATTAATTATTTTTAAATTGTCTTGCTGAATTATTTGAGGGACCCTGTGTATTTACAGAAACAGACAGGCTTACTACCAAGATGAAGTCTCCTCACATTTTATACTTGGAAAAACCACAATATGCAAGCTCCCTTGTGTGGGGTGTCGGGGGAAAAAAAAAAAAACACACGACAAATGTGGTTTGACAACAGTACAACAGCAATTAAAATTTCACAAGTTTGATCATGTACTTGTATTTTGCAGCTGTAAGCATACAACCCTTCAGCTGAAAATGCCTCTGCTGTGGCATCTCTGAAGTACCCTTGATAAAACAACCAGCTGACATCCCTGGCACAAAACACCAACTCCTGCTTTTACAGTGATGAGAACCCACAATTTCTCGTCTTTGCTTAAACAGAGCAGAAAGTGTTAAAAGTCTAAATCAAAGTGTAGTCTGTGTAAGAGTCATAAAATCCTATTTCATGGTCAGGCCGGCGTCACAGCAGTGCCCCAGATCTGGGGTCAATAATCAATCGATGAATTTCATTTCCCCATCTTCAAGGCCCAGCAACAGAAATTGACCAAATACATGAGGACATGTTGATTTACTTAAACCTTTACTTATATGGTGAGTTGTTTAGCTATAATGGTCAGAATTTAAATTATAGACAATGTGAATCATCTTTTTTTTTTCAGATTTATACTTTTATGTTTGCAAGTTAAATCATTTTAATTTTATGGGGTATTTTATATTTACTTTTATTTTGTATTTTATTTAGATCCAATTTATACAAAAATTTAATCCCACATTCTTGGTTTTCTTCATTTTAAGTAAAAACAAACTTATCACAATTTCTATAAAGAAAAAACCCTCCTTTTTTTCCCAATAACTTAGTCTAAATGCTTTAAGTTAAGTCAGAAAAACCTTTCCTTTAATAATGCCCTCAGATTAGACTTATTTACACTTTAACACTTTTAAAAATGTGGGATTGAATACGAAGCAAATAAAAATCCAGGTGTTGACACCAATTATTACTCACACAGTACGAGCAACATTAGTTGCTAAGAGAAAATTATTAACTAGTCTATTTTTTATTATTAACTAGCTTGAACTGGTCTGTAAAGTGCCCTGAGATGACATTGTTGTGAAGTAGCGCTATAAAAATAAAGCTGAATTGAACTGAAAAAGAAACAGTAAAGTTTTCCTATTATACAAACAAGTCAGCTTATGTAAAATCAGATAAACAAAAGACGTGCAAAGAGTAAATAAATAATAAGAACATAACTGCCTGGATAGTTGACATGAAGTCTTTTATATGCATAAGCTGATGTGCTTAGAGGAGTTAGCTCATGCTGAGGCAATGAATAAGAGATCAGTAAAGACACACTACTCCCATACATAAAACTAGCTAAATAAATATATTGGCTCAACCTCTCTGTCAAATAAGGAAAATGATCTGTGTCATGCAATTGATTGTTTGAATAGATTTATTTCTAAATAAACCATTTTTTCCAGAGCATTCATAAGCTAATGCAACACATTGCATCTGTACATAAAAATATCTCTTTCCTGGTGCAGATGATGGCAAACAGATGCATCATGATTACCCCCAACCCCCGTGCTCAAGTAAAAGTATTTTTGCAGTGTTCTGTCAAAGTCGAAGCTGCAGCAGTACTGCCTCTGTGACATGAACCCACTCACAACCCCAGGGAGACCCCCTCTAAAGTGACCACATGACAGTTTTGGGTTAACAGGGGGAGTAAACCACCACATATACAGATATAGGAACACAGCAGTCAACAAACATGCTTGCTTGTGCTACAGGTTTCCTCTGTGGAACACAAACAGTCAGTTCCTTTCTCGTCACTTATTTTCAAAGCCCATTATAACACTATGGTTGACTGATCAAACTTGCAAAGCGGGGGCAATTAATATTGGCACAGGTTATAAAACAGTTGCAGGCAAACAGTGCTGCAGCAGCATGTGAGGTGATTACACAGAGTGGCTGCAGGAAAGCAATCTTACTCAGTTTCAGATCAAAGGCTAGGCTTTATTTACCCAAAAGCACAAATGAGGCTGATTTCCTGGTAATTGTACTATATGTGAGTGATAATTCCTAGGGCTGGGCGATTAATCGAATTTTAATCCCGATCTGGGTTTTTAACGAACAAAAAAATGAAATGGTCCGATTATTTGCTCCTTCGCAGTTTACTCTTGTGCTGTTTTTAGTTGCAAATCGGGCGCCACTGGCACTGCAGCGCTCTGTTGCAGACTCCTCCCACAGTCTTAACCGCTTTGGTTTAATTCAACTCCAGATGCAAATACCTCCCAAGTTATGGGCTGGACACACGGGAGGCAAAGTTGCTCCTTCTCTTTTATTTTCTATGGAACTTGCGCAATGAGGCGGAAATCGCTGCCCTCCACCAGCCAAGCGACAGGCGACATTCGTGCATGCGAAATGTTGCGCTCGTTCATGTAGACGTGCACACGGGGGCTTACGACAGGACACAAGGAAATAGAAAAAATTTTACATTTTTGTGAGTTGTGACTAAATAATCCACCAGCTCCTAGAGACACAGAGAGATAACAAATGTTATAAACAAACATAACTTTTTTCCTCACCAAACCTTCTGAACCCTCTTCTTCATTATTCCACAGCTTAATCCAGCCAGCCAGAGAGTCTGTTTAACAACATGTCCCAGCTCAGGCTGGTCAAACTCACTGAGTGCATTGATCACTTCGCTAAAGGACAAGTAATTGTGGGACAGTGAGCTCTGATTGCCTTTGGGCTTCCTGAGGACCAATTTGTCTGATTGTCACTTGAGGGCTGAGGGTTAGAGATCAGTATAGAGCGGGGAAGGAGAGTGATGGGAAATATGGTCTTTTTCTGGTGTGTTAAGTGCTTCCTTGTCTGTTTTGTGTGGGTTTGCTTCTTTCTGGGCCCTTAGTAAGACCTCCGAATATGCGACTGAAGAAATGCAAATTTTGCTTTATATTAGGTCTAACTTAACTCTGTCATGCTTATACAATTCACATTAAATTTGCATTAAATTTACAATTAAAAAAAAATTAAAAATTTTATATTTCTGAAGAATACGACTTGAAACCACAAGATATTCAAAATAAATCTTAAAAAGAAGATAAAGATCAATGTAAAAGGGCATTGTTCCCTTCCACCAGCTGCTTGCTCCAGGTCATTTCTTGTAGGTTGAAAGTCAGGACATGAAAATCAGTGCAACTCTGTTATTTTGCTGTTAAAAATGGTGTTTTTCAGCTCATTGTCGTGTTACACAACAGTTTCTGTAGAGAATGAGTTTACAGGCAGATGTCCTGACATTGTTCCTCCAATTTTACTGTAAGTGGTATTAGTCATAATAAAATTTAGTGATGAAAAGCCAGCCTGGCCTAAATGCAACCAAACCAAATGTTAACAAGATTTATTAGCATGGATTTAGGGTCTCCTTTCCTCCAAACATGTCTCATTTAATACACAAAGTTATTTACCTGGACAAGAGCCTTTGGTGGAGGCAACAATTGCTTTTTTTTTTACATTAAAACGTTTTGATTGTAGATTACAGCGTGCTAGGGCTGTCACGATTTCGATTTTTCATCGGAATCAATCGAAACTACTTCATGGTCTCGAGCCTCGAAATGGAAGAGAGGATAGACGATCCCCCCGCCCAACCGGGAGGTGTGCAAAGAGGTAAAAACACATTACAGCGCAGCAGGTTAGCCACCAGTTAGCTGCGTGGTACGAGCCACAGTTTATGACACCATGGCAAGTGCAGATAAGGGAGACACGGCACCGGAACTTGAACCTGCTCCTGCTTCTCTTAAATCCTCAGTGTGGAAATATTTTGCGTTCCCGGTGAGTTATATCAACAACGTTCGCTCTGTCGACAAGAAGTCCACAGTGTGCAAGATATGTGCGCGTACCATACCCGGTTACGGGAAACTCTACAAACATGGCAGGAGACATTCGCCGTCATCACAAAGATCCAGATTTGACAGCTGGGAAAACATCATCACTGGTCCAGCCAACTATTCCATCCTTATTTGCAATTAAACTTCCACAGACCTCAGCTCGCGCAAAAGCTATAACTAACGCTATAGGGCTATTTATAGCAGCAGACCTGCAGCCCTATTCGGTGGTGGAAAACGCCGGATTCAAACATTTAATTAGTGTACTTGAGCCTCGCTACATTGTCCCCAGCCGGTCGCATCTCACAACAAAAGTGTTCCCCACCATGTATGAAGACGTTAAAGGAAAAGTTTGGGGATCTCAGCAATGCACAGTTAAATGCCTTAACAACAGATAGCTGGACCTCAAGAGCAATTGAGAGTTGCATCACCATCACAGCACACTACGTCAATAATTGGGAGATTGAAAGTCCAGTCCTTCAAACTCGCCCCATATATGAATAACACAAAAGTGATCATTTGGCAGACGTGCTAAAGGAAGCTGTACTAGAATGGAAACTTTACAGACAAAATACAACCATCCCTGTGACCACAGAAAATGCCCAAAACATTGTCAATGCCTCAAATGTAGCTGGATTGTCACCACATATAGGATGTTTTGCACACACAGTGAACTTGGCATCCCAGAATGGGTTGGGAGTAAACCAGATATCTCGTCTATTGGGGAAAGTCAGGAGGGTGGTCCCCTTTTTTCACATGCACAACTGCATGACCTTAAAGGCCAAACAAGAGATGCTCCAGCTTCCTCCTTACAAGCTGGTTCAAGATATCACTACAAGATGGAACTCCAGCTATGACATGCTCACACGCTACTTAGAGCAGCAAGCTGCTGTTTATTCCGCACTCACAGAGAAAGACGTTAAAGAGTGCTAAAGTTCTCATCACACTCTCAGATCGAGATGTGACTGTTCTGGAAGATGTGGTTCAGGTACCTAAACCCATGAAAACAATCACAACTCTAGTGAGCTCAGAACAGCAGCCAACTGTGTCTATGGTCCTGCCACTCAAACACTCCATTCTCACATGAATGAAAGACCGTGACACAGATTCACAGATTGTGAAGGATGTTAAATCTGCTATAGCAACCAACATTGGAGGGAGGTATTCAGATCCCGGACTTCAACAGTTCCTGAATGAGAGCCCTGCCTTGGATTCTCGGTTCAAGTCTTTACCCCATCTGGATGATGATGGTGATCAAATGTCAACAATGAATAACGCAAATTCATCTGATAGTTAATACACAATAAGTTCATATTCTGACAAGTAGTTATTCTTCATTAAATACATTCACATTTTGCAATCAATATTTCATTAATGATAACAACAGTACATTGTTGTCACACCTAAGTGTCACATGTGTTTTTAATTACCTTAAACAGCTGTTTGTGTGACTTTGTCTTTTATAGACTCAGGGCTCAGGACAAGGGAGCAGCCAAAACCCTGCAGAGGACGCAGAAACTGCAGCAACCAGTGAAGGTGTCCCCCCAGCAAAGAGAACAAAACTCAGTGAACTGTTTGGTGATTTTTTTTTTAGCACAGCACACACTGCATCATCAACACCAAAACCATGGTCTGATGTTGTCAAAGAGGAGATTGAGCTATACAAGATGGCTAAAGTCATTTCTGTGGATGCAAATCCACTGAAATGGTGGAAAGACAATGAGCATCAATACCCAAATTTGTCCAAGCTCTCCAAACATTATCTTGCTGTGCAAGCAACAAGTGTGGCAAGTGAGAGAGTGTTCTCCACAGCAGGAGACATTGTGACCGCACAAAGAGCCGCTCTTTCTCCAGAGAATGTGGACATTCTCATCTTCTTAAAGAAAAACTTGAAAATGTAAAATTAACAGTTGTCTTGTCTGGTCATAAATGTGTAAATTGTTCCTATTTTTATAACTAAAGAGCATTTATCTCGCTCCAGTATAACAGAAAATATCTGCTCAAGACAAAAACCTTAAAGAAGAATGGAAAAATGACAGTTGTCATTCTCATTGTCCAAAAATTCCTAAATACTTTTCTTTCCATGTTCTACTGTTAGGATTTAGTTTGTTCTAACTGTTCCATGACTTTGAACAAGGCTGTTACATTGTTGTATTTATTTTGTTTTGTTGCATATTATTTTATAAGCAGCGCACACTGCTGAAACCAAAAAAAAGTCACTAGATGGCAGGCACCCTCTGTGACTTCTCATTTTTGTTATTATTGTTATTTTGTTTGTTTTTGTTGTTTTCAACTTGACTGAGAACAAGATTGTTACCTTTTATATTGTAAATAAATAATTTAAATTTGACTATTAGTGCCTAATGTGATACATTACACAAGAATATTGGAAATTGCATCACTAATAAGCAGCCCGTTTTTTAAATAAGATTTACTGTTCAAAATTTGCAAAATTGAATAAACCCAACCAATGATTGTAGACTAGACTAGTCAAAAAATAGCATAGGCCTCTGTGCTGTGAGGAAAAAGAAAAAAGAAAAAAAATCAAAAATCGTATCGAATCGTGAGCCTAAAATCAAAAATTAAATCGAATCGACGATTTGGAGAATCGTGACACCCCTACTGCGTGTAATACATTTGCAACGCCATGTACTAAGAATCTGAGACCGTAAGGATACATTATTAAACAATCCTTTTTAAATAATTTGCTTTATACATTTTCTGTGACTCACTCCTTAAAAAAAAGATTTAGAAAACGGCTTTATTTAATTTTAATACTTACACTAAAATCTGAGGAAAATAGTCCTTTAATTACTAATTATCTCTTTCAGTTTGATTAATTATCTTGTAAATTCCTTTGAAAACCCACAGAACAAAAATCAATAAATTTCTTCACTGTCTTATTTGTTCTCTATGACGCACACAGAATTATAACCATGACTTGACCAAATAGATAACACATTGAACGATTTATCCTAAAAGTATTATTCACTATGCCAATACTATCTTTGCATGCATCAAATGAGCACTGTGAGCAATCTTTAAGAAGCCCATCTATTTCAGGATTAATGGAATTTTGCACATCCCATTGGTCTTTTTCTCCAATAAAAAAATGACAGACTGTGAATGTTTTCTTCAGTGCGACAGGTCCTGCAAACATCCTTAGAAAATCTCATCACAAATAATCATGTAGCATCTTTAGTTGAGAAATCATCACCTTGCTATATTCCTCCTCAGCATATGTTCTGTGTGGCCTCTCCAGGGCCTGGATTTATCCAGCCATTACACAACAAAAGCCATTTGTCATGTATAATGGGGTCCATTAAACATGAACCTTGAGGTACCATCATTTAGCTTGGCGCCATCACTTCTACAAACTAGCAGATGATACTGCAAAGACACAGACTCCACAAGATACATGATTAAAGGGTTTATTAAGTCTTTAGAGCGAAAGAAAATTTAACAGAAGACCTGATATAAGGCTGTCCACATTCAAACCAGAGTATTTTGCAGATACAAGGCGAAATTTAGCACAAAGGAATCCCACCAAAGTTTCTTTGAAAATTGGGCATTCTTTCACTCCTTTTCAGCTCAGTCTTTGCCCTTTTTATTAAGTGTTAATACTGGCAGACCAGCACTCAAGCATCTAAAAAAAATAAAATTGTATTTTATCTTTACACACTTTATTACTTGCATCTTATTGCAAAGATGTGATTTGTTCTCATTTTTACTGTATCTGCAAAAATTGCCATGGATAACATAGTTTAGCAGACAAAAAAAATATACTTTTAAATCAGTTCATTGATTTCCAAAAAGCTATTAGCTGGAATATCTTGGCATGTTGTGCCTTATTTCCTTAAAAAAAAAAAAAAAAAAAAACTGGACAAGTGAAGTGGTAGCTGGTTAGAAACGTTCTGCAGCAGATGAACAGATATGAACATGAAGTCCTTAATACTGGTGAAAAAAGATCAAGCTGATACACGATCTCAGAGATGCATTTGCCTCAGTTGATCCATCTACAGTTAACAACATTTTCATCAGAAACAATCTCCATGTAAGTGTGGCTGACAAGAAGCCATTAGAGAAACAGGGAAAACAGATTAACATAAACCAAGTTACACACAAACTCGACTGAAAAGTGATTTGAAACATTTTGCTCAAAAATCACTGGGTAAGAAGGAAATAATGAGAGAGGTACAACAATTCCTTCCTAGAGCCTGAACTTCATCATTGCTGAAACAGTGTGGGATCACGTTGACAGAGAACAGGTCAAAAGTAAGCCGACATTCAAAGAAGAGTCATGAAGATGGTTTCATTGGAGTTGTACAGACTCTGTTGTCTTATATAGTGTATTTCAGTTTATGTTTCCACATGTTAAATGCAGCATCTGTAGGACAGAACTGAAATGTTGCTTTCAAAATCAGAAAACGCCATTTAAACCAAGAATGACAAAAGTAGAAACAAAACTGACTAATTTCGTATGCTAGTGGGTGTAATTTAATGCCCTGCTGAGTTTTTAAACTAGTCACACTGGGTGCATGTTGTGAGGTATAAAAATCAGTTAGAGATTTAAGAAGAGCGGTTTCTGGTGTCCAACCTTGCTGCAGCACCTAATCAAAACCCACAAGCGTCTGATTACACACACAATAGCAGTGTGAAACATGGCAGAGAAATCAAGCCTCCTCCTGTACCACGCTGAAATCCCACACCAGCAGCCCCCCTGCATGACAGACAATATCAGCCTCCCTGGCACTTTCCATCAGCACAATGTGGAGTACTCTACTACTTCAGTTGCAGCCACTGAGAGAATACTGGCTCTTAAAATTTGCCCTTTATGTTTGAAGTCATAGCTCAGAGAGCCTAAGTGAACTGCCAGACATTAAATCAGAAAGTTAATAAAAAGTTAGAAGACACCAATAAAAATTCATAAAGACCAGTCTATAGTGGGAGGAATTAAAAGTATGCCAATTTATCTGAAGCATGATTTAACACAACTAGGTTCACAATAAGGCATGACTGTCATTCCTTATCCTATCTGCTTTCATTATAGCCCCTCTTAACACTTACTCTGCAAACTTGCATAAATGCACAGAATAATTCACAATGTGGTGATTTGTTATAAAGTTGCCTCAGGCAGGATTATCTGAAGTGTAATACATCGAACTGTGACATGTAATCTCACACAAAGATGGATGGTATGATGTGACCATAATCAGGAAAGCACTTAGGTTGGGTAAAAGCTCTTAGTTGCTATTTCGTTGGATAGCAAACTTGAAATGTTTATTTAAATTATCTTTAAGTGGAACACATTTTGTCCTTTTACTAAAATCTAATTAAGAATCCCATTAATTCAACATTGATGTAATCTGTAAAAGCTGCAATGTGCATTTGCATTTTAACAGTGATTGGAGTTCTTATGCAATTAATCACAAACCTTATCAGTATACAACATTATTTTCTATCATTTAACACATCAAGCTAATTTATCTGCTTCTCCCAGATGAATATGTGCTGTAATTATGTATCAAAAAGCAATTCAATGACTGCCTAATAAGATTTGTTTAAGGACTACTCCTTATCGAGAACTTAATGCTGTTAAATGTCTCAAATGTAAAAATGTTGATTTTCTCAGACTGTGTAAAGAATTGTACGTTTGTAAATGATGAAACCCTAAGCCAAGTTTCATTTTGTTTGATTTATGAATAGAATAAAAACAAGTACTTTGAGTATGCATACACACATATAAAGAGTAGGAAGCTTAAATAAGTTTAATGCTGTTCTGCCTAAGTTCTCACATATCAGACAACTGGCTTTTTGGCCCAAGTAAAATATAAATGAATAAAAGAAAAAGAAAAATTGTTGTATAAGCAAAGCTGTTTTAAATAGTTTAAATTATTCATATTCTGCTATTCTACTTTTATTCAACACTTTTAAAAAAGGCCATTGTGTTTACTTTCTTATGCATTTTCCTGGATTAGAGCTATAGTGTGTTAGCACCAGCTCTGTAGAACACTCCTAACATTCACAGGGCTTTATCCCTGGATATCTGGACCAAGAAAAAAACCCAAAAAAACTCTTTAATGATCATCTGTTCATCAAATCCAGCTTAAACTGGAGCAGCCTATTTAATTGTCTGTAGTTTGTTACTTGTCCAGTCACGTCCTCCATATAAAACATCATTGGGTGTTGTGAAATGTACTGCATTGAGTTTTTAGCATTATTAAAGCTCACCTTTGGATCTGAGTTACAACCTCAGATTACATAATAAACATTTTTACAGCTATGTTAAAGCCAGTTCTCATTAAAATGGATCTTTGTTGTAGCTTTAGAGGGGAAAAATTATAAATTCAAGCGCCGTTTAAAAATGTCATTTCTGTTAGCTTTGGAAATGGGGAATGGTTGGCTTCTTTAGTAAAATGGACAGCTCTGAAAGCAGCTTTCTAGCTCAAGACCCAACATTAAATGATACATTTCAAAGGACAAGAGTGGAAATGCAGGAAGCAAATATTGCTTTGTCTGCATCTTTATTTTCTCCTTCCGTTTTCCATCTCCGCACCAGTGATTCCACTCTATTTACTATAATGCTCAAATGACACTTTTTCGCTACAACCGGAGGGCGCTTGCACTGTGTACAACAGATTAGTATTGTACACACACAAAAAAAAAGAGAAAAGTTCTCCTGGCTGTATGGGACATTCGCAGTTACACATCCTTGTAGTGTAGTTTGTGTTCACTTTCAATCAAAATCTTGCTGATGTTTTAACTTTTTACAGTTGTGGTTTTATAAACTGCATTGTGGGCGGTTTGGCATCAAACTAGCCTTTAAATTCATTATCTACTATCTTATAATGGCTTTGCTGGACGGCATTTAATTTTCTCATTCGTATGTGATCCAACATGCCAGAACAGAAGCCATGTTTTGGTCTGTGTATGCAATAGCATAATAGATAATCATGTAGATACTGGCTTAATCTATCCATAAAATATAGGTTTTCACAATTCTCAAGCTACCTAGCTTGAAAGACAAGGCTCTGATCTGTGGTAACATGTGAAAGAGGTCTGTCGCCTGCATCCAAATACGCCACTAAGTACATTTATTTAAAATTAGATTTCCTTAAGGGACACATTGGCCCTCTCTATATTTAATACTGATTATTGCAATTTTTTTTTTTTTAAAAACAGGTAAATCAGTACTGATCCATCCAATCAATGCATCCAATATTGAATAAGTGCCATTGTTTCTCTGGAAAATAAATATCAATTAGTGATTTGAAACTATGAAAGTGGAGATAGGTTCTTGTGTTGTAAGCTGAAACAATTACAGCAGAATAACGGAGGAAAAAGTAGATTTCCTCTGGGGGCACTGTTTAATCACAGAAGAGTATTGGGCTGAAAAACAACTAAAAGGGGAAATAAGAACAAAAGGGTGATCCATCCTTATTAGACACAAATCTAATGTATCAGGCAGCCGATCAGAAGCAATAGACTGATCACTGGGATCTGTGGCACACTGTACACATAGAAATGGGTCTTTACCTTACTGACTAAAGCTTGGGGACTGCTGAGGCAGAGGTACTGTAAATGGCAAACAAGAATGCCTCTTCCTTCATTGCTTTGCATTTAAATTGAATCTGCCATGGTTTCACTGGTGCATGGAAAATGCAGGAGACTGTAGATGCAATTGTAAATGACACCTTGCTGCCACAGAGGATGCTCAGTTGCTTAGTGTCATACATCACCTCCTCCCCTCGTCATTGCATTCACAAAAGTAATCTGTTTAGGTGGTTGTTGTTGTTGTTTTTTTGCAGACTCATGCCTAAAGGAAGCTTGGCAATTGTGTTTCACAGTAACTTTGGCTAAAACTGTATTTTTATGTTATCAAAGATTAAAGATGTACTGATCATTCTGGTACAGTTTGGACTTGGCATTTCAAATACAGCAGGTTTAATAAGCAATGCCTTAAAAGCAGCACGGTTTCCATTCTCTGGAGCACAAAGGTTTAAGTTCACCTATCTAGATCTGAAAGAAAATTCAAAATGCAGCATTGTAAAGGTTACATTATATTTTTAAGGTCTGCAAATGAGCTGATGAAAGTTGCTGTGTAAACATTCAACAAGGCATGCAGGTAAAGGAGTAGTTTCCAGAATTTGGACACCAAGAAGACAAATGCTGGCTTTCAGTGAAGTTATTTTACACAAATGCCTGTCATGACTGACTGTTCAAGAGCATGTGCTGCTGTACATGAATATTACAATGAGTAAGAACTGGACAATAAAGACAACAAAATCAGACGGAGGTCTATTATAAAGAGATAAATAAATCCATGTTAACCTCTCACAATCTTCGACACATATCAAAAAGTTCAGACTTCAATATCCATGCAAAATATTGCACAAGTCTAAACCTTAATGTGCATGGATAACACATTTTAAAGTCAACTCAAACTCAGAGACTGCTAACATCTATCTTACAAGAACTAATGACACATTTAAAAGCTACACCACAACACATTACTTTGCATACTTCAGCTAATTAGTCAATTATTGTGCATCATTTATTGCATGCATTCAAGCTCCACAATTAAGCTTCAACACTGTAACAGTCAGTGTGATTCCCCGTTTCCACCTGCCTGATGTAGACCTGAGACTTAGCCAAGTAAGTAATGGGGCCAAGGGTGAATGTGTCTGCAGCAAGGAAAAGGTGCTCTATTTTCCGCAGAGGTTACGACAGTGGCATGCACAGGAAATCTACACCTATAGATGTGTGGCTAGGTTTTAATGCCCTTGACTAAGAGATTAAATTATCAAAATAACGGATTTGGGGCTGAAGTTGAGTAGAAATATTCTGGTCACACAACTACATTTTTCCAACCTGCAACACCCAGAAATCAAATTAGCCATTTCTAAAACTAAAATTGAAAATTATTACAAAGGGATTTTTGTTTTTCTACTTGACCTCTTGAGCAGCTGTGGTTCTTAAGCTGCAATTGCTATTCAGGGAATTATGTGCTTTTAGTGTGCATAGACAACCGCCAAGTAAATATCACCACATAAATGTATCAAGCAACTAATAGACTTTACTGAGCAAGACAAGCATTTGAAATGTTTCACTAAAACTGCATTAAACAGAAATGTCAAAGCTTGAACAGCAAGGTTTATATACCATTAAGAAATGGAACATGGATGCACCCTTAATAAGACAACTGGAGTCTGCATGTGTGCAAATATTTATGGCCAGCCTGGATTCGTACCAGCTTCACGGTGACTAAATCTAACACGGTGTGATTAAAAAGTAAAACTCTTAACACAACCTGTCTTGATAAAAGATGCTTGCACAGCCTTTGCTTTACTGAGTGTATGTCAGTAAATATGTCACCGCAACAAAAAACATATTCTTATTCTTTAATATAGCCTGTCCAAAACCTCAAAAAGGCACTGGAGCTGTAATAATAATCAGACGAAGTCATTATTCCCTGGGTTATAAGAAGACCTGCATAGTGAAAATATCAGTCAGATTTTTGTCCATCTATTCATTCCCTCTATTTATCTGATTGATCTGTTTGAAATTTTAATCTGCAGCCAATCACGGACATTGATACCGGGAGCTTTTCAGAAAAGTCTGTAAAGAGCCTTGGGAAGTTCTTTAATAGCAGCCTCAGGGATACAGCCTTTATTAAGTACACCTGTGAGGAGCTAGAGGGTTGGCTCAAAACCATCGATAGGACAGGACTATCAGGCAAATTTAAGGCATAAAGGTACCAGCATGGAATCCTGCCTCAGATACTGTGGGCACTGCTTCTCTCTGAGTTCCCAATGTCCATCATTATAGACCTGGAGAAGAAAATCAGCCACTACTTGAGAAGATGGTTGGGCCTACCACTTAGCTTTAGTAACATCGCCCTCTATGGAAACACCTGAAAGCTGTCACCCCCCCTTAAATCCATTGAGGAGGAGTTCAAAATCTTGCGCACAAGAGAGGTGTTGCAGCTTTGGGAATCAAAAGACCCAAAGGTCTCAAGGCAGGGGTTGCAGTTAAGACTGGCAGGAAGTGGAGAGCAGAGTTTGCAGTGGAGCAGGCAGAATCACGTTTACGGCATGGAGTCTTGGTGGGGACAGTGGCCAGAAGAAGAACTGGGCTAGGAATCATTCCAGTCCCCCGCTACGATAGGGTACGGGGAAAGAAGCAAAGACAACTGGTCCAGGATGAAGTGAGGGCAGCTGTAGAGAAAGAGAGGTCCAGGAGAGCAGTGGGGATGAGACAGCAAGGTGCCTGGACTAGATGGGAACAAGTTGTGAAGAGGAAAAATCACGTGGACTGACCTTTGGTGGGCAAAGCCACACCGGATCAAGTTCCTCGTCCAGGCTGTCTATGATGTTCTTCCCAGTCCAACTAATCTGCACTGTTGGGGTTTGGCAGACACACCATCATGCCCCCTTGGCCAGAGAAAGGGGACCCTAGAACATATATGGAACTGCTGCCCAAAAGCTCTGGGCGAAGGCAGATACTGCTGGCGTCATGACCAAGTGCTACAGACCATTGCAGACATTTGTGGCGCTATTGCCACCTGCCGAAGGTCTAAACCTAGGAAGCACACCATCAGTTTTATTAGAACTGGAGAGAAGCCAACAGCCAGATCTAGAGAAACATCTGGACTTAGTGGACCTAGGCAAACAACTCAAGTTCCCCCAGCATGTTGCTAAGACTACTCTTAGACCTGACATCATTTTGGTGTCAGAGGCAACAAGGAATGTTGTCATGCTGGAGCTCACCGTGCCAAGGGAAGAGAGAATGGAGGAGGCCTTTGAGCAAAAGAGGGACAAGTACCAGGAGCTGGTCAGCGACTGCCACAAACAAGGCTGGAAGGCTAGGTGCTTACCTGTGGAGGTTAGATGCAGAGGTTTTGCAGGAAAGTCCTTCTGCAGGGCCTAGACTGCGCTCGGCATCACAGGCGAAAGGAAGAGGAAAGCCATCTCTAATAGCACAGAGGCAGCAGAAAAAGCCTCTAGGTGGCTCTGGATAAAGAGAGGTGATCTGTGGGTGAGCTGCCAGGGCACATCCTGAGGCCTAATCAACCTCGGCAGAGTCGCCTGAGTGAGGGTGTCGATGTTTGAGCGGCCCGAAACACCCAGTGACCTCAGGATACATCACTGATGTTGTGCCCTGGCTTTGTATCAGAAGATGTATCGTTACAACATTAAACACATTGATTATGGAATAGAAGAAAATAAAAAAACTCAGGTTCCCACAGGACTGCAGTAAGAAGAATCTTAAAACAAGTGTTCAATACAAGAGCTTTAACTTCTGTCTATAATATCTTGGACAACCTAAATCACTGAGAATATTCAGTAGTTGTGAATAAATGAATTACTACGTATTTGTAGTAATTATTGCCCCCAACTCCTTGTCATTGCCTGTTCTCTGTACCTCAAAGGTATATTGATTTTTTTTATTGCTAGCTGCAGTCCCAGTAATTGCCAGTTAGTGGTGCATGGAGGGGACATTGTCTCTTATATAACAAAGTTTGAGGCAAAGCCATTGAATTTTTTGTTAAAATGCAACACAGAAAACTGACAACTAGGCACATTTTCCAACAAGACCTGAAAATGAATTGATTGGACTGAAAGTGGGAATAAACTTAAAGAGGGATGGAGGAACAGGGCTGCAAAGTTTGAAAGAGCAAGCAGGATAATATAAACAGAGAAATGGGTCTTATTATAGCAACATTGCAGAAGTTGCCAATCTGAAAACCCTGAGTGCCTGACTTGTACATAATAAGTGTACCATCAACACATTACTGGAGCTGCTGTTGTCCTGCAGTCTCTTGAGGCTGATAAACGGCATTTCAACCCCCCTTTTTTTAAAAAAATCAGCCTAGGACATCATGTGACAGCTCCCTTTGAACTGCAGCACTGCATCAAATACCAGCAAATGGATATCTTACATATTGGCCATTTTAAACAAGCATCAATACTAACTCACCAAAGAAACACAAGACGACTTTATTGGAGGAAGCGAGGAAAAGAAAAAGAAAGTTGAGCAAAAAATAAGACAAGCCTCAATATCAGACTGACTTTTAATGGGTAGAGGGTGCTCAGAGAAAGGAAAGGATGAAAGATGGATGCCAAATTAGCCTTTATTAGGGGAACAAAAATGTGGCTTTAAGGAACAAACAAGAGAGGAAAACTTTCCATTATAAACTGGCCATACTTGTAATCACTTTAAGAACTGAGGCAGACATGATAAGCACCAAAAGAATGACAGTTCTCTGAGCTGATAAAAAATGAGCAAAGGACAAAAAAAACATTAAAAAGTCCTCTTTACAGTCAGCAACGCTGGCAGTTGAACAATGTTGTATGGCTTTGGTCCATTCCTGCTGTCTCTTTCCTCCTACTGATAAAGATGAATTGATTTAGCACATTTGTTGGGGTTTTTAAGGGCATTTTAAGGGCTGTTGTAAGGTTCTTTGGCCTATGCATATGTGTTTTATAAATATACATTAAAGTTTTAGTCCTTTGACCTTCTTAAAGATCAGGTATCACAATATCAGTCTTGGTATGTCATATTGGAAACACCCTTAGTTACGTATGGCGAGTAGGATTATCATAATCCATGATTAGAGCTGGAAAAAAAGACCAGCTAATGTATTAATGTTAAACTAAGTAACTACAATGCAACATATTACAAATAAGTATTTTTAGTTGTATACTTATCTAAAGTAATCATCCTCCAAAATGTTTTAATTGAACAACTTTATACTTTTTTGTGGCAGATGTGGTCGATCTCAGCATCATCTGCAGACTCTTCACATTTAAAGAATTCTTTGAAATGACAATGGATCTCACATTCCTTTCATTGTAAAGCAGGGCTGCTTATGCATACAGATAGCCAACCATCTATTATTATGAAGTCCACTTTGTCTCCCCATAAGAGCATCCAAAGGTGTCCTGAACATCAGTAATAGATCCTCTGGCCCAAATGGGTTGTGGAGCAAGATCTCCGAAGATTGGACTTTCATCTCACTGATGAGATCAGATCGTATCAGACTGGTGTCTGAGGAACTAAGAAATGCAGTGAATACTCATTGTTTTTGTTCTTTGAAAACTTCCTCAGCATTTTTGTAGGGCCCACTGCTGTGTTTCTGGGATGTACTGTTGCAATAAGCAGTGTGTGACTAGTCTAAAAAAAATAGGTAGGTAGGTGGCAAGTGTCAAAGTAACATTGATGTGAAAGCCAGGATGCAGGTTTTCCTAGCAGAACAATGCACTGTAACAAGCAGGGAAGGTTCCTTTACACATCGGGAGTTTAAAGATTATGGGTGCTTTGTGTGTAATAATTAAAGATGTACGTGTAAGTGTCTGAAAAAGTGGATCAGAGATATACGGTTAATTGATTTGTAAAACCTGGACAGGATGCTAAAAGGTGTGGATCCTTTACCATTTAAAATTGAGTAATTTTTTAAAGATACAGAAGATCATTACAAATCAAAAATGGCTTTATTATAAATTTCCAACAAACTGAAGCATTTTTTTACGTCAAAGCTAAAGCTGTAAAGATATATTTCATGCTCACTTCAGCCAACAACAATGCTTCATACACAGAAGCCCAACCATGCACACCAAACTAAAAATAGCCCAACCATTCCTTCCACTCAGAGGGATTCTCGTTTACAAACATTAGAGCAAATGGGAAAACTGATTACTCGAGCTGGCAAGGGAGAATTCAAATGGACAGTGCCACAGGATAACCACCGGCCCAAGTTGACTGCAAATACAGACAAATGAGGACAAACATTGCCCAAGCAATCTACAGGATTGCTATATGCTGTGGTGGGGACAGAACCGATTGATACAAGCCCCAAAAAAAACACAATTCTTCACAGCCCCCTCATTCTTCTGAATAAGACCAGCTTGTCAACACAGTGGGTGTAAAGTACAGACAAGATATTATAAAATAAAATAAAATAAAGCAAATGCTGCATTATCCAGCATATTAAATTAGATATATTTAGAAAAGATTGCTAAACAGACTAATTTCTGTAATGGGATAAAGATTGAAAAATTCTACCTTACACAAATATACTGAAAACAGGTAACTTTAATCACTCTTTTCAGCTATGGTGGAGAATCTTTAGTTACAAGCTCATCATTGGCTAATTATGTCTAGTAATTAATAAGGTATGAAATTACATGGCGGCTGAAAGACAGACAATTTTCTGAGTATCCTCAGCAAAAGAGATGTTAACTTTAGTGCTTAATGTGTGTTTTGCAGACTTGTTAGAAGGGACAAAGGGATGATTTAAGCCAGTAATCAGTCTTGTAACTACTTTCTAATCATGACCTCAACATTGGCAATGTCAAAGAATATTTCACTTTAGTATTACAAAGAGTTGTAGTCTGACCTAAACGGTCACATTCATTTTCCACTCCAGTGAGCACTCTTCCCTCTGCTGTTTGACATAACACTAAGCCAGATGGCTGACGATACTTTGAACAGGCCCTGACGACCGGTCGCTCATTTTGCTCACTTTTAGCCAGACAGAGGAGGGTCTATATGGAGTTTTTGGTACTGCAGGATATCAGCAGCAAGTTCCAGTAATACTTGCGACACAGCCAACCCTAAAAGTGAGAACGAATCTGTGCTGCCCTGGTGTTTGACAGCATTACAGGAGCAGAAACCAGAAACCTGAAATAGGCAAGGACACTGAAACAGAGAGACAGTGAGCTGAGCCTGTAAAGAAAACTGATATGGAAACATATCACAGTCCTCATTCTGCAGCAGACAAAGGCAGTCAGCCCTAAAAAAGGGGGTCATGGTAAAAGGTCATGCTGCAAGGTTAATAGGAAGCTATGAGAAGATGAGTTTTTTTTATTATTATTATGCAACAGACTTAAGAGATACTTTCATGTTGTGGGTAAATACAAGATATGCTAAGCTGTTGCTTAAAGCAAACATGTTCTACCTTTTAATTTATAATGTCTTATTTGTACTTTCTTTTTGTACCTTACAAACAGGTGGGCAGCTCAAAAGCTACCGGAACACAAATGTGTGTGTGGGGGTATTTTAAACATATCTTAAGTTATATGCTAAGCTGATTATTCCAGAACTGGTATAAATGCTTAAAGTTATTTCACATACTGAAGTTATTGGGCTTATCTATTAGCGATGCTGTGAACTTCAAATCAATAGATTACAATAAATGTCTGCAAGTACAAAGTCTTATCTAACCGCACCCTATAAAAACAAGCAGGGTTAAAATAAAGCACTGTCTCATGCCACTTAGAATAAGCACACAGTTGCAAAGCCATGATGCCAACTCAGCCAGCTTGCAGGTATCAAATATTCAGAGTTTGGCTAGGGATTATGGGCTTTCAATGTGCTGTCCTCATGGGACAGGTGGAACATGACCTGCTAATAGTCATCAGGAAACCACAGAGGGAAACAAAGAAGTGCTCTCGCGTCATTGGGCAGGAGCCAACACAAATGCTTGCACTCTGAGAAGTCAGCCAATGCATTTTCAAGTTCATTGACTGAATGAGTAATAGAACATGTAAGTTCACAAAGAGCACAAAAATGCACCTTTTACTGGAGGCCTAAACATTTTCAGGGCTTTAATAAACACTCAATAAGTTTCTCTTAAAAGAAGATTCAAACATTCATTTCAAATCCAATTTCTCAGAGAGATTGTAAACTAGGGTGTGACTACATCACCACAAAAGAGCCTGAACTGACACCAGCAGCCACAAAAGATATCTATATGATGGGGACAATCATTTCAGGGATTAACAAATGTGGTTAATTAGGAATTAGATCCCTATCTAAGGCATGGAAGCAGCAATATCTCCAAACTGCAGATGATAATCTCACATCCAATTACTGAAATAAAAAACTAAAGCATGCAGCAGATTTTTACAACTGATGAAGGCAGGTGTAAGAAAGTGTCAGGTGAGTGAGCCTGCTGATAGCAGTCATGGTCATGTGTTAAGATACATTGATTGCAGCAGCTCTGATCACACTGCGTCTTTCTTTGCATCTTCTTTAAAGTTTCTAATGAGCTTTAGCCCTCTGCAAATAGTCATTTCTGAGGAATTCGTCTGCACTGGTTTAGATGTTGTGTTGCTAAAGTGATCACTGCTGGTAGTTCTAGTACTTTTGAACATCTGCTATGATTTGTACTGATGCCAAGAGGAAGGTTGTTTACATGTTGAAGCAACTGACTGAGCTTTCTAAATATCAAGTGATGAGCCCTTAAGACCAGAGGATTTAAATAGGAGACACCTACAATTAAACCAGGAGGAAAGTGAAAGATAGCTGGCAAAACAAAAAAATGGATATGCTACGTACACTGGCAAGGACAGAAAGGATAATATTGGGTATGCAGTATTTTGAGTCTCACAAATCCACAACTGCACAAACAACGTAATTCTAACCATCTCTCTGTCATGTTCCCTAAAAAGGACAGGTTACCTGATTTTTCTGTCCATGTGTTCTATCATGACATTTTCCACCCATTTTACTTGCCAATGCTGCATGTGATGTCATCATCACAGGTGGTTCTCAGGCTAATTAAAAAAAAATAAAAAATACTTGTGGCAATATCTGGAGATTTTGACAATGTCTCTGCTACAGAGAGAGACAGAGACCTTTTAAATCAATTTTTGAAACAATTCATTTTTATCAATTTGTTTACTTTTCTAAATACTTGATTGTTTTACTAAATACTAAATAAGCATACTAAATATATATACAGTGGGGAAAATAAGTATTCGAACACCCTGATATTTTGCAAGTTCTCCCACTTAGAAACATGGAGGGGTCTGAAATTTTCATCGTAGGTGCATGTTCACTGTGAGAGTGTAGGGGTAAAGATGGTATGGAATCCTCGAAACAGGTAAAGCATTACATACAGGGAAATAATCTCCACAGTCAGATCTTAGAGTTCTGAATTTCTTTTACTTTGCAATTGCTCACCAAATGCAGGATGGTTCACAGACGGCATTATTACAGTTGGTTTTAGCAGTATCAGTCATTCATCCTGCTTCTCCTCTCCGTCCTCCCTACCTAAATTATTGTCGATTAAACCATCTTACAGAAAGATGGTGTCCCTCACATTTCTAAGTACAAATAAACTATTATTTACAACATAACTTTCCTGAAATTTACAAACTACATTCATTGTAACTAACTATACTTAACACATAACAGAAAAGCAAAAGTAACATTCACAGAAAACAAAACTAATCAAAACCCCTATCCCTCTCTACTCTGCTCCCTTGGTTCAGCCCAAATCAGGTCATTATTGGACAATCTCCAGGAGCTTGGGTCCTTAGGCTGCCCTCATGTGTGCACTCCATGAAGCCACACCCAGCCAGAGATGTTAGTAGCTTATTCTAAAATAAATCACAACCACAACTTAAGCAAAACAAATAAACAATATCACAAAATATAGAACACAATCACCTTACTGAGGAGGCTGTCACGCCACACCTTCACACTTCTCCCCTCCTTCGGCAGGCTCGCCATGAGCGTTGCGAGACAGAAAGTGAGCCACTGTGTTCTACTTGGCCGATAATAAATGGAGAACCGATATGGTTGTAGGGACAGGAACCAGCGGGTGACTGTAATTTTGGTATGCTTCATCTGCTCCAACCACTGCAATGCTTTATGATCCGTCTCTAGGTTGAACTCCCTCCCAAGTAGATAATATTTTAATGTGTCAATGGCCCATTTCACTGCTAGACATTCCAACTTCACTGCTGAGTACCTGGTCTCCCCGGGAATGAGTTTCCTGCTAATGTAGGCCACTGGTTTTTGTTCATCTCCAGGCCCTTGTAAAAGAACTGCTCCTATTGCACGATGAGAGGCATCTGTTTGGACTGTATAGGGTAAGTCAAAGTTGGGACTCTGAAGCACCGGTTTGCAGCATATGGCCTCCTTGAGATCCAGGAAGGCGGTTTCCTGCTCTTTTCCCCAAACCCACTTAGCTTTTGTCGTGCTGGTGAGGTCGGACAAGGGAGCAGCCCTTTCTGAAAAATTTGGAATAAACCTCCGGTACCAGCCTACCAGACCTAGAAAGGATTTCACCTGCTTCCGGGTAGTCGGCCTCTCTCTCATCCGAATTGCCTCCACCTTGTCCTGAACCAGCTTAATAACACCACAATCCAGGATATGATCCAGATACTGAAGTTCCTGTTTTGCCATGGTGCATTTCCTTGGGTTGACTGTCAACCCTGCTTCCTTGATCTTCCTTGCTGGTTGGATTCATTTATTGTACAGCTCCTTCAACCGATTGTAGAACTCCTCACTGGGACCGATGTCAGGCTCCCTAAACCGCTGGCAATACACCTCCTCCTTGATTTCATACTTTGCAAGAATGGCTTCTTTGACCCTCTTATAGTTAGATGTGTCATCCACTGCCATGGCCACATAAGCTGCTCGTGCCTTCCCCGACAGATATGGAACCAGCCTCTAACCACTGATATGCCACTGCCAGCCACTCAAACGTGGTCAGATACTGCTCAATGTCATCATACTCCTCCAACTTCAGGACTACAGCTTTCCCCCAGCCCCTGCCAGGTTGCACCCTCGGCCCCTTGGACTGGTATGCCAAATGGTCGTCTTCATCGTCTTACTCCTCCTGCAGTTGTGGGAAGTTCTGCTGGGGCTGACTCTCTCGCTGCTGATGTTGCTGCTCTTCCAGTTCATCTCGCAAATTGTTCATCTGAATCTGCATTTGGCGCCACCGTTTGTCCTGCTTTACTGCTTCCTTGTCCCATCTCTCCCTGAGGTCTTGTTTAAACTGAAGACATTGCTGTAACAAACCAGTCATGGAGTCAATCTGTTAGAACTGGATTCTCCTCCCTGTGGTGTGTGGTCAAGGCCACTCCTCCAACTGCCCCTTCCTCCTGGTCATCAGAAACGTCCATCATTTGTCCTTTAGCGTGTGCCTTTGGTCCCATGTTGCCAGCTCTCAATGTTTGACCTCTTCTCAATGGCTGCGACGCATCCCACTTCTGACACCAAATGTAGGGGTGAAGATGGTATGGAACAAATAAGTATTTGAACACCTGAGAAAATCAATGTTTATATTTGGTACAGTAGCCTTTTTAAGAGATCAAACGCTTCCTGTAGTTTTTCACCAGGTTTGCACACACTGCAGGAGGGATTTTGGCCCGCTTCTCCACACAGATCTCCTCTAGATCAGTCAGGTTTCCGGGCTGTCGCGGAGAAACACAGAGTTTGAGCTCCCTCCAAAGATTTTCTATTGGGTTTAGGTCTGGAGACTGGCTAGGCCACTCCAGA